>VZRI01006005.1:3880-34644 GCA_013397515.1 Upupa epops
TTTTGGTTATAACAACCCCAGGCAGAACTATAGGCTGGGAATGGAGATCTTAGAGAGGGTTATCCACCCCCTGTATTCGGCACTGGTTAGACCGCACCTGGAGTATTGTGTTCAGTTCTGGGCCCCTCAGTTTAGGAAGGATGTTGAGGTGCTGGAACAAGTCCAGAGAAGAGCAACTAGAATGGTAAAGGGCCTGGAAGGTCAGCCCTACGAGGAGAGGCTGATGGAGCTGGGTCTGTTTAGCCTGGAAAAGAGGAGGCTCAGGGGTGACCTTATCGCTGTCTGTAACTCCCTAAAAGGTGGTTATGGTCAGGTGGGGGTCGGTCTTTTCTCCCTGGACACTGGAGACAGGACAAGGGGTCACAGTCTTAAGCTCCATCAAGGGAGGTTTAGACTTGACATTAGGAAGCAGTTTTTCAGTGAAGGAGTGATCAGATTTTGGAACGGGCTGCCCACAGAGGTGGTGGAGTTGCTGTATTCGGGGGTGTTCAAGGTTAGGCTGGATGAAGTGCTGAGTGGCATGATCTAGATGTCAGTTGTTTATGTTTACTTGGTTGGTTTTAGTTTGGACTGGATGATCTTTAAGATCTTTTCCAGCCTCATCATTACTGTGGATTGGATTTTCTTTGTGGAGAGCAGGGCAGAGAGATCTGGGAGGACACGGCTGTGGTTTTTGCTGTGGTTATTGGGGTTATTTGAACTTCCCTGCTCTGTGGTGCATTACCTTGCTGCTCATAGTGAACATGAAACCAGACAAGGAACAGCAGGGCTTCGTGGCTCTCATAAGGCCCCACATGGATGGCATCTGCCATGTAAAGCCTTTGTCACCATCTCCCTGAGCATCCTGGTGCCAGGCTGGTGCAGTATGGTCTTGGGTTTGTGAGGAGACTATACTGCTGCCCAACATTGATGGGGCAGGAAGAGGATGAGCCATCTTATCAACATGCCCTGTAGTCCCAGCTCAGGACTGCCACTGGTGAACCCATCCCTGTATGCTGCTGTCATGGCCCCAAGCAATGCAGGCAGGGGCTCAGAGAGGAGGAAGAGCCAGGGACCCGTCCAGAGCATCCTCCGCATTTCAGATCCTGGGCAGCAGTCCTGAAAGATGATCAGGCTTGGCCATGCAGAAACCCACAGCAGCACTGGGGAAGGGAACGGTCCCAGCTCTTCTTGGCCCTGCCCGCAGGAGACAGTGGAGCTGAGGCAGCTTCTTGCCAGTGCTGAAAGTCCCTGTGAAGACTCTGTCTTCCTTTGCTGAGGATTATTCCAGTTCTGAGCCAGCACCAGCCATCCCTGTCAAGTGGTATCTGGGGATAAGGACAGGCTTTTCCCCATCTCTGCTCTTTATGGCTGTAGGTCTCCAACCTGCAAACACCTGAGCTGCCTCCAAGCCTCATCCTGGTCAAAATGCACCAAATCCCTCCCAGCAGAACATGAGGCTTAATTTTAAAAGCCTTCTCTTTGCTTCTGCTTTGCCTCCTTATCTTCCCACTGCCATCTGTTCTGCCTGCTAAAATAAGGCAGCGTGCTGTGGCTGAGGTGTGCTGCACTCAGAGAGCCCTGTGCCACCCTGGCTGTGCTTCCTCGTGGCCTGATGTCATAACTTGGCCTGTGGGGACCCTTCTCGAGACATCTTCTGCCACTGCCCAAGGAAAGGTGCTGCTGCTACTGACAGTAGGGTTTATCCCCTTCAGTTCATGTCTGTCTCTTCACACTTATGGTGGTACCCAGCAAATATGACTCCATGCAAGGGTCTTCTCATCCTGAGGTGCTCCTGTTGTACTTAGGGCAGGTGATGACTTGCTGAGCCCAGCTGCCCAATTTCTAGACAGATAAATGCAATAAACCTTAAGAGACCTCAGGTGGAAACAGTCGGAGTTCTTCGTGCCTTTCTCACCCCTCAACACCCTGCCCCATGACTGTAGGGGAGTGGACATAACTTCCTTCTTCCTGCCACTTTCTCCCTTAGCATGAAGAAACTTCTCCAAGGTAGATTTCCTGAGAGCCCCAGTGAAGCAAACGCCCAGGATGCGCTGGGACAGCAGTCACTTGGTAGCATGAGCAGAAGTGACAGGGCACAGCACATGGTGACTTTTATCACAACACTAAAACAAGAACAAGGGTGAGGCTGGACAGTAGGGAGAAGGTGCTTTGTAGAGTTAGTCTGGGGACCCTGAGCTGCTAGAAGCAAAGAGCACAACAGAATGCTGGGAATCAGAGGGAGCATTTGGGGCATATGGAGACTCCTTTTGGAGCGAAAGAGGGTTTTTTTCATTTAGGCAGTGCTTTGGGAGTTTCAGACTACATCTCCGAAGGCTTCAAATTTTCCTGTGCTAGAAGCTTTGGGCCATTAAATGTGCAATGACCAGGAGATAAGTAGCAGGAGGACTCCAATCCCCGCTGTGAGATTGGTTTGGGTGGGGATTTTGTTTAGAATATTTTCAGTTGAAGCACAGAGTACCTGGTTCCTGAGCCTGTTGAGACAGATCTACATTGATTTCAGTGCATTTGGTTGGCTTGGAGACCAAATATTGTCCACTATTGAACCCTCTAGTGTGGCAAAGAAATGAGGTATTGAGCTGGGAATAGCCCTCATAAGGCTAGGACTTGCGCTATGGGCTTGCCTATGGTTCTGCAGATTTGGGGTCTGTCCTTATCCAGGATCTGGATCTGGACCACCTGGCACGAGCATGGCCAAGTGCCAGCCTAATGCTCCCTGGCTTTCGCTGTCTTGGGTGAGGGGGCTGTGTTGACAGATCCCACTGGCTGCTGGGAATGAACACCCGCGCTGTGCTGAGGGGGCTTGTGTCTGCAAAGGAGCTGTGAAATTCCCAGCTTTACATAATTCCCTGATTTACCCCTAGCTGTTAAGTATGACCAACAGTCATGTGTTGCTGAAAGCAACTAAGACACGGGGGAAAGAAGAGCAAGCTGGAACTAAGCAGCAGTATTTTTA
This sequence comes from Upupa epops, assembly GCA_013397515.1. Classification (NCBI taxonomy): domain Eukaryota; kingdom Metazoa; phylum Chordata; class Aves; order Bucerotiformes; family Upupidae; genus Upupa; species Upupa epops. The sequence continues at coordinate 6,837 of VZRI01006005.1, forward strand.
ACAAATCTGGGTTTTTCTTTAGGCTGGAAGTCAGCTGAGTGTCACCAGCCTTCAGAGGAGCAGGTTTCTGCAATGGCCCTGATCTACCCTTACAGTGGAGCTTCTTAAATTACTTAAAGAGTTTATATAAGGTGGTTCCTCCTGTGGCTTTCAAGAAACCAAGATGTCTCCCACACATCTATCTTGGCAAAAAGGGCAGCAGGTGAAGGAAAAGCCATCCCAGGTATATGTAACATCGAGTCAGTATTTCAGTCGTAGGATTTCAGTTTTTAAAGGAATCCTTTTCTGTGGACATCACCATCTCAACTCATTGTGGCTTCTTAGCTTTATTCTTGGTGCATTTCCTCTTGAGATATTCTTCACCAGTGGGGTGGTGAGCCACTGGAACAGGTTGGCCAGGGAGGCTGTGGCTGTTCCATCCCTGGAGAAGTGTTCAAGGCCAGGTGGGACTGGGCTCTGGGCGACCTGGTCTAGTGAGAGGTGTCCCTGCCCATGGCAGGGGTTTGGGACTAGATGATTTCTGAAGTCTCTTACAATTCAAACCATTCTGTGATTCTGTGAGATGGAAAATCTCAGCTTTTCCACCCCAGTGCCCGTAGCAGAGAGACCTGGCACCGCTGGTGGGAATATCTATCCAGGTCAGGATCACAATTAAACCAACACATGGCAGCTGAAGGGAATATCAGCTATTTTAGAAGAAGTTTTAGTTAAAATAAGGCTGATTTTAAAAAATAAGCTTAGGTTTTATAATAAGCTTTGAAGATGGTGAAAATGGTGCTGGACCCACCAAGATGTGGAACCTCACTGCCGGCAACTCCTGAGTTCCCCATGCATGGCCCTACAGCCCAGATTTTAGATGTTTTGGTGGAGTCAGGAATTCCATGGAGTGAATATGGGGAAGTTCTCCCCCAGTTATGAATGCTGAGAGCTGGACTTGAGTGGGTGCTCTTCCAGCTCTGCCAGGGGAAGGGATGAGAGAGGATGTGCCTGAAAAGCTGCTGCTGTATATAATTCGGGGAATAAACTGACTCATTCATCCCCCTTGCAACAACCCATGTTTCTAGAATGTTTCCCAGCCTTTTACTCTAATAGTTTATTGACCTGCACAGAAGCAGGAAAGATTATGAGAGTTAATTTTTCAAGCTTATCACTTGATTTATTCCATATAGGTAGTTCATTTAATTAAAATATTCCTGCCACTGCAATCAGGACTCACAATCTCAAAGGCTGGAGCAGAGTCTATCAGCTTCTTTTGCAGCAACATTTATTTAATGGGGTCAAACAGCATTGCCCACAGAAACCAAAGCTTCCAGTTCTCTGTATTTCAGGACAAAAATCTTGGTGGAGGGCTTAGAAATAGAAACAGTGGGATGGAGAAAGGGAGGAGGGCAAATGGGATTCATGGGTTACTCCATGGTATATTTGGTCACAACAGACCTTTGCAATACTATAGGCTTGGGGAAGGGTGAATGGAGAACTGCTCAGTAGAAAATGACCTGGGGGTGTTGAGAGCAACTGAACATAAGCCAGTAATATGCCCAGGTGGCCAAGAAGGCCAATGGCATCCTGGCCAGTTGGTATGGCCAGCAGAACTAGAGGAGTGATCATTATTCCCCTGTACTCAGCACTGATGAAGCCTTGTCAAGAGTACCAGGTTCAGATTTGGGCACCTCAAGACAAGAAGGGCATTGAGGTGCTGAAGATCAAGAGAAGGGCAGCAAGGCTGGTGAAGGGCCTGGAGGACAGGTCTGATGAGGAGTATCTGAAGGAACTGGGGTTGTTTAGCCTGGAACAAAGGAGGTTGAAGAGAAAGCTTATTGCTCCTTTACAACTACCTGAAAGAAGGGTGCAGAGAAGTGGGGGTCAATCTTTTTTCCCAAGTCACTAGTGATAGAACAAGAGGAAATGGGCTCAAGCTGTACCAGGGGAGGTTTACACTGGACATGAGGAAACATTTCTACCCTGACAGTGTGTTCAGGAATTGGAACAGGCTGTCCAGAGGTAGGGGGAGTCACCATCCTTGGAGGTGTTCAAAAACATGCAGATGTGGCCCTGGCAAACATGGTTTAGTGGGCAGGGTGGGGCTGGGTTGACAGTTGGTCTTGTTGACCTTGGAGGTCTCTTCTAACCATAATGATTCTGTGATTCTCTGATCTCCCCATGTCTGTGCAGCACTGGCTGCCCTCTTCCCAGAGATCCTTTACCCTTTGGGCTTTGGCATCGTATTTTCCAAGTGCTAAGCAGCCAGGAAAGTCTGGAGGTGACTTCCCACTATGTGGCAGGACCCAGGATTGCTGAGAACAACAGTCTGCAGATGTCTCCTCTGGTGGTGCATTGACTGAACGTGTCAGGGCTGTGAGAAGGTAGATTTGGTAGGTCTCAACCCTGAGTACCCTCAGCCACCTCCATGTGGGGTTTCTGGTCTCTGTGGATACAGGGTTGTCTCCTGGGAAAATGCTATCATTCTTTTGAATGTTTTGAAAGCTCTGTGCAATAGTGCAAGTACCATAGGACATCAGTTTGTGGTGTCCTCATCTTCCAAGCCCTATAACTGATGGCTCACTAGTGTGCTTTGAAAACAATCCGTCATGGTCATGAAATAGGTTCAAACTCCATTTGCCTCTGCCAGGCTGGTTTGGGGATGCAGGAACTGTGAGTTGAGCTATCCATGATAGGAAGGAAGCTGAAGGTCCTATGAAGACACAGATTTTCTTGTGGTTTGGCTGTTGCCTGATAGACACTTGGGGCTTCTTGCAATTTTAAAGAGAGCAATCAGACAGCTTGAATCTGCTTTGATCAGATGCAGAAAATTGCTAGTTGGATGGCTGGATATTTTAGTCAACACTAGTTCCTACAAAAAAACAAGGGTTTGATTAAATAAGACTCCTCTGATAAACTTAGCTTGCCTTGGATTTTCTTCCATTCTGCTGGAAGAAAAAAAATAGAACATTCTATTGTTATTCTGCATGGCTTGGCCAGGTTTCTGTCTGCAAGAGAAATCTTCTACATACAGGTTATTGCATCAAACAGCATCGTGGCCACAAGAAATACCACATGCTGGTGTACTGAAGGGAGCCAGGGGAGCCATGGCGACCCAGCTCCAGGCTCTGCTGGCCCAATCATACATCTCTTGGGCATTATTGCAGGATTATTATCCTGCAGCTGACATTCAGAGATCCTCCTGCTGCTGTTAGCCTTGGCTGAGAAATACATCCCGATAATGGGGGCTGTTAAAGATAAATCTTGTTAAAGAGTGGTACATCGTGGGGTAAGTTACAATGTGTGGCCAGATCGATTCAAACAAAACATGAACAATATATTCCTGCTTTATCAGTAGAGGGAAAATAGCCTCCTGCCTCCTGCACTTGGAGTTTAGAGCTGGGTGCAGAGCTGAGTCATGGTGCTGGCAGCAGAACGTGTTGAGAGGATGCATTTTCTCAGCAGGTGCATCCCTGGTAGCACAGGAAGCTTGTGGGTCCTTGGGGAGGATGCACTGGGAGCAACTGGTCTGTGTGTGGGTAAGAGGGGCTAGGGAGCCAGGACACAGTGGAGGCCACATGGCTAAATGGTGGTCATTGCAGTCTGGTCTGTAACAACCATAAGTGGCCCGGACAGTTTTATAATGGTGACATTGGAGCAAAACGGGAAAATCTGAGCTCATCTTCCTTGGGACAGCCATAGCCAATGTTTGGAAACCAGACCAAACCCTCTGCTGCTTTAATACCATTGACTGGATTTTATTTGGAACAGAATATCTTTCATCCATTTGGATTCAGTCTCTTGGAACAGAGCTGGAAGTTGATTTAGCTCTTTCCCCGAGATAAAACAGAAATAGTGTGGCTCAGCAAGAAGGAGAACCCCACGCCCTTTCTGTGTCTGAGCCTGACCCTCTTGTTCCTCCTATTTTTCTTACTCTTGGTGCTTTTCCCTTTTCCTTAAATATTCAGTACTGAGCTCAGCCATTTTCCCCGCAGTGGCACCTTCAGATGCCCAGCCTGGATGTGCTGGTTTTCCCATGTCTTTGAAAAGTCCAGGCCAGGGGCAGCTCTGTCTCCACCCATCACTGTGGAGGCGGACAGCAGGTAGTGGTCAGGGTAGCAGAAGATACGTGGTGACAGCAAAAGGCCAGGAAGAAAGGGAGCACGTCCAGTCCGGAGATTGCAACAGAGATGAATGAGTGTCAAAGCTGCTGCCTGGCAGCAGCAGCTATATGAAATCAGAGGTGTTGTTTATCCGAACCAAGGGATGACCTGGGACAGAAGGTGCTGAGTGAACTTGTTGGGGCAGAATGAGGATGGGCATGTGTGGTGGTCATGTCTGACCCCAGAACTAGTCTTCTCAAGGGCATTTAACTGTTCACAAGAGCGGGGAACAATAGGATGAGGGGTCATGGTTTTAAGATGGAAAAGGGTAGATTTAGGCTGGACATGAGGAAAAAGTTCTCTAATCTGAGGGTGGAACAGGTTGCCCAGATAGGTGATGGAGGCCCCATCCCTGGAGACCTTCAAGATCATGCTTGACTGGGTCTGAGCAATCTGTTCCAGTTAGAAATGTCCCTGCTTGTGGTAGGAGGTTGGATTAGATGACCTTCAGAGGTCAACCCAACACATTCCATGGTTCTATGATTCTATTCCGCATATAGTAAAATGGTAGATTGCCTGTGTTCCACCTGTGTTCCACCTAGAGGTAGTTGGCCTCTGTCTCTCACCTCCTCACCATCTCCAGGCAAACAAGCTTGCATTCATCTCCACCATCACTGCCATTCTGGGAGCTGGTGTCGCTACTTCCTGACAGCAGCCACTTCCTTGCTGGGTGCAGGCAATGACAACAGTGTTCAGCGGGCCATTCCCAAGGCCATGGATGCTCACCCACGGCCTTGGGAACTGGTCCTGTGGCTTTTAGACAAACCAAAAGCATCAGAGTGCCTTCTTCAATATGCCACTGTTGGGTATTTTTTAAGTGGGTATTGGGGGTTTTTTCAATGTGATGAACTGGAGGAAATATGTTGAGTGGGGAGGGATGTCTATATATATGCTGCAAAAGCACCAGTTTCTAAATTTTGGACAGCTGTGTACCCGTTTTTAGCAGCCCCTTCACACAGCCCACACAGCACCCAGGCTCGCGCAATTGGACTCGTTTGGAAATACGCTGGCTTGATTGCAAAATAGTTCCAGTCCTTTGGCTTAGAAACATTCTTGCCATTTGAAAAGATTTTTACTTTTTTTTCTTAATTTAGGGGTTTTTTTTAAGCTCTGAAAATACAGAAGGTACTTCCTGCCTCAGCAGCTGCTCTAATTTTGGAGGTGGTAGAAGATGAGCAGGGGCAGGGCTACAGCCACACCAGGATGTAGGTGCTGAGATCACAGAATGTACTGAGTTGGAAGGAATCTCTGAAGACTATCTAGTCCAACCCTCCTGTAAGAAGCAGGGACATCGCTAACCAGAACAGATTGCTCAGACCCCCATCAGGCCTGACAGTGAATGTCTCCAGGGATGGGACTTCTACCACCTCAAGGTAGTCTGTTCCTGGGATCCACCAGCCTCAGATTAAAGAACTGTTTCCTCATGTCCCACCCAAATCTACCCTTTCCCAGTTTAAAACCACAACCCCTTGTCCTATTGTTCCCTGCCCTATTGAACAGTTCTCACCCAGCTTTCTGAGAGGCCTGTTTCAGGGATTGAAAGGTCACTATAAGGCTCCCCCGTCAGGCTGAATAACTCCAACTCACCCTGTCCTCTTAAGAGAGGGACTCCAGCTGTTAGGGTTAGTGATCCAGAGCAGAGCACTGCCAGGAGTCACTTGCCCATGGGTGTTTTGGCTGGGTGTCAGAGCCCGGGGGGTTTATTCTGGGGTCTGAACTGGACAATCCAAACTGGTTACCCAACTGGACATAACATTCCAGTCAGTCAACATGGGCTTCTTCCCCAGCTCTACAGAATAAAATTGTTGAGGTGCCCGACAATTAAATATCAATATCAAAGATTAGTCTAAGGTTGACTCTAACACTGCAGTTCTTCCTAAAACAGAAGATTTGGTGGCCTTTTCTTGATCTGTCAAGCCATACGTGGGAAGGATTGTTGCTGGGACAGCAGAGCAGCAGGTCAGCACCCTGAAAAGCCCCTGGGTTTTCTTCAGATCTCCACTACTGCCACAGGAGAGGCTGCCCGGGATGATGATGCCCTGACCCAGGGGTGCAGTTGGGCAAGAAACCTCAGGTGGTCCAAGCTGGCCATACTCATGGAAACCACGTTTGCAGCTCTCTTACAGCCACAGAGGAAAACATTGAGTTCTCCCAACTGCCGCGGCAGTGTTCAGTGGCCTGGCCATGGGCTGCTTCAGAGGAATAAGCTGGACTTGGCAGGAGCACAGCAATTCCTCGAAGGCAAGGGGAGGGAGCATTACTATTACTTATCACTCAAAGACTTTCAGCTGTAATAATCCTCCCCTGGCTACACAGCATGTAGATCTGCAGGGTGGGGGGTAGCTTACTGATCCCTGACTTGGAGGGTGGAGGCAGGGAAGGAAAAAATTCCCTGGCATGAGGTGTGTGTTGAGGAACAGAGAAGGGAAAGTCAAGGGAAGAGGGTGCCCCTGGGTGCCACAGGAATGGGACTGCTGTGGCCAGTCTAGGTGCTCCTCAGCTCCTCACCATCAATCTGCCTTCTCCTCTATGTGGCACCATGGTCTTGCTGTCGGTGATAGGGCTGACACAGCTGATCCTGCACCACATCCCCTCCAGATAGGTTTGGTGAGGACAGGGAGCATTGGGTTCACGGTGTCTCAGAGGCAGGGCTGGGAGCTGCTACTGCCCACATCCTTCCCTCCTGGGCTCAGCTGATGACAGCCCCAGCGCTTGGCTGTTGTGTGCAGGTTCTTCTTTCGTGACTTTTCTTTCCAACCATGAGAGATCCCAGCACAGAGAAGGATGAGGGATGGAGCAGAGCAGATGGGAGGCAGAAAACAAGTCGCTGTGAAGCAAAGCTCGTCCCAGCAAGCTCATTACCCTGTGCTGCTTTTAATCACATCGTTGTGGTACGAAGGCCACCGATCCATCACACATATCTAAAATAGAGCTTGGGGAGGGACTGTCAGCTCCATCAGCTCCAGATAGGCTATGGGAACAGATAAGAATAGGCCAATGCTAGAAAACACATTGCTGGGTTGCTTAGTCAAACAGTATATTTAGCAAGGGATTGAAATAACTGTGGTGGTTTTCAGTTGGGCTAATCTGCCAGCCCTGGTTACACCTATGCTTGCCCAGTTGATGGTAACAAAGTCAATTAGTGCAGAGCAGTCAGCGGCCAAAGAAACTCAGGTGCAGGGGGGGCGTTGGGCCCCTTGCTGCATTTCCCAGAGAATGGTGTGAGGCTGGCCAGGCTCCAGAAACACAACCTGCTCCGTTGAACAGTGCTTATAATGATGGGTAGCAGTTGAGCGGGGAGGTTTAGCCTGGGATTTGAGAGAGGGGGAAAAAAGGCACAATGTGGCTGTCCTGTAGTGGCATGTGAACACTGTGCGTGCCTGACTTCAAGGCTGTTCCTATCCCCTACCTTTGGTTCACATTGTTTTCAGTCCTCTCCTGGTACTGCGGCCAACCAAACCCAGTCTGGTCTCTTCCCGCCACAGCCATGGCTCAAACAAGCATCTCCTGCACTTACTCCATCTATCTCGTGATCTCTGGCGCTTTCACTCATTTCCTCGCCCTCATTTCAAATCCCATCACTGCCTCAGCCTCCTAGGATAGATAAGGACTTGGGTGGAGGTAAAAACAGGCTGCTGGCACACAATGTTAAAGATATCCTTTGAGAATACATCATGGTCAGGGCTGTGATGTGCATCCTCCTCTTGGCACCCTCCTCCTGGCCTCGTAAAACCTCAAAAGCTCGGTTTAAGGGTGAGGCAGAGGTGTGGGGAGGTGCTTTGGAGGGGCTAGGGGACTTTGGCTGTGAGAATGGACAGAAACTGGGGACAGCATCCAAAGGGAATGAGTCCCCAGACTTTGCCCTGGTTAGGCTGTTGATAGACTGTCTTTTGACAACAGGAGGAGAGGGCACAGGAGCACTTAGAGGGTGGAGAACGTTCCAGCCAGACCCCAGGCACTGCCTGAGATGGGTCTGAAGCAGCCCTGGAATACAATGATCGAACATGACTCAGTTCCTTTCCTTTAAAACTGTGCTACACACACCCCACACCCCCCCAGCCACAGTATGGACTGAGTTGTGGGGTTCTTAGCACGAGGTTGCTGGGATCACACGCCGGTTTCCCCATTGCTTCTGCCGGAAGGAGTGTGGATGGCATCAGGATGTCAGGAGTCCTCCTAAACAGGCAGTTTCCTGTAAGTGGGACAGAGAGCAGAGCTTGAGAAGTGACTTTATGAGGCTCTTGTTAACTTGGATCTTGGTTTGGATACCAGAAGTGTTTTCTGTGTTTCCCAGGCACCCATCTGTCACAGTGCTGAGCCCTGCACAGTACTTGTCAGCAAATAAATTTTTGTGAGATTCACCGCATGTAATGCGGAGAGATGAGATCTGGCTTGAGAGATACTTAGACCTCATGCTGCTTCTCTCATTGTGTGCAGGTTTCTGTCCTGGTATTTTATAGATATCATTTTGATTGTGTAAAATAATATCCTAGAACAATGACAAGCTGGCAGAGTCTTAGGGATGCTGCTACAGGGAGCAGGTTGTGCTGGGATGAAGATGACAACCATGCATCTCCCAGAAGCCAGAGAGGCTGCAGCAGGGGTCTTGGGGGTGGTGGGAATGGTTGGACTGGCAACCAGGAGCTAAACTGGAAAGATGGAAAGCCTCTGGCACTGCCAGCTCCCACCATGGCTCTTAGACCTCTGAGCTGCTGAACAGAGGATTCCTGTTCAATTGATGTACAACTGCCTGCTGGCTCTGTTGTAAAAAAAACCAGAACAGCGGAGCTGGGGGATTCAGTGTTTAATTAACTTGCCAAGTGGTAATGTTGACCAGAATTACATGGGTAATGTTTGGGTTAATTACAGCGTTGGTGTCATACATTAGTAAATTAAAACGATTGCAGGGTAAAACCCTGCAGAGGTTGGCGGGTGAGTGCGGCTGTGTCCACCTGCCAGCAGATGCCAGAGCTCATGGGGATCCAGACACCCCCACCCACACACAGACCCTGTACGTGCCTCACCGTGGTGTTGTGAACAAAGCTGCCCGCTCTTACTAAAGGGCTGGGACTCCATCCTACCCTTAAAGACCACGGGAGTGCTGCTGCTCTCTGGAAACAGACTGTTTCCACGACTCCTCTGCAAATCCTGGTTTGGGGGTGAAGAAGGCTGGGAGACCATGGGATCAGGTCAGAGCGGTGATCCTCCTGGGGATAAGCTGAAGTAACCCTGCTGAGCAGCACTCCCAATACCTTCACCTCCCAGCCTGCCCAGTTGGCCTGTTTCCAGCTCTCCCTGCCCTGCCAGGGGCATTTCATTGAAGATGGATCTCAGTCTCGCTTTGCTTTCATCTCTCTTCTTAATTATTGATCTTTTCCTGTGCCTGGAGCCTGCACTGCATCCCAGCAGTGCTGTCCATGTGCTACTGGTCCTCTCTACACACTGTGCTCTGCACTCCCGGCGGTCAAACCCCTACTCAGGGCATCCCCAGACTGAATACCTCAGCACTGAGCAGCCCCAGTCAGGTGCGGCTGTGCCTTGGCTGTAAGCTCCTTCCACTACTGACTGCCGGTGTGGGACCCTGACTTCCTGAGCATCCAGTGGTTTGGGTTTGCAAAGCACTAAATACAACTTAATTATTATTATCTTTGTGGGATCCGGTTAATCTCGATGGGGATTTACAAGCTGTTAGCAAATCAGTCAGTCGTCAAATGTTTACATTTTTCTCAAGGGCAGCTTAATCCCATTGGCCACATTAGCTGCGATGTGCCCGTGGCCAAGTGCTGAGGACGGGCGAGCTGCTGCCACAGTGGGATCTACCACCAAGCCCATAACACTGCAGGGATGGTTTGTTACTGGCAGAATGTGCAGTGTCTTAGGATCAGCATCTTGCCTGAGTCCCCAGGCTCTGAGCACCCAGCAGTGTGGTAGATGTCAGTGCCAGGTGCTGGTGGGGCTGCCAAGGGGACCAGGAGATCGGAGAGGCTTGACAAGGAAAGAAAAGCCAAGAAAGATTTCAAACTTTAGATACTCTGGTCTCTTAGTTTTGGTGTCTCCCAGGGCCTGGCCAGCACCTCTCACAGCTGGTGAAGGCTAAGGACCTGTTCTGTCTGTGGCCCTCCCTGGTCCCTGCCTTCCCTCCATGCCTGTGCTGCTCTGCCTGCAGGGAAAGAAGGGGGCCTTTCAGAGAGCAGCTCCACAATCTTTTTAGCAGAGCTATTTTTACTGGGGGTTGTTCCCCTACCCACCTCCCAGTGTGACCATGAAGGTGGAACTGTGACTTCTACAGAGCAGGATGGCAGATTGAGCTGCTCAAACTGGGGCAGCTGCCAGGAGCCATGGCTGGGAGGATCCTGGGGGAGGGTGCTCAGATCATCAGATCCCTGTGGCACAGATCAGTCCTGTGCTTACCCAGTCTCGGAGGAGCCCTAAGTCTCATTCTGGTGAGATGGCACCAACAGGTCTTCTCTGCTGACACCCACCTTGAACCATGGTGATGTTCCTTATCTGCATAGAGGTACTGAGGGAGCGTAGGATCTCCAGTCCCTGCTCCCACACAGAGCAGGGCAGCCACTGACACAAGGGACTTTGTTTAGTGAAGTCTTAAACCCCCTTTCAAGTGCTCTGAGGAACAGCTGAGGGGGAGATGTCTCTCAGGGAAGATCTTGCTCTCTACAACTGCCTGAAAGGAGTCTGGAGCAAGGTGGGGGTCAGTCTCTTCTCCCAAGCGGCAACTGATAAGGACGAGATGAAATCAGTCTCTTCTCCCAAATGAAAGTGATAGGACTAGATGAAATGTCTTCACGTTGTGCCAGGGAGTTTCAGATGAGATATTAACACAAACTTTTTCACCAAAAGGATTATCAGACACAGGGACAGGCTGCCCAGGGAGGTGGTGAAGTCAACAACCCTGGAAGCGTTTAAAAGACAGACAGATGTAGTGCTGAGGAACATGATCTAGTGGTGACCTGGCAATGCTGGCTTAATGGGTGGACTTGATGACCTTAAAGGTCTCTTCCAGCCGGGACAATTCTGTGATAGAGATCCTGTAGCCACTGTGATGCACTGAACCACTGCTTCGGCAAAGGGGCTTTGGGGCTTTTCCTAATGTCCACCAGGAACCTGTGCTGTCTGTTCCCAGGCAAACCTGGACAAAAGGAAGGTGTCCTGCTATGGTGACTGTCTCAGCAGAGCATTGTCCAGAGCATGTGTGAGACTCCTGCCTCTCTATGGGCACAAAACCCACCTCCTTGGATAGAACCTGAATGGCACCTAATGTCTGCCATTGGCACTTGGCGGCCAGCATTGGTCTTCCGTTATCATCCCTGGCTTGAATTCTGCCCTGGAATGGCAAAACCAGCTGTGCCTATCCCCTCATCCAGAGCTTCTCAGACACTATGGTGTAGCAGGATGGGCCATCAGAAGCAGGTGCACCGTCCCATCTGGGGAGTAAAGAAGGGCCTGGATGAGGCAGGCTGGGTAGTTCAAAATGGGCTCATCATAATACCATGGAATCATTCAGGTTGGAAAAGACTCAATATCATCAAATCCAACCATTAACCCTACTCCGCCAAGTTCACCGCTAAACTGTATCACTAAGAGATATGCAGCACCAAGCTGGGAGCTGGTGCAATGGCCCCAGCACAACCAGCCCATCCTCTCTACAACCCACCAACTGCCTTGCTGGAGCCCCAGCGAAATAAAATGGGATTTCAAAAAGTAAATCGAAAGGCCACGTATTTCCATGCAGGCAAGGATTCAATTTGTGTCACGCAATCCCATTTCCTTCTGCCGTCTGAAATAATTACGTGGCAGAGTGGGGCGAAGAGATCTGATTCAGAGGCACAGGGATGGCAGCAAGTTCTGAAATAAGACAAATGCAATCATTAAGATACAATAGGTTGCACTTGCCCCTTAATTAGACTTTCTCTTTGATTAGGCAGTAATTAAATATCACCGTGCTGGGAGGATTTTTTTTATGACCCTCCAAAGCCTTAATGTATTTGTAAGATGTTTGTGTGAGGAGCAGGGCCTGCTGCGAGGTGGTAGAGGTAGGAAGGAGGATGTTGCATGCCTGTCCCTTCCCTGCAGAAGTGGCTCTTCTTCCTGTTCCAATTCTTAGCAACCCTTTTGGGGAAGAAATTTTTCCTAATGTCCAACCTAAACCTCCCCTAGTGCAACCTGAGGCCACGTCCTCAAGGTCAGTTTGGCAAACCTCATCTTCTACATTGCCTCTGTTGCTCCAGGGAACTCGGCTGGCTTGCAGCTGCAGTGCCAAGCTCATCCAGATGAAGACCAAGACCACCTTTCTAACAGTGTGACACCTCCTCTGGGGCCAGCTGCTCCCCAAGGTTGGCCACTCCAAGCTTCAGGAGCAGCAGACCAGCAGAAGAGGAATCTGGGGAAAAAGACTTGGAGGATATTAGGCTGTTTGAAAGACTTACATTGCTAAAACATCAAAAGGGAAGAATACGTCAGGCCCATATTCCTGGACATTCCTGGGTAGATAAAAATAGCCCTCGGACAACCCGGGGGGGAAGTGTTTCTGGTTCTCTAATGCAGAGCTCCTGCCGTAGCCCCTCTCACAGCCTCCCTTGCAAATGGCTTTTTCCAGGCCATAAAATGACATCTCTTGCTGAGAATTTCACTAGACGAGATTGTCTTGTTCTTTTCCAGCACAGCGTGTACTTTGCGTAATATCTTGGGGGAATTTTTGCCTACTTGTGTGTCCAGTGTTTTCTGGATAACCCAGAAAAAAAAGATCCTGAAGTATTATGATCATGCTATTAAACCTGTGTTGTGTTGAAGAAAACAGATCAGAGCAACAGCAGAGCAGTGTGGTGCCTGCGTGGTGTTAAACTATGGTAGTAATCTGCCTTCCGTGTTTAATTTCACTTAGAACAAAGGTGCCAGCAAGACTGGAGATGAAAAGAGCTGGTGATGCTGAGATGTCATGGGGGAGAGTGTGAAATCCCTGTGTCGTAGTCCCGGTCCCACTGGCTGAGGTCTGGATGACCGTGTGGGGAGATTTAAACCGAGTGGTTAGTCCCTTCTATCTGTTTTGTAGGGCGCAGCTCCAGTGCCACATATCCCTCCCGAGCCCACCCGAGTGCCTGGACCCTTGCCGGCTCACTGCGTGGTTTGGGTGGGCTGAGTCCTTTGCACCTGAGCTCAGTGAGGGACAACGCTCACAGATTTTGGAGAGCCCTTTTCCTTTCTCTCTTTTGCAGAAGAATGAGTGGCTCTGCTTGAACTGCCAAACACAGCGGCTGCTCGAAGGCAGCCTTGGTGACCCTGCCCCGATGCCGCTGCCCACCCCAAAGCAAAAACCTACCAGCTCCCCACAGCACCGGCCACCAGCCACCACCCAGCAGCAGAGAGCACCGGTGGCACCAGCACCCACTGAGCCAGCGGCACCCCTAGAACGGCAGCCCTTGCCTGCAAAGAGTCTCCGGACTGCCGAGCAGAGCAAGACCCCAAGCTCTGCTCCAACAGAGAAGAAGCCCCTGGTGCCAGCAGAGAAGAAGCCCGTGGTGCCAGCAGAGGAAAAGCCACTGCCCAAAGCTGTTCCAGAGCCTTCCAGAGCTCCTGAAAGTGCAGTGCCGAAGGGGAAGAGCATGCCACCCAAACCAGAGACAGAAAGCAAGGAGATTCGGGTACCCAGCGAAATGCCACGGGGGAAGGAGCAGGAGGTGAGCTCTTGGGGTGTGTCCAGCTGCCATCATCCCTGGGGATCTCATCTCACCCTGGGCACAGTGCTGAGCCAGGGCCTCGCTGGCAGCTGGGGTTATGCTGCATTGGCTATTTGGGAACCAGTGAGCTCCAAACACTGCTGTGTCAGCACTTCCAAAGCACCTGTAAAGTTCTTGGGGCTTGTGGCACCCTTCTCTTGGTGGATATTTGCCTCCTCGTTATGGCAGTTCATTGATTTGGGCATTGTCTAGGCGCTTGGATCAGCTTTGGCCTTTGGATTTGTTTGAAAATAATATAAAGGTGTGGAATGTGGTGCTCAAGTTGTTTCACCATGTGGTGTGCTACAGCAGTGGCTGTTTCCCCAGGTCCTCATCCCTCCTGTTTTGAAAATTCAGTTTGATTTGAGGAAATATGGCTGATTTGGGATGGTTTTTCCTCACAAGCGACTGCCCCAGCAGCTGGAAAGGGGATGTGGCAGGAGGGGATGGCAGAGCCCAGGCCCAGGATGGAGGCTCCTCACATCCCTGCAGGGATGGAATTAAAAGAGGTGCTTCTGTGAGTGTGACAGACCCTTCCAGTGGCACTGGGGCCAGTGTGGCAGTGCTTTGCTGGTAACTCAAAGGGTTACTCCTGTGCTGCTTAATTGTAGCATCAATTAAAAGGCTCGGTTGATTCCTGCTGGTGTGTGACAAGGATCTTGGGGCCACCCTGCTGGGGACTGCTTTGCAGGTTTGGCAGGCAAGAAAATTAAAGTTCTTAACCAGTGTTTGGGCTTCGTGCAGGCAGCCTCTGGGGTGGGGGCAGCAGCAGCTCTGGCCTCGCAGCCACTCCCCAGGGGTGGCTGTGGGTATCCAAAGGCTGGTGGACAAGGCTCTCAGCGATGGCTAGTAAAAAAACTGATGCTGCCATTAGTCAGCCTCCTCGGGTCACTTGTCAGGGAAGAGAACACTGATGGAACCCGGTGTTTTAAGAGTATTTATGGCCGTGCCCCTGGGGGCACTTGCTGTGCAGTCCCAGCCCCTGCACCAGCCTTTGTTAGCATGCAGACAGATGACTGATGAGCCACTGAGGTAGGGGAACACAGGACAACCCCCAGCCTTTGTGCTGGGCTGGCTCCCAGCGCCTCACAAACCTCCTGTGTGAGAGATTCGGGGGGCAGTGATGGGAGCAGCCCCGCTGCTGTGTGAGTCTGACACTGTGCTCTCCCTCTGTGGCAGGATGGGAACAAGCCTTACCCCCCGGACCTGTCCCGCAGCCCCCAGAGCCTGAGTGATACCGGTTACTCCTCTGACGGCATTTCCAGCTCACAGAGCGAGATCACTGGACTAGTGCAGCAGGAAGAAGAGAAGCTCAGCGGCACCGGGCTGGCCGGGCAGAGCCCCCCCAGCCCCTCAGAGCTCACCAAGCTGGAGAGCAGCGTGCGGCCCCTCCTGGAAGGCCGGGAGGCCCCACCGGCACCCACTGAACGAGGAAAGCCCTGCTCGGAGGCACGGGAGGAGCCGCGGCAACGGCAGCGGCCGCGGTATCTCTCCATCACCCCTGAAGCCTTCGACTCGGATGAGGAACTGGAGGACATCCTGGAGGAGGATGAGGACTCAATGGAGTGGGAGCACCAGCGGGAGCGGCGAGAGAGCGCAGAGTCCTCGGACGAGTTTGGCAGCAAACTGCGGCACGACTATGTGGAGGACAGTAGCGAGGGGGGCTTCTCTCCTGTACCCCCGCAGCCCAAGGGCCAGGAGACAGAGGTGAGCGATGAGGAGTTTATGCGGAGGCAGATCCTGGAGATGAGTGCAGAGGAGGACAACCTTGAGGAGGAAGAAGAAGGCTATGGACACAGCAAGTACAGCATCCCCAAAGCTGGGCAGAAGGATGAAGCAGAGAAGGGCAAAGAGCCACCATCGGCCAAGCGGCAACTACCAAGTGGCCCCGGCAGCCTGTACAAGGAGGAGAGGAAGGAGCTGGAGACAGTGGAGGGTGATGACCTAACCACAGCCCAGGGTGGGCTGCGGCGCTTCAAGACTATCGAGCTGAATAGCACAACCGGCTACAGCCGAGAGATGGAGATGGGCCAGGAGGCAGACACCAGTCTGGACCGGGAGCCTGAGCTGGAGATGGAGAGCCTGACAGGCTCTCCTGAAGAACGTTCCCGGGGTGAATACTCCTCCACCCTGCCAGCCACAACACCCAGCTACACCTCAGGCACCTCACCCACCTCCATCTCCTCACTTGAAGAAGACAGCGACAGCAGCCCCAGTCGCCGGCAACGGCTGGAGGAGGTGAAGCAGCAGAGGAAGGCTCGTCACCGCTCACATGGCCCCTTGCTGCCCACCATCGAGGACTCATCCGAGGAGGAGGAGCTGCGGGAGGAAGAGGAGCTGCTGCGAGAGCAGGAGAAAATGCGGGAGGTGGAGCAGCAGCGCATCCGTAGCACAGCACGTAAGACCAAGCGTGACAAGGAGGAGCTGAGGGCCCAGCGGAGGAGGGAGCGCTCCAAAACCCCCCCCAGCAACCTCTCCCCCATCGAGGATGCTTCTCCCACTGAGGAGCTGCGGCAGGCAGCCGAGATGGAGGAGCTGCATCGCTCCTCCTGCTCCGAGTACTCACCCTCCATCGACTCAGAGGCTGAAAGCTTTGACGCTGTGACCTCCAAGCTTTACAAGTCAGGCAGCGAGTACAACCTGCCCACCTTCATGTCGCTGTACTCCCCCACAGAGAAGGTAGAGAGCAGCTCCAGCCAGACCACCAGCAAGCCCCTTAAGAGTGCTGAGGAAGCCTATGAGGAGATGATGAGGAAGGCAGAGATGATGCAGAAGCAGCAGGTCCAGCAGGCTCTGCCAACTGCTTCCTACAGCAGTGGCTACCAGCATGTTGGCTTCCGCGGCACTGAGGGACAGAACAGCTTTGAGTACCAGTACGGCGAGGACTACCGCTACGATGGCAGCCCTGCACGCCCCTCCCAGCCCAGCTATCCGAGCACTTTGCCGAAGGCGGGAGCAGTATATGAGGAGATCCTGCAGACCTCGCAGAGCATCTCCAGAATGCACCAGTCATCCTCCTTTGACCTGGCCCTCAAGCAAGGTGAGAAGACAAAGGTGCAGGAGGAGGCATACCCAGAGAAGCACTTCCTCAATGCTGAAAATGCCTACGCTGACCTACTGAAACAGAACGGTGGTCCACTCACCCCCGGCACCAGCCCCACACAGCTCTCAGCTCCTGTCTCCTTTGCCTCCTCTGACAGCAGCCCAGGCAAGGCCATTCCTGACGTCCGGGTCACCCAGCATTTTGCTAAAGAAGGACAAGACCCAGCTAAGCTCCAGAGTGCTCCAGCAGCACCCAGCCCAGCATCCAAGGTGGCCGCTACTCCTTACACATACAGCAAAGGTATCAGTGAAGTGACAACAACAGTGGATGGTCCTGGGATTGCCACACGGAGCTGCAGCTCCCCAGTTCCTGCGGCCCCATCTGTGGCTGGCTGGAGCTACACCCCAGTGAAGAGCACAGTCAGCTATGGCTCACAGACAGAGGACACCAGCAGAAGCAAGGCAGTCGTGGAGATCAGCGTGCAGACAGCCAGGGAGAAGCTCCCATCTGTGAGTGACAGCAAGACTCTGACACCCAAGATGTACTCCTTCTACAAGAGCTCCAGCCCTCCACTCTCACCCACCTCCCCCACACAGAGTCCCACCCGCACTACTAAAGCCACGGCAGAGTTTTCCACACAGACTCAGAGCCCTCTCCATCCTTATGAGGGTTCCACTGCCAGCCCAGCTGCCTCTTCCCCCATGGTGGCGCAAGGGACACAGACACCACACCGGGCAGGGTCTCCACGCCTGACCCGGCAGGCTTCCTCACAGGAAGCCCCCTTTATGGTGATCACACTGGCAACCGATGCAGCCAGCCAAACCAAGCCACCCAGCTCTGACTCCCTGACATCTCCAACCTCGCCCCCCACCAGGCTGAGCCAGCAGCTTCCAGCACACAGCTACAGCCAGGAGACAGAGCTGCCACCAGGTGCTTACATCAGGGCCCAGCCGGGGAAGGAGCATGCCCAGAAGGCCCCTGCTGTGACCTCAGCTGCCGACGGCATCACAAGGCTGTATGGCTGGGGAGCGCTCCCCGCAGAAAACATCTCCCTCTGCCGCATCTCTTCCATTCCTGGTACGTCCCACGTGGAGCCGGGGCCCAAGGTGCCCAGCGCTAATGCTGTGGACTTACGGACCGCATTGAAATCTGCCCCCATCATCATCACGGATCAAGGCATGGATCTCACCTCCTTGGCCACTGAGGCCAGGAAGTACTGCCTGACTCTGGACCACATCCCAAGCCGGCAGTCCACGGCCATCCAGCCCTTGATCATCAATCTCAACGCCCAGGAGCAACCCCACACCATCATTGCAGCAGCCAGTACTGCTAGCCTGGCCCTCGCCTCCCCCATGATCCTCTCACAATCCAAGCAGCCCATGGTCTATGGAGACCCTTTTCAGAGCCGGGTGGACTTTGGTCAGGGGACTGGGAGCCCGGTGTGTTTGGCACAGGTGAAGCAGGTGGAGCAGGGCATCCAGACAGCTGCTGTCAGAGCCACAAGTGGCAAACCCGAGACCGCCACTGCCCCCCAGACCAAGTTTGCCAGGTACGGTGTGTCAGGTCAGATGATGAAGAAGGATGCTCTCATGACGCAGACCGGTGGGGCGCAGAACATCAGCGTCCTCCCACAGCCCTTCCCACCAGAGCCCGGCTCAGAGCTGTACCGGGCAGTGCCAGTGGAGCTGAAGAGCCAGAGCCCTCTCCTTGCCCTAGGTGGCAAGAAGTCCCAGGTGATGATGGTACAGATGGAGGAAGCAGCACCAGGCCCAGTGACCAAAGTGTTGAAGGAGGACCCACCAACCAATGTGCTGGACCTCACAGGCGTGAAGCCAGAGAGCCAGGTTGCTTGCTGTGATGTGGTCTACAAGCTCCCCTTTGGTGGCAGCTGCTCTGGTGCTTTCAACCCCACCTCCCAGATGCCGGAGAAGAAATCTGGGGAGGCAGTGACTTCTGGCCGGAAAGCCAGCGGGTCCCTCTACGGCAGCAGAGACCCAGAGCTTCCAGAGACCTTCCCATACCGGGAGCAGCCAGCCCCAGCACCTGCACTCTACGAAGAGCAGAAGTTTTACCCCACCAGCACCTTTGGCCGCCTCTACTCCTCCATGTCAGACACAAACCTCTCTGAAATCGGCATGAGTTACTACCCTACAAAGGGGGATCATCCCTTTGCCTCCCCAGCTGGTGATGCTGCTGTGGACCTCAGCACCATGAAGCACTCCTGCAGTGTGGGTTTTGCTGAGGGGGGCTACCTGGGCCAGGGGCTGCAGTATGGCTCCTTTTCTGACCTCCGCCAGCCAGCAGAGATGCTGGGCCACCCACTGCCCATGCGGAGGTACAGCTCTGTCTCCAACATCTACTCTGACTACCGCTTCTCACCCCGAGGGGACCTGGCCAGCTTCCAGGAGTCCAGCCTGGCTCACTACAGTGCCACTACCGCCCGCGAGATCAGCCGCATGTGCGCTGCCCTCAACTCCATGGACCAGTACGGTGGCCGGCATGCCAACGGTCCCGACATGCTGCCCTACAGCCCTGGCACTGGGCTGGGGGCCACAGCAGGGGTGACGGCTCAGCAGCAGGGCCCTGCACCCCCCAAACCCAGCGGGATGTACAACCCCACCTTCCCTGAGGCGCGGCAGGGCTTTGGCAACTTGGCACAGTACAATGCCCCTGGCATCCGCCTGGGCACTGTGCGGCAGATGTTCCCTTCCACTGCCACAGTGCGAGCAGCTGACGGCATGATCTACTCCACCATCAACACACCCATCGCCTCCACTCTGCCCATCACCACACAGCCCACCTCAGTGATGCGCCCAATGCTGCGTGGGCTCTACAGACCCTATGGCCCGGCCAGCATGGCTGCGATCCCACTGGCCAGCCTGGCCAGGCTGCCGGTTGTCACCCCACGCATCCCACTGGCAGCACAGGGTGTCTACCGCTACCCAGCACCCACCCAGCCAACCCCAGCAGCTACTCTGATGGAGACACCGGTCTACCTGGGCAAGCCTGTCAGCACAGCACCAGCAGTGGCATCAGCAGGTTCTGCTCCTGGTCCTGCTCCCAAACCCCTCACTGCACCAGCCAGTGGCTTGCAGAAAGCAGAGCCGGCAGGAGCTGCTCCTCGTGCGGAGGTGCCAGCAGCACCAGCAGCTGGCAAGGAGGGTGGGCCAGTGGCCACGGTACCCAAGCCACCAACGAACGGGGCTCAGCGGGAGGAGCGGGAGCGTGAGGAGGAACGTCAGCGTAAGCAGCAGGAGCACGTGCTGCAGCTGGAGCGGGAGCGCGTCGAGCTGGAGAAGCTGCGGCAGCTGCGGCTGCAGGAGGAGCTGGAGCGGGAGCGTGCAGAGCTGCAGAGGCACAGGGAGAAGGAGCAGCTGCTGGTGCAGCGGGAGCTGCAGGAGCTTCAGTGCATCAAGCAGCAAGTGCTGCAGCAGCAGCAAGAGGAGAGGCACGCACAGCTGGCCCTGCAGCGGGAGCAGCTCGCCCAGCAGCGCCTGCAGCTTGAGCACATCCACCAGCTCCAGCATCAGCTGCAGCAGCAGCTGGAGGAGCAGAAGCGGCAGAAGACTGTCTTCCCTGCACCCACCGATCCCATCGCCCGCCCACCCGATGGGCCTGCTGAGGTGCCACGGGGCTTGCAGCACAATGGGCAGGCATGGCCCACACCAAGCCAGGTGCCACCAGAGGGGCCCACTGGCCCCCGCTACCCTGTGCCACAGCGGCCGCTCAGCAGCTCAGCCTCAGACATGTCACTGCAAGCTGAGGAGTCCTGGGAGCCTGTCCGGGGCATCAAAAAGAGGAACTCAATGCCGCGGCTGCGGGATGCCTACGAGAAGGAGGCAGCACGGGAGGCCTTCGCAGCAAGAAAGACAGCAGACAGCAGCGTGCAGACAGATGAG
Organism: Upupa epops; assembly: GCA_013397515.1. Taxonomy (NCBI): domain Eukaryota; kingdom Metazoa; phylum Chordata; class Aves; order Bucerotiformes; family Upupidae; genus Upupa; species Upupa epops. The sequence goes on from VZRI01006005.1 coordinate 27,652, forward strand.
GAGGATGGCGAGGAGCGGTTCCTGCTATCGCGGCGGCGGCGGGCGCGGCGCAGCACTGACTGCAGTGTGCAGACTGATGAGGAGGATAGCGGGGAGTGGGAGCAGCCCGTGCGTCGCCGACGCTCCCGGGCCTCACGGCACAGCGATTCTGGCACTGAGGGCAAGCCAGAGGGGACAGCCCGTGGCACAGCCAGCGTGGGCATCCAGACCATCAGTGACTGCTCTGTGCAGACAGAGCCCGACCAGCTCCTCCGTGTCTCCCCCTCCATCCACATCACCAACCACGACCCACGGGTGGAGATTGTGAAGTACATCTCAGCCCCAGAGAAGACGCAGCGGGGTGAGAGCTTGGCCTGCCAGACAGAGCCAGACCCAGCCCCTCAGCCTGGTGTCGTGGTCCCCCAGCTGACAGTGCCCACCACCATCCCACCCTACTCCACTAACATCCAGATGGGGGGCCCCCTGGACCCCCATGCTGTCCGGCAGCAAACTTTGGGCAAGTTCGAGAAGAGGAAACCAGATCCCCTGGAAATTGGCTACCAGTCCCATCTGCCAGCTGAGTCCCTCTCCCAGCTGGTGACTCGCCAGCCGCCCCGCTCCCCTCAGGTCCTCTACTCACCCGTGTCCCCACTGTCTCCACACCGCCTCCTAGAATCCTCCTTCGCCACGAGCGAGCGGTTGAACAAGGCTCACGTCCCCCCGCAGAAGCACTTCAACGCTGACACAGCCCAGCGCCAGCAGACACTGCCGCGACCCATTAAGACAATGCAGCGCTCCCTCTCCGACCCTAAGCCCATCAGTCCCACTGCTGAGGAGGCCAGCAAGGATAGGTTCTCCCTCTACCAGCATCCACTTCTCCCCGGCACCCAGGTACGTCACCACAGGGAAGAGTCTCCAGAGGCACCTAGGGCCGCTTTGGTTTCATTAGCACTACAGTAATTAATATTTTAAGAGTTGGCTTCCTGCAGCAGCTGAGAGCAGCTGGTGGGCATGACCGTGTGTGCCGAAACCAGTGGCTGGAGCTCCACTGCCCCTAGGCATCAAGGTTGCCTTAGGCTGCCAAGTGCTCAGCAAGGAGCCTCAGGGCAATTCCTAGGGCAGCAGTAGCCCCTGGCTGCTGCCAAACTCGCAGTGCCAAGCACCCAAAAACAGACAGCAGGGCTTGTGCCAGGCAGCATCGCACATACGGCCAGCTTGGCACTTGGCTGCCTGCCACCCCCAGTAATTACTCACGGGAAGCGCCCGGCCTGTTATTTCCATCCTATTTATTGTGTTTTTACATAAATGCCACTACCTCGGTGTGTGGGGGAACATGCACAGCAGAGCTGCCTCGCCACAAGCTCGGGTCACTGGAGGAGCTCCATCATGCTTGAGGCGAGAGGCGTGGGGATGGCCACCTGCCTCACTGACCGGCTATCCTTTGGCTTTGCAGGTGGGGGGGCTACAGTCGAGCCCACTGGCACGCAAGGTGAAGCGGACGCTTCCCAGCCCTCCACCTGAGGAGCCCCATGTGCCTCTGGCCAGCCCAGCCCCCTCCCAGCTCTACCTGAGCAGCCTGGCCACCAAGCCTACCGCGCCAGTCACTAAGGCCAGCCTGCTAAAGGAGTTGGACCGCGACCTGCGGCTGGTGGAGCACGAAGCCACCAAGCTGCGGAAGAAGCAAGCAGAGCTGGACGAAGAGGAGAAGGAGATTGATGCTAAGCTGAAGTACCTAGAGTTGGGCATCACCCAGCGGAAGGAGTCACTGCTGAAGGACCGGCGGGAGCACCCCTACCTGCGTTGCCCAGGCGACCACCGCGACTATCTGTCTGACAGTGAGCTCCACAACCTGCATCTTGCTGCTTACGATAGCACTGGCCTGCGCCCCACTCCCGCCGGGCAGTACCCCGACTATGCTGCCACTGCTGCTTCCTACAGCGCTTATCCGTACCCTGCTGCACAGGCACCCGCCACCTTCCCACCAGTGCGCCTGCAGACTCCCCAGTACCCTGTGGCCAGCACCTCGCAGGATGGCTTGCCAGCAACCCCGCTGCCTGCCTTTGCCTCATCTGGCACCTTCCCAGCACCCAGTGCTACATACCCGGAGCTAGGTGCCCCAGGCCAGCCAGGTTTCCGGCCCCAAACCCCCTACCAAACCCAGAGCGCATATGTTGGGACAGCCACAGTACCGGTGGCACAGCCTGCCCTCTTCCAGAGCCCAGTGGAGATGGCCAGCGGGCACCAGAAGCCACGGCAGACCTCGCTGGCTGATCTGGAGCAGAAGATCCCCACCAACTATGAAGTCATTGGTGCCGCCACCAGCTCCTCCACCGTTCCTGACATCACCTTCAGCACCACACCAGCAACTGGCAACTATGAGCAGTTCAAGGCATCTGAGGCCCGGCTGAGCGAGAGAGCCAGCACGACACAGGGCCCCTCTGCCAGCTTCTCTTCCGAGTCCCTCTACACCAGCCTGGAGCAGAGCATCCCCCGTAACTACGTGATGATCGAGGACATCAGTGAGCTCACCAAGGAGAGCCCAGCCATGGAGGGGCATAAAGGGGAGCCAGTGGGCACGGCTGCCGACAGCCGCCATGGCAGAGAGAAGGGTGAGCTGGGGGACACTGAGGGTTCTGGCCGGCCTTGCTGCTATACCAAAGCTGAGGACGAGTCCGAGGAGGACTTCTATGACCACCATGGGCCCGACCATCGAGGGAAGAACAGTTACCACAGGGGAATGGAGAGCAATGGCAGGGTACCGGGGAGCTCCACCAGCTCATCCTACTACTATGGGGATGGCGAGTACCGGCACTCCTCACGGGTGGACAAGCACGGCTCTGGCGCAGCACTGCCAAAGCATTCATCCAAGAACCTGGCACCTGCTGTTGTCTCCTCAAAGCGCAGCAAGCACAGGAAGCAGGGCATGGAGCAGAAGATCTCCAAGTTCTCCCCCATTGAAGAAGCCAAAGATGTGGAGTCAGACCTGGCCTCCTACTCAGTGACAACCTCAGCTGGCAGCAGTAATGTGGCCACCAGGGCCAAGAAGATGCAGGACGAGATTACCTATGGCCTGAAGAAGAATGTTTACGAGCAGCAGAAGTACTATGGCGTCTCCAGCCGAGATCTGGTAGATGAAGATGAGCGGCTCTACTCAACCAGCAGCAGAGCCCGTTCCTCTGGCTATGGGGTAGAAAAGTCCTCAGTCCGGGAGGTGGGCAGTCGGAGCAAGTCCTATGAGCGCGAAGGTGTGGAGCGCTCCCAGAAAGGTGGCTCCAAGCCCTCGTCCCTCAGCATGAGCCAGAGCCGCGGGCGGCCACCAATCCGCATGCAGCACTCAGAGGAAGAGAGCCCTGTCAGCCCTCTGGGGAGGGCAGTAGGGGGGTCACGTGCTGCAGGGGGACCTGGCCCCCAGTCAGCAGGGGACCCCTGCTCCCCCTTCTGCTCCAGCCACTCTTTGCCTGATGTGCAGAAGCACATCAAAGATGTGCCAAGGAGTCACTCGTACAAGCACGAGGAGGGCTACAGCATGGACGATGCCCATTGCGTTGTCTCAGACAGCGAAGGTAACGGCTCCCCGTGGTGACCACCCCAGAGCATGGCACTTCCCCGGGGCATGCCCGTCTGCTCGTACGCAGAGACACTCTCACTGCCTCAGTTTGCTTGACATGTGCCTTCCTCCCCCCTCCCCAAGCGTTCGGTGTTAGCCCGTCCTGCACTGAGCCCTATCATGCTGCGTCCTGTCCCTGCCAGCAGAGGCTGTCCCCTGCGCGTGTGCCCACTGCTTGCCTCTCCTGCCTCATTGCATGGCTTCTGCCCGCGGTGGCCTTGAGCAAGAGATTGACTGTGGTTTGTTTTTGGTTTCCGAAGCCTATCATTTGGGTCAGGAGGAGACAGACTGGTTTGATAAGCCCAGGGAGGCACGGGCGGAGAGAGTCAGGCACTATGGTGGCCACTCTTCCTCACAGAAGAGACCCCCGGTTAAGCACACCTATCACGACTACGACGAGCCCCCCGATGAGGACCCATGGCAGCATGATGACTACCCCCAGCACCGTGAACACCGGCACCACGGGGACTATGGGCGCCACACCGGCACTTCCCGGCACACCGGCGATGAGCCCCCACGTCGCTCGGCCAAGCAGCACCCACGAGAGCCCCGCAGTCATGAGGCCCGTGGCCATGAGCCTCGCACCACCCCCAAGAAGGCTCAGCAGCCTGAGTCCCGCACGCCTGCACCCTATGGCCCCAGCGAGTATGCCCCATCGTCCCGCCCTGGTGCCCACCACCACGGCACTGAGACCCCCAAGGCACAGAAGCCTTCCCAGTCGCATGGGCCAACCGCCCCAGCACCCAAGTCGGAGCCCCTGGCACACTCACAGCAGCCGGCGGCTCGACAGCAGCAGGCAGGGCAGCAGCCGGCCCGGCAGCAGCCAACGGCACGACAGGCTGCCCCACCAGCCAGCTCAGTGCAGCCCGAGGTCAAGGGCAGGATGCAGGGACCCCCATTGTCTCGGCCAGCACAGCAGCAGCCAGGGCCAGCCCAGGCAGCGGGGAAGGCGTCGGCCGCGCTCCATGCACAGCCAGGCGGGCACCCAGCACCGGCAGTAAGTAGGGGCTGAGCTGACCATGGCTAGGGTCTGTCAAGGGAAGGGTTGGGCGCAGGAGCTGCAGGGCAAATTGTACCCCATGTGCACATCACAACTGGCCCTGGGTGCTATGGGTGCATCCATCCCCTTGAGGGGACCCAGGGGGGAACCCTGAAACATCTTGTCCCAAGTAACAAGTGGCAGAACAAGAAGAAACGGCCTCAAGTTGCACCAGAGGAGGTTTAAGTTCAATATCAGGAAACATTTCTTCCCCAAAAGGGTTGTTAAGCCCTGGCCCAAACAGCCCAGGGCAAATGTGGATTCCCCATCCCTGGAGGGATTTAAAAGCCAAACAGACATAGCACTCAGGGCCAGGCCTTACTGGTGGACATGGCAGTGCCGGGTTACTGGTTGGACTCAAGGCTCCTGAGGGTCTTCTCCAACCTCAGCCGTTCTGTGGTTCGATCCCAATGGCCCAGATCCCTTGCTGTCTTTTTGGTGGCTGTGGACCTGTGTTTGGACACCTTGCAACCCAGGCCAGCCCCAGAAGATGCTCTGCCAAGAGGGCAGTCTCTGAGAGCTCTTTTACCCTTTCCAGCTGAAAGCGGAGCAGACGGATGCGTCCAAACCCACAGCGAAAGTGCCACAGCAGCCGGGGCGAGTGCCCACAGCACAGCCCCTGGGAGCAGCAGGTCAGTGACTCTGGGGCAGCCCGTGCTCCATGCTGGCTGCAGGGAACCCAGGGATCTGTCCCTCGCTAACGGCGCCTTCGTTTTTTCCCCAGCAGACAGCAAGGTTGGTCCAAGGGCAGCCGGGCCACGTGGTCCCACTGGCGTGGCCACGGGGCAGCCCGGTGGGGAAGGCGAAAGTGTATTCTCCAAGATCCTGCCAGGGGGAGCAGCAGAACAAGCAGGCAAACTAACTGAAGGTGAGGGCTGCTCCTGGCACAGGGACACAAACACTCTTCTGTGCTGAGATGGGCTCAGATGCCCTGCAGGTGGCTGAGTGCAGCTGGTGGGATGCGGAGGTCCCATGGTTTGGGAGACTGGGGGGGGGCCATGCTGACCCCTATCTCTGCTCCTCCACAGCGGTGTCAGCTTTCGGCAAGAAGTTCACTTCGTTCTGGTGAAGGAGCAACACAAGGTGAGTGAAGCCAGTGCTAGGTGCTGCACTGTGGGCTCTCGCTGCCCTGTCCATGCCTGACACCCTTCTGCTCCCTCTCACTCACTGCAGGAGTCTGGGAAGAGATAAGTCATTGCAGTGGAAAAACCTATGAAGAAGCCAGTGAATTCAGCACGCAGCACCAAACTCTGAGTATAAGGGTGAGTGTCCGGGGGGTCTCCTCCATCACTCCAGGGCTTCCGCTGGCCCTGCTGTCCTGCACTGAGCCCTGCCCTGCCCTGCTGACAGCTTTAAGGATGCTGTGTGTCCACACAGTGTGTCCTCATCCCCTGGACCACTCACCCCATACTCGTGAGAATCAGCCCATGCCACAGCATGGGAGCTTCGTGTTGGTCCCTACTCTCAGCAGTGCCACATGGGCCAACACCATGCAGATGTTGGTGCAGCCCACAGGTTTGTGGGGACAGCTTGGGCAGCATGAGCTCTGCTCTGGGAACCTGTCCAGTGCGGGGACGGCAACAGCTGCTCCACCAGCAGCACCTCTTGGCTTGCTGACGCCTGTTTACTCAGGCTAGTGCTGCTGCTTGGCAGGGATATCACCACTCAGGCTAACCCTTCCTTCTCTGTCTCTCACAAGCTTTTGAAAGAAGGGCATCCCTGGATGTTGGACCAAACGGCGGCCGAGCAGGGGCCCAGCAGATGCCCTAGGGCAGGTGCCCCCCACACCTGGCAAGCAGCTCCGGTGCAGCACACGACGAGCCCTGGCAGCTGCCTCGAAGGCGATGGGCCTGATCTGGACCGCCGGGTCAGGCCTCGTAGGTGGGCTGCAGCCCTTTCTCAAGATTATACGCAGAGTTGCTCCCTCCAACCCCAGCTCTGGCCTCTTCATAGGTTTTTCCCCACACACCACAAGCTGAGGGCTGGGCGCTGTGGGCACCGCTCCTCCTTCCTGACCCTGCAGGGTTATCCCAGTGCCCCCTGCACTGCGTCCCGCTTCTGGCCCCACCAGGGAGCCCCCGGAGCGCATCAGCTAGGACCTAACACTGTTTCACTACTGAAATACGAGGCCATAGGACTCTTGACAGGCGGCGCAGCCAGACTTTGCCTGTGCTGTGCCAGCTGAACGTGTGTCCCGGCACACGGTGCCGCCCCGAAGCCATTGGAAGCATCTAAAGGGCCGCGCTCACCCTCGCCACACAGCCAGCGCGCCCGCTGCTGGGCACCCCTTTTTTTCAAGAACAGCCTTAATCATTCCACTTTGATTTCTGTGTATACCTCATCCGCACTGGGGTGGGAGGGCGGGGGC
>VZRI01006005.1:37745-52042 GCA_013397515.1 Upupa epops
ATGGGAGGGGAGGCAGCCAATGGGACCGCAGCCAATGGGAAGGGCCGCAGCCAATGGGAGTGGGCCCCGCCCCCTCGTTCCGGAAGTGCCGTCGCCTGCCCCGGCCCCGCCTCGTCGTCGCGCCATGGAGCCGCCGGTGAGGGGCTGCGGGTGGGGGGAAGGAGCTTCAGTACCTGGCCCCATATGTAACCCCATGAACCCTAGTACCCCGGTACCCTTCCCCGTACCCTGTTTCCCTCCTAAACCTCCCACGTATCCCAGTAACCACCCCAGCACTGCATCCCTGGGTGTTGCCCCGGCACCTTTCTAACTGGCCCCAGGACCGTCCTGTTCCACCTCCCAGGTACCCTGGTGTCCCTGTAAGTGCCCCCTGTGACCTGCTAGCGGCTTCGTGGTCCTTCTGTCCTGTTCCCCCCTGGCCAAGGCGCCCGTGGCTCAGTGCACCTCCCTGCCCAGTGTACCCCCTAACCAGTGTGTCTCCTGGCTCAGTGCCCCTCTGGTCTAATGCAACCCCAGCCACCCTGCAGTTCCCACAGGTGCTGCAGTGGAGCGTAGAGGAGCTGGTGGAGCTGTACCAGAAGCTGAGCAAGCACCCAGGGCTCAGCAGCGCCTGCCTTGGCCCTGACATTCCCACCCAGTACGGGGCCAAGTGCTGCAGCCTCTACACTGGTACTGTATGGGGTGACTCCACAGAGGGGTGTGAGGTGTCCTCCTGCCCACGAAGGTAACAGCACATCCTCACCCTGCTCCTCACAGAGTGGTGGCAGCGGGACATGGAACGGGCTGAGAGAATCAAGTTCTGCCGCCAGTATGTAATCTTCCACAATGGAGCCTCCATTGTCTGCTCAGGTCCTGCCAGTACCTGCTCCGAGATCAAGGACGAGTGAGTTCCATCCCACTCCCCACACCAGTGACCCCTTGCGGGGGTTGATGGTGGGGGGCTAATGGCTGCCTATGCACTCACAGGCTCCTGAGCAGCGAGTCCCCCAGTGGGGCACTGAAGGCCATCCTGCGCAAGGTCCCCAGCAAGGAGAAGGAGAAGAAGGAGAAACAGTTCCTGGAGGTGAGGAGGGGGCTGGGCCAGGTCCATGTCCATGTTGGGGTTTGGGGCTGCCATGGCATTTCTGCCCCCAGGTCTGGGAACAGAACTGCAAGGTGAAGAACATTGACCTGACAGCACTGGACAAGCATGGCAGCATCTACAGTGATGGTGAGGGACATGGGGACACCAGGGGTCAGGGTGTCCTGGAGGGATGAGGGGGCACCATGCCTGACCCACCCCTCCAGACCAGTTTGGCTGCCTGGCTTGGTCACACTCGGAGACCCACCTGCTCTACGTGGCGGAGAAGAAACGTCCCAATGCTGAGTCCTTCTTCCAGAGAAAATCCCCCACGCTGGGCACCTCCAGTGATGATGTGGTCTGCCCCAAGAAGGAAGACACACCTATGAAGGTGGGCTCCTCCCAACCTGGGGTGGGTGGGGGCCAGTGGAGCAGCCATGGGGCTGATGGGGCTGTGCCACAGGGTGAGCAGTTCGTGTACCATGAGGACTGGGGCGAGGCACTGAGCACCTGCAGTGTTCCTGTCCTCTGCATCCTGGACATCGAGGGCAGCAGTATCTCAGTACTGGAGGGTGTCCCCGAGTACCTCTCTCCCGGCCAGGTCAGAACAGAGAGCCCCAGGAGAAGGGAGATTCTGGGGTTCAGTGATGGTCTGAACCACTTGCCCCTCTCTTCCACAGGCTTTCTGGTCCCCTGGTGACACCGGCGTGGTGTTCGTGGGCTGGTGGCATGAGCCTTTCCGCATGGGACTGCGGCACTGCACCAATCGCCGGTGAGTCCCTGTGGGACACTCTGCTCCACAGCCAGGACCTGGAGCCCCATGATGACACCCTGCAGTGACATGTATCTCTACTGACAGGTCAGCACTCTTCTATGTGGACCTGACAGGCGGGAGCTGCAGTGAGTGGCACAGACCCCAACCCCACTAGTGCCCCAGCTTCCTGCTGCCCCTCACCGTGCCCTCATGCCCGTGCAGAGCTGCTCTCCGAGGACACCAAGGCTGTGTGGTCTCCACGGCTCAGCCCTGACCACTGCCACATCGTCTACCTGGAGAACAACATGCTGGGTCCCCACCAGCAGTGCAGCCGCCTCCGCATGGTGAGTGGCACTGGGCACCTGTGCCAGGGTGTGGAAAAGGGTGCTGTCACTTCCCTGGGATGCAGCAGGGTTGGTTTGGCTGAGACTGCAAGACTCATCTCATCCTGTGTCTCCTGCAGTACAACTGGCAAACCAAGCACACTAGCACAGTGCTGGAGGCCGTGCCACGGCAGACCTGGGGTGAGTACAGGGGGGATGGTGTCAGGGGACGGGCACAGAAGGGTGCTAAGCACTTCTCTCCTTACAGGTGCCTTCCCGGGCATATACTGCGGTGCTTTGCCAGGGCTCTGCTGGGCAGCTGACAGCCGCCGGCTGGTGCTGGACACAGCCCAGCGCAGCCAGCAGGTGAGGGCTGCTGGGACAGCGTGGGGGCACATGGTGCAGTTGGCTGGGTCAAGGCTCCACTGGACTCTGCCCTCATGCCCCTAGGATGTGTTTGTGGTGGACACAGTGACGGGCACCACAACCTTGCTGACGGCTGGTGAGTGTCAGGCCAGTGTCAGGGCTGGGGAGCAGGTTACGCTTGCAGGTCTGACCCTTCCCCCCCACAGATGGACCCCAGGGAAGTTGGTCTGTCCTCACCATCAACCGGGACCTCTTGGTGGTCAGCTTCTCCACCCCTAGCTGCCCCCCAACACTGGTAAGGTGATGTCCTCCTCCCCAGTGCCCACCAGCACCTGGGCTCTGACACTGACACTTCTCACACAGAAAGTGGCTGTCCTGCCTGCAGCTGGCCAGGAGGCACAGGTGCAGTGGGTCTGTCTGCAGGATGCACTCCCTGTGCCTGGCATCAGCTGGGGCATCCGTACCCTGCAGCCCCCCCCCGAACAGGAGAACCCCCAGTACAGTGAGTGCCTGGATTGGGGGACATGTCAGGCTCTGCTATTCCTGCTGAACGCTGACACCCCCCAACCTTCTTCTGCAGGGGGTCTGGACTTTGATGCCATCCTGTTGCGCCCGAGTGAGGGCCCCACTGCCCAGAAGCCCCCCCTGGTTGTAATGCCCCACGGTAGGAGCTTGACTTCTACTCTGCTGTATCCCCACCCCAGCCAGGCAGTGTCAACCCATCTTTGCCTTTGCCTTTTGTAGGGGGTCCCCACTCAGTCTTCACTGCTGGGTGGATGCTGTACCCAGTGGCACTCTGCTGCATGGGCTTTGCTGTGCTGCTGGGTGAGTGATGCCAGGGAACCAGGGCTGCTTGGTGGCATGGGGCTGAGGCAGGGGGCCAGACAGTGCTCTGAGACTGACTACCCCCACAGTGAACTACCGTGGCTCACTGGGCTTTGGGCAGGACAGTGTGGCCTCATTGCCAGGCAACGTGGGCACACAGGATGTGGGCGATGTGCAGGTATGGCCTTGGCACATGATCCCGGGGCACTTGTCCTCCTGTGGGTACCCTCCAGGAGGGAAAGCAGAGCCAGCTGCCTCAGTGAGTGTCTTCTGTGGTGGCAGTTCTGTGTGGAGCGGGTGCTGCAGGAGGAGTTGCTGGATGCCGAGCGGGTGGCACTGGTGGGTGGCTCGCACGGAGGCTTCTTGGCATGCCACCTCCTTGGCCAGTTCCCCAACACCTACCGTGCCTGTGTGGTCCGGAACCCTGTGGTGAACATTGCATCCATGGTGACCACCACGGACATCCCTGACTGGTGAGTATGGCCACCCCCGTGCTCCTGCCAGCCAGAGCCTCCATGCACGCACCCCATCCCTCTTGCCCACAGGTGCCTGACAGAGGCAGGGCTACCCTACACACCTGACACCCTGCTGGACCCGGCCCAGTGGACAGAGATGCTGCAGAAGTCACCTATACGCTATGTTGACCAGGTACATCCCTGTCCCAGTCCCCCTGTCCCCGACCCTGCTTGCAGTGCCACTGCCAAATGCCGTGTTGCTTACCCAGGTCCGAGCACCGGTGCTTCTTATGCTGGGGGAAGATGACCGCCGTGTGCCCCCAAAGCAGGGGCTGGAATTTTACCGTGCCCTCAAGGCCCGAGGAGTCCCCACACGGTAAATAGGGTACTGGGTGCCCAGATGGGAGAGCATGGGTATGGGGTTAACTTACCCCTCTCCTCCGCAGGCTGCTCTGGTACCCTGGGAACAGTCACGCGCTGGCAGGAGTTGAGGCCGATTCTGACGGCTTCATGAACATGGCACTGTGGTTGCTCAAGCATCTGTCGTGCTGATGGCCCCCCAGTGCTCCTGTTCCCTGCTGCTCCTGTCCCTCAATAAATGATGTGGCTCAGCTCTGTGGTGTCTCTCATGGTGCCAGTCACCAGCTTCACCTCCTTTCCCAGTGCCCCACGAGCCTGTGTGGAACTCTTCTTCCACATGTCGCTATTTATGCTGTGACAGAGGGTGGGGGATCTCTGCCCAGGCAGCTGCGGGGCTGGGTGCCTGCCAAGCCCCTCGCGCCAGGCTGCTTGCGCACACCCTGGCAGCTTGCCCACAGCTCAGCAGCCGGCACCCAGCATGACGGAGCAAGGCTTCATGGCCTCAGAGGCCCAGCAGGGCACAGAGGTGGGTGAGGGACCCCAGGGAAGCCATGTGGGTGGGGATGGCCCCATTTCTGGGGGGGGTGGACACCCCCACCAGCACAATTCTGCCACCACCCAGGTGGACTCTGGCCCTGCCAGCTACTACGAGGCAATGAGCTGGTTCCCTGCCATCACCCATGCTGCCCTTGGGGCCACCACAGAGAAGCAGATCCGGCTGTACACTGGTGAGTCATAGGCTCAGCTGCTTCACAGTTTCTGGCCCGCAGGGCAGGCACGGGTGGGTGCTGAGGGCCCCTTCCCACAGAGTGCAGCCGCCCCGACCTGCCTCGCCGGCGACTTCTGCGCTTCAGCCGCCAGTACAGCCTGCAGCGTGCTGGCCCCACTGGCATCACTGTCAGCCGGGCAGCAATAAGTGCCCCGATCTACAACCAGTAAGACTTGGGTGGGCTGTGGAATGGGATGGCACTGCTGGTGCCCATGGTGATTGTGCACTACGCAGCCCTGTCCAGTGCCCAGAATGTGCCACCAAGCACAGCTGCTCTCAATCTTGCCCACAGGCTCCTGAGCCAGGACTCGCCCACAGGGCAGCACCGTGCTGTGCTCATCCGCAGCCTGTGCCAGGGCCATGAGCTGCTGGAGGTAACAGGGGCACCCAAGTCACAGCAGCCCCAGGGCTCACTGGGGTGGCTGGAGTGACAGCCCTGGGCAGTGAGTGATGCAGCCATGGTGTGCCCATGCTGGCCCCTGACCCCTTAGGTGTGGGACAGTGGTGGACGCAGCCACAGCGTGGACCTTACAGCACTGGGGAAGCATGGGGAGGTCTGCACAAAGGGTAGGACCCCAGCCCCAGCACATGCGAGGGTGGCACAGAGAGTGGCCCCATTGCCTGCCCAGTGCCCAGTAGTGCCTGAGCCATGCTGGGCTTTTGCACCCTCTCGCTGTGCCCAGGGCCCTTTGCCTGCCTGGCTTGGTCCCACTCTGAGACCCGGCTGCTCTATGTGGCTGAGAAGAGCCACCCCAAACCACAGCCTGTCTGCCCATGGGACGTGCCAGGAGCTGCCAGGCTGGCAGTGGAGGATAAGGATGAGGAGGTGAGTTCTTCAATGTGCCCATGCACAAAGTGTATCCCACACAGCCCCACACTGGCTGTGGGGCTAACGGGCTGTGCTGCAGGGTGACCAGTTTGTGTATCACGAGGACTGGGGCGAGGCGCTGGGCACCTGCAGTGTCCCTGTCCTCTGTGTCCTGGATCTGGCAAGCAACAGCCTCTCCGTGTTGGAGGGTGTCCCGGAGCACCTCTCTCCTGGCCAGGTCAGAGTGCGTAGGAAGGGTCCCGGGGTGCCCAGTGCAGTGACAGTGCAGTGCTGTGAGGTGACCCCGATTGTCTCACAGGCGCTGTGGTCCCCTGATGACCACGGAGTGGTGTTTGTGGGCTGGTGGCACCAGCCCTTCCGTCTGGGGCTGAATGCCTGCTCCAACAGAAGGTGAATACCCCTGTGCAGAAAATCCCACTGCCAGAGATCACTGGAGATGGGAGTCCTAAAAAAATAACTTCATTCCAATAGAGGGAGAGTCCACTGTAAGACTATTCCTGTGGGGTCTCTCCAATTGCTGGAGGGCGCAGCCTCACTTTATCTGAACTTCCCAGCTGCATGTTACCAACCCCCTTTCCCGCTGGCTGAGGTACTTGGGGTGTACAGACTGCCCAGTCCGCCTACTCCAACCCCCTTAGAGTGTACCCCCCATTCCATCAGACACCGCATGGTTCGTTAACTGTGATTTTATGCCACCCAGGGTGGAGAAGTGAATATTCATCACTGTTACACCCACTCTCTGAACCAAGAAGTCAAAAGTTTACTTCAGTGATTGGTCTTTTTCCGTTTCAGTCCGGTTACCCGTGGCTCTGTACCCTGGTGGGCACATCTGAGCTACAGAGACAGATTCACCTCATCCTAATTCAGGGTCACACCCATCTCATTCCTTCTCTCTTCCAAATGAGGTGGACCAAATTTGTAGCGCTCATTCTGACATGTTTTATGGCCTGATTTTGTAAAGGCACCCTTCTTTTTCTTACCACCCCATGCACCCGGCACTGTGCTAGGATGCCCACCCTGTGCCAGCAGGCTTTAGTACAGCTGTAGGGCTCCAGCCTGATCCACATCTCCTCCCCAGGTCAGGGATTTTCCACTTGGACCTGGCCAGCGGGTGCTGCGGTGAGCACCAGTGACACTAATCCTAACCCATAACCCAGAGCCCTAACCTGGGTCCCTGGAGTGCTGACCCCTGCCCCCACAGAACTGCTGTCTGCTGAGTACAGTGCTGTCTGCTCCCCCCGGCTGAGCCCTGATGGCCAGCACCTGCTCTACCTGGAGGGAGACCTGGGGGGGCCCCACCGGCAATGCCTGCGCCTGTGCATGGTGAGTGGGGCCCTGTGGGCACTGAGTGTGGCTGTGGGACCTCCCCAGAAGGTCCCTGCCTTGGCTTCCCCAACCTTGGTCTCTCTCCAGCTTTCCTGGCACACAAGGCAGGTGGTGACAGTGCTGGATGTGGTACAGGAGCCCACTGAAGGTGAGCATGAGGTAGTGGGCACAACTGGGCACTGCCAGGGCACCAGGGCTCCCTCTGTGCCAGGTGCCTGTGGTCTAATCAGCACTCTGTCTTGCACGCAGCTTTTACTGGACTCTATGAGGAAGCACTGCCAGCACAGTGTTGGGCAGCTGACAGCCGGCGAGCAGTGCTGAGCACCCCACAGCGGAGCCGCAAAGTGAGTCCTGAGCTTGGGGATGCACTCCCCACCCCCTGTGGTGATGTGCCCTCCTGCCCTATGCCCACTCCCCACCCCCTGTGGTGATGTGCCCTCCTGCCCTATGCCCCCTTGCAGGACCTGCTGCTTGTGGACACGGAGACAGCCACTGTCACCAACCTGACAGCAGGTAAGTGGCACTGAGCCACCCACAGTGCCCTGGTGAGCAACCACATGCCTCGGTATCCTCTCGGTCCTCAGGGTCACCTGAAGGGTGCTGGGAGCTGCTCACCCTCAAGTGGGACCTGCTTGTAGCCACCTGCTCAGCCCCACACCACCCTCCCAGCCTGGTAAGCCAAGGCCACCACAGGGCAGAGCACGAGATGCACCCCAGAACTGCAGGGCATGAGACCATGGGCACATTGGGGCTGACACCATGCCACCAGGGGCCCCTGTGCCACCCACTACCTGTCTGCAGATGGTGGCAGTTCTTCCACCAGTGGGCCAGGAGCTGCCCCTCCACTGGGTGCCTGTGGAGGATGCCCCAACGGTGCCTGGTATCACCTGGAAGACCCTGACAATCCAACCACCCCACAGTGGGCAGAGTCCCACCTCACACTGTGAGTACTTGAAGGTCCTCACAGCACCCACCATGCCATCTGGGTACTGGGGACCCTTGAATGTGAGGGGTGGGCAGGGTACTGGGTGCCTGAGGTGATAGCTGCTGAGCAGGATCCCTTCTCTGATACAGGCACACGAGCCTTTGAGGCCCTGCTGCTGAGCCCACTGGCCAGCACGGCACCGCACCCCCTTGTTGTATGCCCCCATGGTGAGTGGTGGGTCTGCAGGGACACCCTGGCAGCACCAGTGACACCTGGGTGACATCCCCACTGGCCCCAGGTGGACCCCACTCTGTCTTTGATGCTTGCTGGCGCCCAAACATGGCTGCATTGTGCAAACTGGGCTTCGCTGTGCTCCTGGGTGAGTGCCAGGGAGACAGGGTTATGTGACCCTTGTGACCCCTGGGGATGCAGCACCCATGGCCCACATCTTCCCAGTGAACTATCGTGGGTCCCTGGGCTTTGGCCAGGCCAGCATCACCTCCCTGCTCTCCCGTGTGGGTGAACAGGACGTGGCAGACACCCAGGTAAGGGGTGTGGGCTGGGGGGACCCAGGGATGCTTATGGTGGGGTCTGCTGGGAGGGTGCTGATGGGGAAGCTGGGAGGATGCTGGGTTTGGTAGCTGATGGGGAAGCTGCACGGGGAAGGCAGTGATGGTGGGGTGCTTCTAGTGGGTGCTCTGGGAAGATACTGATGTTTGGGGTGCTGCTGCTGGGTGCTCCATGGATGCAGCTGGCAGTGGAGCAGGCACTGTGCAGTGAACCCTTGGACCCACACCGACTGGCCCTGCTGGCTGGCTCCCACGGAGCCTTCATTGCCCTCCACCTCCTCACCCGGGAGCCTGAGCGCTACCAAGCTTGTGCACTACGCAGCCCTGTCTCCAACCTACCTGCGCTGCTGGGCACCTCGGACATCCCTGATTGGTGAGTGCCAGTGCACACTCCCTGTGGCACGCTGTGCCATGGCACTCACCAGCATGTCTGTGCTGCAGGCGCTACAGCTCCCTAGGGCTGCCCTACTCCTTTGAACGGGTGCCCCGTGCTGAGGACATGGCTGCCATGCTGCTGCGCTCACCCATTGCACATGCGGACCAGGTAAAGTTGGGCAGGATGGGTGCAAGATGCCAGGTGCCAGGCTCTTGGGAACACAGCCAGCTGTGCTGCAGGTGCGGACGCCGGTGCTGCTGTGCGTTGGTGCCCAGGACCGGCGTGTCAGCCCTACGCAGGCGCTGGAGCTGTACCGGGTGCTGCGGGCCAGGGGAGTGCCAGCAAGGTGAGGGTGTAGGGGGCCAGGAGCAGCAAGGGAAGGCTAGTGAGGCAGCTGAGCAGCCCTCTGACATAACCTTTCCTTTCCCATCCCACCTCACAGGCTGCTGTGGTACCCGCAGGGTGGCCACGCTCTGGCTGGTGTGGAGATGGAGGCTGATGTCTTTGGGAACTGTGCCCGTTGGTTCCTCCAGCATATGGGGCAGCCTCAGCTGATGGGGCAGGTCAGCACGGCCACTAACCCTGCAGCTCTGCTGGCTCTGCGTGACCACCAGCCCTGAGGATCACACCAGGATCAGAGAGCAGAGCTGGGAGCAGGATGGGACATGGGTTTGGTGTTAAATAAAGGCATGAGACTGCAAGGTTCCGATGGCCACGGCCCAGCCTTTACTGCACAGAAGTGGCTGTGGCAGGCTGGGGCTGATCCAGCTCAGCCCATCTTCATCACCTTGTGGATCCAGTCGACATAGAGGGAGACACGGATGAAGAGGGCAGGCTGGTCGGTGCGGGCACAGACACGGGAGGGGATGATCACCCCCTCCAGCACCCAGCAGTCAGCAGTGAGGCAGGCCAGCGGCCCCCCGTAATCTCCCTGTGGTGGTACCCAGAGAGCAGCGTCACCCTGGTGCTGGCACCCACTGGGTAAAATGGGGCAGGGGTGCCCAGCCAGGCTCACCTCACAGGCACCCACACCAACACGCAGTGGGGCAGTGCACAGCTCGCTCTCCTTCAGGCGCCCACGCAGCGCCGTGTTACACTCATCATGGGCCAGCACGGGCAGCCGTGCCACGTTCAGCATGCTGCTGTCTGCTGTGCCTGCACGCAACAAGAGCTGGGCAGCAGACAGTGGGTGCCTGGGGAGAGCTGATACCATGGGAGGGGGCGCACAGCATGCAAGTTGGAGTGCCCTCCCAAGGGTACTGCAAGCAGGAGATGTCAAGGACTAGGGATGTCATGGAAAAGGAGATTCTGTTGCTGGGGAGGGTATGGACAGGAGGGTGTCATGGGCAGGGGGATACTGTGGGCAGGAAAATGCCATCAAAGGTGGATGCTGCTGGCAGGGGAATATTATTGTAGGGGTATGCCGTGGGCAGGAGGATACTGTAGCAGGTACCTCTAGTTTCCCCCCAGCCAGCAATCTCACAGATAGTGTTTGCAGGCACAACGTAGCGCTCAGGGGGCAGGCAGATCAGGGCCACACGGCTGTTCAGAATGGCTGGTCTGCACCAAGAGGAGTAATGCGACAGAATGTTTGCCAGCCCAGTGGGCAGCAGGGCACAGTGGAGGCTGAGACATCGCTCACCTTGCCAGCTTCAGCATCACCAGCTGGGACTCAGACGGGCCACAGACAATCCGTGTGATGGAGATCGTCTGCTGGTTGGGATCCCCGGGGCCAGGATCCTTGAAGAGTGTTCCCAGCTGCACCTCGTAGCCCGTCAGGTCAGCATCACTGTGGCATGAGGCCATGAGGGCACAGGCAGTAGTCCCAGCCCCCCATGCCCCAGTCCCAGCCTTACCAAGAGGAGAAGCACTGGCGTGTGCTGATCACCCATTGCTCCTTCACCAAGGACCCCCCGCAGAAGTGCACACCGGCCCTGTGGGAACAGGGCAGGTGAGGTCCTGAGGCCACAGGGGACACACAGCGGGGCAGGGGGGGTGTCTGCTCACCGGTTGCGGATGCTGACGGTCCAGGGCGAGTTGCCAGGTTGGCCACCGACAATACGCCCTTTCCACTGCAGCCTCTCGTCCCGCCGGCCACACTGCTCAAATGTCACTGCATCTGCAGGCCGGGTGGGTGTCAGCTGAGGCCATGCTGCTAGCACCCACCCCTCAGCTCCCTCTCAGCACCTGTAGGTGCTCACCTAGGTTTTCCATGATGGAGGGCACTGTGCTGCCAGCTGCAGAGAGAAAGAAGAGGGTAGGATCCAGCCACCCTTGGGATGACCAAAGCCACTGAAGGGGTGACCATGGACCCCTACAAGATCTGCAGGGGTGTGGGCAGGGACTCACAGCAGGGCTTGATGGCACAGTAGTCAAAGGGTGTGCGGGGATCCATGGTGTAGCACCAGGGGCCATGACTGTCATTATCAGGGTTTCGGCAGTAGTTCTCCTCCAGGTGTGCCTCAGGGTGGGTGAGTGGAGAGATCCTGACCAGAGTAAGTCACCATCACCAACACTCATTGTCACCATGCCCATCTTCATCCCCATTTTCTTCCTCAACCCCATCTTCATTCTCCTCTTCATCTCCAGCCCCACCCCCATCTTCACCCCCTTCTTGTTCTCTCTTAGCCACCCCAGTCCCACACTCACTGGGGTACGTGGGGTGTCTTGGCAGCCCAAGCCTGGCAGGTGATGCCCTTGCGTGTCTTGCTGACGTGGCCATGGTAGTGCGTGCCGTGGCCATGGTAGCACTCTGGGGACAGGCAGGGAGGGCTGGCACCCCTAGCTGGCACCCTGGGGGCAGCTGCCAGGGTGCAGCTCACCTTGGGCACTCAGCTCATCAGGGCAGCGGCGGATATGGAAGCAGAAGGCAATGCGGATGGTGGGGCTGGTGGTGAAGCACCACGGGGCCTCTGAGCCATCAGGGTTGCGGCAGTAGTTCTCCTGCAGGTCCCTAGTGGAGCAGCTGCATGGGTGCCCCCTGCTCACTGCCCACAGCCACCCTCCCTGGGTACATCTCCCCTGCCCTCTTACTTGCAGGGGTACTTGTCGGGCACAAAGTGATGCTGGTGAGGGCTCTGGGTGTCCCAGCGCTGGCAGGGGATCCCAGACACGGTGACATTCACCTGGCCCCGGTAGCTTTCGCCCTTGCCCCTGAAGCAGCCAGTGGTGACATTGTGGGGCCGTAGACGCTTCTCTGCTTGCACGGCCAGAGAAGGGCAGGGAGTCAGCGTCAGGGTTAGAGTGGCACCCAGGACCCCTGGTTCCCGTGGTACGCAGCACCGGCAGGGACTTACTGCAGAGGCGGATGCGGCAGTACTCACGCTCCCGTTCCGGGTCAGTAGTGTAGCACCAGGGCCGCTCCGAGCTGTCAGGGTTGCGGCAGTAGTTGTCATCCAGCCCCTTATCGGGGTACCTAGGTCAGAGACAGAGAGCAGTGGATGAGGGGGGCACCAGCCCTACTCTCCTGGCACAGGGCACAGCCAGGACAGCCATGTGCTGCCCAGGACTGGGGGCTGGTACTTGTTAGGGTGGAAGGGGTGTTTGTGGGGGTGCTGTAGGTCCCAGCGCTGGCACTCTGTCCCTGACTCGGTGTGGTCCACGGTGCCACGGTAATCCTCCCCATTGCAGGTCATACAGATGGCTGCTGGCAGCCAAGGGGCTCAGTTAGATGTGGCAACAGGGCACAAGGTGCCCCCGAGACATGGCACTCACCATCCTCACACTTCTTGATGCCGCAGCTCTGGTGCCGGACATTAGGGTCGATGGTGTAACACCATGGGCCCCGCTTGTCTTGGTCGGGGTTTCGGCAGTAATTCTCCTCCAGCCCATTGCGGGCAGATGGCAGGAACCTGCAGGCAGGGTGTTGGGTAGGAGGGCTGCCAGAAGCCCCTCTCCCTGGAGCAGGCATAGCTATAATGCTGTGCCACCCCTGGTTGGTGCCATTGCCTCTGTGCTGTCTCTATTGATCCTGTGCTGACTCCATTGCTCCCCACACTATACCCAGCCCATTCCCCATTGCCCAATGCTGCCCAGGACCACCAGTGAGTGTCACAGAGTAGCCAGGGACACGGGGGCACCTGTGGTCATGAGGTGTCGTGGCTTGCCAGTGCTGGCAACGCAGACCCTTCTCTGTGGTGGCCCGTGTGCCACGGTAGCTGGAGCCGTTGCCCACAATACAGTCCTGCAGGTAGTCTGGGCAGCACCAGGCACCATGTCAGAGCCCCAGGGCAAGACAGGGTACATGGTCAAAGGGAAGCCCTCTGCCAAGTGGCTTGTGCCCAGTCTGCGATGTCCCCATGTCCCCACCCCACCAACACCAACCCACCTTTCTTCTGGTACAGGTCATAGTGGATGTTCTTCTGCAGCTTCACATGGGGCGAGTGCTGGGTCCAAGACAGTAGCTGACACAGCTGGCTCTGCCGGTCATGGTGGAAAGCCCTGGGAGGCACAGCAGGAGCCTGGCATGGCACTGTATGGAGCCAGGACCCACAGGCTCATGGCCCCAAACATGGGCACTCAGCATCCCACCACACAGGGTGACATTGGTGTTGTGGCCCCCTGCAATCCCACCCACCCTGTGGAAGCCCTGTGTCCCACTCACCGGCAGGTCAGGCTGGTGATGCAACGCTGAGCACAGTGCTCTGCAGAGCCCTGCTCTGGTGGCATTGCCAGGGGACCTGTGGGTGCTGCTAGCAGCTCGGTGGCTCGCAGGCGCTGGAAGTCATTGAGGGGTGAGCGGTGGCCTGGGAAATACAGGGGGTAGCTCAGCATGAGTGTGGGATCCCTGCCCCACAGAGCAGTAGGATCCATATCTCGTGAAGCAGGAGATCTCTGTCCTGTGAGGCAGGAGAATTCTTGCCTCGTAAAGCAGTAGGTTCCCTGCCCTACAGAGCAGAAGGACTCTGTCCTATGAAGCAGTTGGATCCCTGCCCTGTACAGCCAAGGGACCTCGGTCCGACTGAGAAGCAGGATGCCTGCAGCATGTGGTGCAGCCCTGCCCCACGCAGCAAGGGGTCTATGGCCTGTGAAACTAAGGAGGTTCCTGCCCCACAGGGTGCTCAGAACCCACGGTAGCCCCTGACTCTCCATCCAAGCCCTGCGGCAGCTTCACAGAGGCCCAGCCAGGCCCTACCTGAGCCCAGGGCAGCGGCGGCCATGGCGATCAGGACCCCAAGCACGGCCCGCATGGCGGCGGATCCCGGGGCCAGGGCCAGCCCCGTTAAATATTTACCCGTGGGACTGGGGGTCACCGGATGGTGAGGCCGCACGTGGGATGGGGCGGGGCTTAGATGGGGGCGGGGCTTGTTGCGAGATGGGCGGGGTTTGTAGAGAGGCCAAATCTAGGGTGGCGAGGGGGC
>VZRI01006005.1:52421-71686 GCA_013397515.1 Upupa epops
GCTCCGGTGCTGCCGTTGTGCCGCGTTTCCCTTTTCTCCCCTCCTCGGTGTTTTCCCGCCGCGCTGTTCCCGGCCAGGGCCTGAGGGGTGCGGGTGGCGGGGTAGAACGGACCCGGCTTGGGGCTCTGAACGATTGGGCTAGGTCGCGCTGGACTGGGCTAAGTGAGGGCGGTGGGAGTGGTCCCGGAGAGTTCCGGCGGGCTGTAACGCGAACGGGCCCAGGAGGGTGGGAGGGTGCTGGAAGACGGGGCCGCTCCCTGAGAGGTCGAGGCGAGGGTGCCCGGTGGTCAGGCTGTGCCTCGGCGCGGGTTTTGCCGCACAAAAAGGTGCAAAGCAGCACCTTCCTCGTGGTCTCCCCGGCGCCTCGGAAGCAACAGGCTGCGGGGCGGCTCGTCCGGGCCTCCGGTGTGGAATTAGTGAGTTTCGCGGGTCACAGACTCACCGCGTGGCGTTTTTGCGTGCAACCTAGTCTCTACCGCTCACGGGTGGGTAGGGTGGGACTGGAAGGGAAGTGGGATATGACTATGATCGACGTGCTGCATCTTGTCTTAGTCCTGGGCTTTTGGACTCATAGAGTGGGGTAGATGGCAGTGCTGGGGCTCATCTATCCAAAATGAGACTGAAGCCTGCTTTTTGCATCAAAAGACCAAGTATTCACCTGCTTTCTCCCAGTTCCAGGGTTTTCTCCAGGCAGGGTCTTATTTCTTTGGGAATGCTGTTGCTATCCAAAGCTGTTATTTAACTTTCTGTATGGAGCGCTCTCCTCTTCCTATAAATTTAGCTTAACAGACCCCTTTCCAATTCTTTTTCCAATTCTTCTTCCAATTCTCCCAACTTCCAAGAGTTTCCAATTCAGCACCAGTTCCTTCATACAGAGCCTGCTGCTATTCTGAGCATCCTAAAGCACTTATTTATTCTTTCCGATGCTTGTCATTGCACTTTTCTATCCTAAATATAGGGTAGTATGCCAACGGGAGAAGCTTGAGAGCAGGCTGAAGTGCTGGGAACACCACTGTTTACTCAGAGGAGTAATCAGCAAAGCCTGGCTGATTCCAGGTCGCACTGTCTCCTTGCTGCAGGAGTTTGCACTTCTTCAGGAGCTGCCACAAGCTCTTGAATAATTGGAAGATGATGTTGATAGCGCATGCTAATCTAGAAATACCCGTTTAAAGACTATGTAAACCAAGTACTAAATTCCACATAATTGCTGATATTGGGCCTTTTTTTGGCAAAAGCTGTGGTGCTGATAGCAGTAGAGGTGCTCTGTGCCTTGCTGTCTACCAGCAGATTTTATATGGGATTTTTTTAACCCTGAGCACTTCTCTCCTTTTTCAAATGGCTGCTACTCATTTCTTATTACAGTGCTGCGCATCCACCTCTTTTCCTCTCATCCCTCCCTGACCAGTGGGCCGCTGTGAGGAGCGAAGAGGGATGTGTGACAGGTAGAGTGAGACCTTTCAGCTTCAAGCTTCCACTGTAACCTGTGTTCCACAGGTGGCTGATCTGGAGGAATTCTTGTGTGTCTCTTGTTGGCAGCAGGTTGGGGGAGTATCATAGCCGAGGAGCATCTTGTGTCCTGGCTTGTATGAGCATGCTGTCTGACAAGGCTAAGAGGTGCTGTGGTGCTTTGTATTGAAGAGCTGTGGGTCCCACTTGAGTTTGACAGAGGAAAGAGCTGTGCAGTGGCAGCTGCCAGCTCCTGTGGGGGTTTTGTGTCTGTGGCACAGGTGTGAGATGTGTTGTCAGCCCAGTGGGGACGGTAAGATGGTCCTGCCCTGTGTTGCTCTGCAGTTAAGACTGGTGTCTTGCCGTTTCCATGTCTCTTAAACATATGATAATGAGAGATAGCAAGGTGCTCTGCCAGCCTGGGAAGCAACTCCAGCTGACAGGAGTGAGTGTCTGTCTCATTTTGGCAACGACGTCTAACTTGTAAAGGTCTGTTGTGGACATGATTTTGTGTAATTTGTGCCTTTGCTCCTGGTAGGTGAGGAATAGTACCACAGAGGGTTTAATTTCAGCAATGATTAATTCAAAAAATGCCACTTCTGAATTTTCCTTGGGTGAGCAGAGGTCATGTAAATAAGTGCCTCTGGCATTCTTCGTGGTGCTTGCAGACTGTCTACCAATTATTTCTGGTCTCTTGCGGAATCAGTGGGAGGCCGTCACTCCTCGACTACTTCTGCAGCGATTTGGGTGAAATACAAATAAACATCGTTGGATTGACCCAGCGTATTGGAGCTCTTGGTATGCTGGAAATGTTTGTTCTTGGAATGTTTGTGCAGGCTGGAGAGCTCTGTGCCTTAAACCAGATTTGCAGAGGACTGTGACTGTGTTTAAGCTGTGAGAAAGGAAAGATCCACCTGAAGCACCTGTGTTTTTAGCGCTTGCTCTGTAAGACTAAGTTTGAGCAAACTACTTATCAGGTGCTGCTGGACGGAAAACTAATGCATGAGCCTGTGTGAACATGGTAGGTGGGTGCACATCCTAGACTAAAGCCTTTTTATATCCCTGTCTCCCTCCACTTACCCGTTGGGTTATACTGACTCAGGTTCAGCTCTTCTGGGATAAGATTTTTAACATGCTCATTGGGAAAGATGATTGTATGTATGTACACATATACTGTTTTATTTGTCTTTGCATTTCTTATGAGCAGCTGAGCAGATCTGCTGCTGCAGTGCTTTCCAGAGGAGGGGGCCTGAGTCTCCTGGCCAGGCAGACCCACTCCCTTTTCACATGGCTGCCTGCCAGGCACGTGAACTTATTTCCTGGGGACCAACAGAAAGCTCCCTGGCTCTTATGTGCAGTTTGTGAGCTGTTGCAGGTGCATGAGGAGAAGGAGATTGGATGAGGTGGGCTGTATGTCTTTTTCATGGCATGGGAGGCAATGGGGACTCCCTCCCTTTTAACCTGCTCAGGCAGGAAGCTGTCTTGAAACTACAGCCTGGATTAAAGCTGGAACTTCTTGCCTGATGGTAGCTCTTGCCCAAATTCTGGGGTACAAGTGAAGCAAGGGAATGCTTTGTATTTTTCCAATATCCTGCTCAAGGTCACTTCCCTAAGCCTGGTAAAACTTGTTTTTGGGAGCCAGGCTTGAAGCACACCAGGGAATTCCCCAGAATCACTGCCAATGGCAGCAGAGCAGCCTTGGGGCTCTCCTGGGATCCTGTCTCAGGAGGCATCAGAGAGCTGGAGGGAGTCTCTGGGCTACCACATGTGCCCAGAACTCTTTGCTATGGCCCTGACAGGTGTGGAGAGCTCACAACAGTCCCCTGGTCCAACACTAACCATGTTCTGTCATGTGCCCCCCTGAGCTGTGTCACTGCCACACCACATCAGTCCTGGTGCTGCCATGGTTGTCCTGTCCAGTGAGTGAAGTCATGTGGGATGGCTGAGCTGGTCTAGCATTGGCTGCTCTCAGAGGGCAGAGGTCTGTCCTCCCACCATGCAGTTGTGGTTATGGTGTTTGCAGTGTCTTACCAAACTGATCTGGGTTAACTTTCTGCAAATTAGTAACCTGGATTGTCTGTGGAATGAACTGGTGAATGCCGCAGCCAGGAGGAGCCTGTGGACACCCTGGCAGTACAGCTGGAGAGAAACTAGGCCCAGCCTGAATAAGGAAAAAGTGGGCATGGTCCCCGTGCTGGAAAACGGTGGGTTAGCTCAGGACAACTGTTTGCCTCAGCCAGACTCCTGGTTTGAGGCTCCTAAAAGGGCCCTTCTCTTCCCTGCTTTCAGCTGTGCCCTTTTGCCTCCGCCCACGTGCCAGCTGTGGTGCTGAGCTGAGGCGCTGATCAACTGATCCCACGGACCTAGTATTAAATTGCTCCTTTTTTCTAGCTATGTTCTTTTTAAACTGGCTTAGCAAAGTGGGAGGGGGGAGGTGGGGGGCAGGGGTGAGTTGAACATCTTTGGAGGCTGGGAACCATTGCAACACCAGAGCTCTCCCTTGGCATGGGCCTCTTGGCTGTAGTGGATATTTTCTTCTACAGGGTTGAGTTCTGTTTCCCTGCCCTGCAGGTATCCTCTAGGCCTGGGCTGTAATTTTTGTGGGATTCCAAGTACATTATCTCTGGGAGACCATCACCTGTAGATGGTGGGAACTTGGAAACAGAGGTGGAACTTGTCCCAACCCCATAGGTTGATGGTGTCAGCTTTGGTTTGGGTTTTCTTTTAGAAAAAGAGGTTCCTAGCCTCATCTGACATGCAAAGGTATGCTTGAATGAAGGTTTCTGCTGACAAGATCTCATTTCTTCCCCTTTCCTTGTGTTGTGGTCTCACCACAGTGCTTAGGTACAATATTTGCAACCCCAAGTAAGGGCATGGTGTGCCTTTTCTACTACATTTTCTGAGAAGAGCTCAATTTGTAGAGGGTTATATGGGCAGCTCCAGAAATATTTTGGATCCTGGTTTCTCAGAGCTTTCCAACAAACTGGCTTAGAACTCTCGTCCTGTGATACTTTGTGATTCAAATACTTCTGGGTAAGGACATGACAAGTGACATTCATCCCCTTCCCTCCCTTCTTAGGGGCTGAAAAAGTGATTAAGGGAGAGGTTTCAGCTTACTGCAGCACAGTTGCGGGTCATGCGAGTGCCGAATGCACACAGGCGATGGATTCGCACTGGGTCTGGTCTTTTCTTTTTAAAAAAAAGATGATAGATTTAGACTTCAGAAAGCTTTATCTTATATGAAGTGAGTTCCTTAAGGGTGGGATTAGTGTTTGGTAATTTTTATGAGTTTCCAGCAGAAATAGATCGTTTTATATCAGTCCCGAGTGTCAGGGATTGATTGTGGATGAGCTTGAGTGAGTGCAGGCTGCGCTATAGTTTGAACCACCAGTTTTCCATGTGAGTGTTGAGTTACAATGGGTGACATGAAAGCCTTGTGCCACTGTCATAATGTCAGATGATGACATGAGAGCTCTGTCAGTCCCTCCCACTGATCCAGTCAGGGCTGGGGTGGCACTGCCTGCTGCTTGTCACATAGGCTTCTTCTTGTGAATGGATCCTCCAGGCTCTTTGGGAAATATGTCTCTTTGCAGAGCTCTCAGGAGGCCCTAAAAGGATTTCCTTGTGGGTTTGTGACTTCTTTGCCACCCTGTCTGTATGGCTCAGTTATTCCACAGTCAGGATGCTTTTCAGACACTGTTTTAATCAGAATGGAAACAGTTGTTGAGCTTTTCCAGTATGGCCTCTGTGTCTTTCCCATAAACTTATCTTCTAAAGCAGTCCCTCAGTCTGTAGCTGAGAGTTTCATCTACAGTGAAGAAAAGTTTCATTGGACTTTATCTAAATGTTGCTGAAAGACATGGTCTTTCCTTATTTTTTGTTGCGGCTACTAGGATTCTTCACAAAAGCCTCTCACATTTGTGAGCAGCCAGGTGGGCAGTGAGAGGTGGTTTGAGTCAAGAAGCAGAAGATCCAATTCCAAACACTTTGGGACTCTCTTTTTCCTGTAAGGAAAAGAGCTTCCCTCTAGATCTTTCTCTGAAGTCCAGCACTTTGCTTTTTACCAAAGTAAAGGTTTCTTTGAATGAAATGGTTGGGCAGGTCATCTACAAATGCAGAGTTTGACACCATTGGAATGTTGACACCATGTTGACGTTGGGATTGTACTGATATGAACATTCCATGTGATTATGTGTGGCCCTTAGATTTTCTGGTTAGGTCTTGCTGTCTGCAGAGCATCTGAGCATTCTGTGCTAAAGGAGGCGATTCATACATGACAGCCTGCATGACACACGCATGTGGTGTCTTCCCACGCCAAAGGAGGTGCCTGGGGCTAGCACTGGAGCCTTCTCTGAGTTAGACTTTGCAGGTTCCTGTTGGAAAGAGATGCAGAACCAGTGTAGCTATGTCTTTTTTTCCTCTGAATATTGGACTTCTGCCTCGACAGGCACACGGTAGAGACTGGGAATGAGGGTTCAAAGGGACATCCTCTGGTAAATTCCCTAAATTCAAAACCCCCTTGCTTGTGTGCTCCTGAAAAGCCCTGGCATCTTCCCTTTCTCCTGTGAGCTGTACAGGTAAGACATGTTGGAAATTTCACTGACACTTACAGTGAGTGAACTTAGCGCGAACAACCAGTGTCATTAGTTCTCCTGCTGGGTTCATTTGAAGTATCTGCCATGCATTCTCCAGCAGTTCTTAGCAGCTGAGGGAACTGGGGTCCTTTACCCTGGAGAAAAGAAGGCTGAGGGGAGATAGTATTGTTGTCTACAACTACCTGAAAGGAGGTTAGAGCAAGGAGGGGCTCAGCCTCTTCTCCGTGATGACAAGAGATGGAACTAGAGGTAATGGCTGCAAGTTGTACCAAGGGAGGTTTAGGCTGGATGTTAGGAAGAATTTCTTAACCAAAAGGGTTTTCTGACATTGGAACAGGCTGCTCAGGGCAGTGCTGGAATCACCATCCCTGGAGAGATTTAAATGATGCGTGGACCTGATGCTCAGGGACAGTGTTTAGGGGAGACCTAGCAGCGCCGGGTCAGAGGTGGGACTCAATGATTTTAAATGCCTTTTCCAACCTAAGCAATTCTGTGTTCAGGGTGGCTGTTGCACAGGGTGCATGAGTGCTCCTGTGGGGTTTGGAGTGTGGGCACAATACATATCAGTCCATCCTGGATTGAATAAAACCTTTTCACTAGTTACTTTAATTAGTGGTCAGGCCAGGTGAGGGTTTTTTCATGCTGACACCAGTGTTTTTGTTGGTGGCAGAAACACAAAAGCGATTTGGGTTGTTCTCATGTGTCATAAAGGTCTGCAACATGGTCTGTATTTGCACAGCACCAATTCCAATGCTCCCAAGCAAGCTGTTTGGTCAAAACATGAAACTCCATGTCCTCTGCATGAGGCATTTAGTGCTTCCAGTGGTATTTGTGAAGTCAGTGGTTTGTGTTTATCTATGTGCCAGCAGCCTTGTGCCAGCTGCTCTTTCAGGAAACACTTTATCACATCTCAGAGTAAGATTTGTTTGAATATCAGAGATTAGCTGTCAGGGAGGTAAGAAGTTTGATCTTCTGAAAATAACAATTGCTGAGAATAAATACAAATCTCCATCAGAAATCAGAGGATGCTGAAGCAACGTGTTGTAGCGGTTCTACATACAGAACCCCATGAACCCTTGATAGTAAGCTGAGGTGAGTCAAGAATTGGGCTTTATTGTCTCATGAAAACTTTGTAATTAAAGCTAAAGTGGAGAAAAGGGCTTTTGTTTGCTACTGGTAAAGTTGTGAAGTTGTGTATTATGGACTGAAAGCACTGCGAAGGCAGCAGTGTTCCCTTGTGTGTGCTAATGGTTGTAAGCTGGGATACAAGTTGTGTGGGATTCTGCAGGCTCAGTGTGGTAAAGTGAAGTTCTTTCTAATTACTTGGGCTAATGTGGTGTGAGAAAATTTTGCTAAAAGCCTCCATCAGAGGTGGGGTTAGCTCCTGGAGTCTAGAAGCAGGACTTCCAGACCTGTGACGTGATTCAGTCCCCACCCTCCCTTCAAACCAGTGTCCCAGCACTGGCATCACAGTCCTGCACACCTCTAGTTCCTGGAAACTGGGATTCTGATCCTCCTCTTGCCTGCCACGCTGGTTCTGTGCAGCTACACCAAAGCCTCCCATGCTCCCTCATCATTGGGTCTGGTGGGAAAGGTGCAGCTGCTGCTTCTCTTCACCTCATGCTTTCTTCCCAGCTTGGAGCCTGGACCTCCTGGTATATGTAGGGCTGTGCATCGCTCACTTGTGCCTTTTGATCCACAATCTGGATGTGGCTCTTCACTCACCTGGCTCTGGTGATTGTGTGTGGCTGGCCGGTGGATGTCCCTGGGGAGTGGGGGCTGCAGTGCTGTCCTGGCATCACAGGAAGAAGCTGCTCCCTGCAGACTTGGTGCTATGGCCTGCTGCTGGGTGTTTCGCTCCAGTACAACAGCCTCCAGCCTGTTTTTCTTTGTTGAATTGCAGACTCCTAAAGCTTCATTCCCCTGGAGGGACGTAACTTTGTGCAGGGAAAATTCTACTGACTTCAGGTAAACTCTTTTCCTCCATTATGGATTTCCTATAGTCCACACACCGGCTGAAAACCTTGCCGTGCTACAGTGCTTCAGGATATCATTTGAAGCAGCTTCTCCATAAAGAAAAGCAGGGAATAGAGGAGGTAGTGGGATTTAGAGTTTGATTTTTCCTGAAGTTAAGATGAAATCAAGGTATTGAAAACAGAGGCAGTCCTGCCTTCCATGGCTTGACTGCTCATACCTGTGTTTTACGATGTGTTGCTCAGCTCAGATCCTGCTGGAAAAGCTCATCAGTGCCATGAGGGAGATCTCAGAGAGTGGGGTCGGGTGCAGAGCTCTTCCCTGTGAGTGTCTCTTGGACTGGTCTATTATGTGGTGTGGTCACTTCAGCTGAGAGACCAGCAAAGAGCTCTCTTTACATGCTGGAGTCCCATTTTCTGGTCATATATGG
The DNA here is from genome assembly GCA_013397515.1 of Upupa epops. Classification (NCBI taxonomy): domain Eukaryota; kingdom Metazoa; phylum Chordata; class Aves; order Bucerotiformes; family Upupidae; genus Upupa; species Upupa epops. Next base: position 60,867 of record VZRI01006005.1, read on the forward strand.
GAATCCAGGCTGGCTAAGCTGACTCTCTAGCAAGTGTTTATGGGTGGGGTGCTTTAAACAGTCTTAAGATGATTCTTAGCAAATTCTGTGCAGCTGACTCTGTCCTGTTTGGGACCAGCAGTCACAGGCTGTGCCAACTGGAAAAGGTCATCTGAAGCTGGGAGCTGCCTGGGCACACGGTGAGGTGCCTGTTTTGTAGTGAGGAAGAGCCACCCTCACTGTCAGTGGAAGCATATGGCTCCATTCCGCAGCCTGAGCTGATCCAGCAGCAGACACCGTTCATTTACTAGTGTGTCAGCGTCTGCTCCAGCTCAAGGCAGACCCAGAAACTTGGTAGTGTAAATCTACTGTTAAGGAGATGAATCTGAGGATCAGCTGGAGTGATCCAAGCAACCTGTCCTGTGTCCTGCTTGGGCTTTGTGCTAGCAGCCATCTGAGCTGATTTGCAAAGCACTTTGAAAGGCAATGTGTTGTCATGTTTACCTCACCTCTCCTGGATGGAGAAGAATTACCTGTGTCGATATTGCTGGGAAGTTATTTTTCTTCTTTAGGCTTGTCTGGGGCGAGTAGGTGTTTTGAACTCTTCTGGTTGCAACTAATTAAAGATCCTCCTGGAGCAGGAATACAGCAAAAGAGCACACAGCTCCACGCCCGGCTGGTGATCTTGGATGGAAGCACAGCCCTTTGGGGACAGTGGTGCTGTATCAGTAGCTGATGGTGCTGAGCAGGCTGCATCTTGGACTGGGTTTTCATCTCGGATTGGTCTCCTGGACTCAAGTTAGGGATGCTAGAGGCTGTTGGTACAGTAAAGAGGTCTTGCAGCAGCATCTGGTTCCATTTGCCATTGGCAGGCTTCAAAACGGTCCCTTGCATAGAAAAATCACATCAGAAAAACCATTTCATGTATTTTTAGATGGCTTTTAAAATGGCTTAGAGGCTGAAAAGAAACCTGTGTCAGGTCCCTCACTTGCCTGCTGCAGTTTGCCCAGAAGTGTTCAAGTAGACTGTTAATGTGGAGCAGATCCAGTCAGAGGCTTCTGCTGGAAGGGGATTGTGCTGCTTGTTATCAGGATGCAGCTGGCTGTGGGAGATGGGCCTTGCTGTCTGTGTGTGCTGCTTGGATGCTGGTTAGGACAATAGTGGGAAATGACTAGGAGATGACTGAAACCAGTTTCATTTTCCCTTTATCTTTTGGAATGGTTTGCTTTTTCTCTGGACTTTGCAGGGTCTCAGCATGGCATACTTGTTTTCTTGGCTGGTTTGAGCTGGTGCTGCTGGAGGAAGAAGAGGCCCTGCCTTTCAATCATGCTGGTTAAGGGAAAAGAGAAGTAGTCTTGCAAATGCTGTCCACCCAGGAAGCTGAGCTAGAGGGAAACTGGTCTCTTTTGCCTCTAATACATGTCTGCTCACCCATCCACTTCTCTGTGTGTGGCTGTACTGTTTGTGCCAGCACAAAGGGGAGAGAGGAGAGGGATGAGAGAGGTGAAAACACTTCTGTTGGAAGTACCACCAGCTTAAAAGGACTGTGAAGCTGCTTATGGTGCTGCTTTGGGTCTTCAAGCAGGCCTAGGGCACATCTGCCCTGGGAAGAAGTCAAGGAGAAGGTTCAACCATACCATTCTCTAGAGGACATTGAGTTTCCAAGAGTTTCCATCTGTAGGAGAACATGGGCCTGATGTTGCTGTGATCTCTGGAGATCTTTGTTGGCTGTTGAATAGGAGGAAAGGTGCACCAAAGCAGGAAGGAAGTGTGATGTGCTGCACCACCTTGCGTCAAGGATGGGAGCGTTGTTGTTATGCATGTGCTGGGGGTGGAAGTTATTTCTATGAAGTATCAGCTGAGAATCCTGGGTTGCATAGCCTAGCCTGACATGTCATTTACTTGGTGGCTGGGTTGTTAGATCAGAGACTACTAGGTAAGAAAATTAATTTCCAGAAGTCCTGCTCTTTCAGTTTGAACTGAAAGAAAGGGAAGCAATGTCAGATGAGGAGAATAGGGGGCTTGAGAGAAGCCTCCTTTAAGAGCAGCAGTGTTTGTGTAACAGCTAACACAAAGTATTAGTGGCAATAAGCTGTGATAATTTTAATTTCTTTTTTATCTTGAAGCTTCTGCTGAGGTGACTCTTCAGTGATGGGTGTGTAGGCAGGTGGGACTAGACAGCTGGAAAGTTCCAGATCGCTCTCATTGTTTTCTGAAGCAGTTTTGGCCATAAAGGATGAAAATCTCTGTATAACAAGTTAAGGAGGGAGCCAGACAATGTAAAACCTAGAGAGGATGCATCCCCCCCTCCTTTTATTCAGGTGTTTAATGGGAAGAAGTAAGCTGGGGAAAGTCAATGGCTTTCCCAGCTCTTGAAACCTTTGCCTCAAGGCAAAGTGCAAGATTGATTTTGCTCAAGAGGTGGAGACATTAGGGAATAACCTGTGTAATAGATCTTACTAGACAACAGCCCTTCAAGGTGTTGGGGCACCTCTGAAAACATAATCTAACCCACAAACATGGAGCTTTTCAATCTGACTGGCTAAACTATATGCATGTTTAGCAAACAGATTTGTTTTTCCGGTCCCTCTCACTTGAAATGAGTGTGGCTGTGCTAAGAGCTCTTTTAAAGAGATGTCGCTGCCTCTTACCCAAAGCTCCAGATCGCAGCTTTAATTTATACTGCTTCAATCTGAGCCCAGGTTTCTGGAGATGAATTTTAATGGTGACCATGCAGCCAAGGGCTGGTAGGTGGGGGTGTGCTGGTCAAGGTGGTCTCTAGAGGTGCCCCAAAACCTTCTGGTTTTGCCTGTGTGTTGTCTGGGGTGGGTTAAAGCCCAGAGCGTGCATGCAGGCTGGGAGAGCAGCAGCAGATGGGTGGCTGTGTGTGGGACTGCCTTGTAGGGAGATGTGCCGGCTGCTGGCTGTTCCTGGCCAGGCTTTTAAGGATGGTGGCTCCATCGAACTTGACCCATGGAGCTGGGGACACACATGCCTGGTGTTTTCCTGTGAGCTCCTTTCAGTGCCTGGCTAAATACCAGCAGGTTTCACATGCATTACAGATTCTCCTCTGGTCCCTTTTTAAGCTCCAAGCATAAATAGGTTGGGGGTTGCTTGTGGGTCCAGCCAGTCTGTCATTAGAAATGATGTCACAATTAAACTCAGTTTGATGACTGCTCTCGTAGGTATGGTTTTTCTGTTCTCTTCAGGCAGGTGCCAGGTGAGATACATGAAGACTCGGGGGGAAAAAGTTTAATTTAGCCAAACTTACTATGAAGAGACATTTCCTCTGGTGAGCCAGACTGGCCACAGTCCCTCTTCTGCTTTTAATGCCGACGCTGCCTGTGCTCCTTCTGCTTCCTGGGGAGCCTGTCGTCGCAACAAAATGTAGCTTTGCACTAGATGTTACAGTTAATGTTCTCTAGAATAAATGTCATTTAAAAGTATCCAGCCAGGGAAGAGCACAAGCTGTAATTCCAGTGAAAGACAGTTCTGTTTATTTTTCCTTATTATTTTTAGAAGGATGTTAGTTTCTATTAAAGGGAATTAGCAGCTCCTGGCCTTTAGCCCAGGCTGGAGAGAAGCTTTGAAGGTGCATCTGTCCTTTCACCAAGGTGGGTTTCTGTTCTCCTCTACCAGCCACAAAGCTCAAATCAAGACGTTCTGTGCATATCTGGTATTTTTATAGTTAACCTGTGAAGCTTTTTGTGTATGAAGCAGAGGTCCTGGGAAGGGATGAGAAAGAAACTATTTTTACTCCATCACAAATAGGGCTTGACATGTTTATTTTAGACTCTGGAGCCACTCTGGCCAGTGTAGGGTCTTTTTTATGGTCTCCTACTGTTACTGTCAGATTGAAAAATAAACTTGAACTCTGGAAATCTCAGAAAAATAGAGTTGTCCTGGTGAGGCTGTGTGGAAGGTGATGAGTTGGTGCCATTCCCTGTGTTGTGCCCTTTTCTGGGGTTCTTCTGTGTCAGAGGAGTCTTTGCAAGCCACCAGGAGTCCTTCTCCTGCTTAAACTGCCTTGCAGAGGAATGGTTTCCTTGCTGGGGACCCTACCTGGATTTTGTAAAAGTCTCCCACTGAATAGTTTGAGGAGCTTGTGGAGCAGAGATTGGCCATTAGCTGAGTGATGCTGCAGCAGGTAGTTTGCTGTCTCTGGAAGATTTGAGTTGCTGGGTCACCAGCATAGCTTTGAATTAGGAGTTCACCAGGCAGTGGGAGATGAAATTAATGAGACAGGCTCATCTTCCTCCCACCCCCAGTGTCTGAAAGAGGGAGAGGATTTAGGTCAGTCCTGCCTGAGGACTTGAGGTGGGCCCCAGCCCTACATGCCTGGTGCTCTAATATTGCTGATGTTGCTGTGGTTGAGAAGTGTCCCTTTAACTGTAGATGTGCTTTCTGCAGGCATTTAAAACTTCTAAGCTCTTTATTCTGGTTTATTATTAGCAGCTATGAAAGTGTGGCCAATGATGTGTTCACACTGTGGTGCATGGTTTTCAGCCTCTTTGTGCTGGGCACTGGACAAAGCTGTAAGGCAAGCAGCCCGATCGTCTCTGCCCACTCAGGCTTAACCAAGCTCTCCTCCCAACTGAGATCCCTGGAAAGCAGCTAGCCCAGACCTCCATGCTGGGAGATACCAGGATACCAGCTGAGCCTCTGGGCTACAGATATGGCTGATGGGGAGATTGTGGGTCAAGCAGTAGTACTTACTGCATGGTGAATGGATTGAGAGCAGTCTTGCAGAGGACTTGGGGGTGTTGGTAGATGAGAAACTCAACATGAGCTGGCTATGTATGATGCAGCCCAAAAAACTGTGTCCTGGGTTGGATCAAAATAATTCTTAACAATGAGAATGCTGAGACACTGGAACAGGTTGCCCAGGGAGTTATTCACTGCTTCCTCCCTGGAAGTGATCAAGGTCAGATTGGATGGGGCCTTGATCAACCTGGTCTAGTAAGGGGGTATCTCTGCTCATGGCAGGGGGTTTGTGACTAGATGATCTTTAAGGTCCCTTCCAACCTGAACCATTCTAAGAATCTGTGAAAGTGTCACAAGCAGGTCAAGGGAGGTGACTTTCCCTCTGCTTTTGTGAGACCTCACTCAGAGTCTTGCATCCAGTTCTGGGGTCCCCAATATAAGGGCCACAAGGATGAACAGAGGACTTGAGCATTTCTGTTATGGGCATATGTTGAGGGAATGGGAGCCGTTCAGCCTGGCGAAGAGAAGGCTCTGAGGGACCTTGTAGCAGCCTTCCAGTACATGAAGATGCTACAGAAAAGCTGGAGGGAAAATTCTCCAAGGGACTCTAGTGGTAGGACAAGGGGGATGGTTTCAAGCTGAAAGAAGGGAAATTTAGATTAAATATTAGGATGTAATTCCTCCCTGTGAGAATGGTGAGACACTGGCATAGTTTGCCAAGGGAGGTTGTGGCTGTTTTATCCCTGGAAATGTTCAGGGCCAGACTGGATGGGGCTCTGGGCAACCTGGTCTGGTGAGAGGCATCCCTGTCCATGGCAGGGGGGTGGGGCTAGATGATCTCTGAGGTCCCTTCCAACCTAACCCATTCTGTGATGTTTTTTGTCAAGCAGTGCTCTACTTAGACACTAGTCCAGTTATTGACTACTTAATTGATTCACTAATTTAAAACGCTGATAGTAATTTGCAGTTACAGTGTTTTGCACAGTTACGACTCTAAAGCCAGTAATTATTACTGCTAATCAAGACAAATCACACCACTGCTGAATTGCAATGCTGCTGCCCTTCCTTCCTATGCCACTTTGTGTTAGGGCCTGATCCACCCTAGTTTGCCCTCTCACAGCAACTCTTTTGGACACACACTGGGTGGAATGTTCAGAAGGTTGTCCAGGGGGTTCAGTCTGTACATTGGCGTCATGGCTGTTGTTAGGTGCCCCTGCTTCTACCATGGGAAGGTTAACGCTCTTTTATTCTTTATATTTAAACCTTATTTTTCATTTTTTCTTAATTACCCCACACCTCCCTCTTTCTGCCCAGGCTCCCAAATACCAGTCCCATATTGTACTTGTTGCTCACTGGTTTAAACTCTGCGACATCCATACCCAAATCTGTCACTTAGGCAATCTCAACTCCATCACGAGGTGCATGTGGGTACCCTGTATCTAAGACAAATCACTCTTTTACTTTTGATTCCTCTCCTTGTGTCCAATTAAGCATTTTCTTAGCTTAAAATTTTTATCCCAGTTTTTAGCGTTTCCCAGTGTCCTTCTCCCAGAGCTGTTGGAGCCTGTGTGACTCTTGTGTGGAGGTCCCAAGTCCAGCAGTGCTTCATTGGGACATCCTGCTTGCAGCTGCCCCTGAAGAATTTACAGCCTAAGTTGTAACGATGGAAAAGGAGACAGACAGGGTCATCCAACCCCATTCCTGCTGAGCTGTGGTCACACAGCTCCTCTAACCTGATGGAGCTGATAACTGGAGGCATGCTGGGAGGCAGCTGCCTGCTCCAGCAGGCACATCCTCTCTCCATCTCTGCTGGGGCGAGGGGGGGAGTGGGGTGTTTGACTGCTGTACCTTGGGGGTGTTTTCCCCCTTTTTCAATAGCTCAGATTGCTTGTGATGAGGGTTGATGTTTGGCTTGGTTGTTATCTCTTTGGTTGTCTTAAGTCTGGCTTTCAAGAATGGAAAGGAAAGCAGACTTGTAGTGTCTGGTCTGTTTTCCAAAGAAAACATGAGTTTGACCTCAGCTCTGTGTGTTTTGGATTAAGCAGGCATGGCTTTATTTGTGAATATTAATATTTTTGTACCATAAAGCGCTGGTGGAAGTCTGTGCTCTGAAGGTTAAGCTGTGTTTTGTCGGATTCTATGGTGCACGAGAACCTGTGTTTGACAGGGTGGGAGGTTGGGATGGAAGAGGAACCAGTGGAGCTGGAGTGCAGGACCTGCCCTTAGCCAGACCCTCTTCTCCGCTGGTGCTTTGGACCTTCCAGAAGCGCTACCCAGTGCCTCTGGCTTTTCCCTTTTCCCTGCTTGGGCACAAGGTTGAAAATTCCATCATGGCCATGATGTTTGGGCTGGAGGAGCATGTGGGAGTAGACTGATTTGCAGGCAGAGCACCCAGGGCAGGGATGAAGTACCATCCCTTTTCCCTCTGCACGTGGCTTTGCTGTGCCTTTGGAGGAGAAGGGCCGGGGGGCGGGGGAGCTTTGGCATGTCTGCAGTGAAGTTGGCTTGTTACGTGCAGTACTTGTGTCCTGGCAGCCTCACACTTGGCTTGAACAGAGCTCCCAGAAATCACTGCCAGATGTATGTGCTGTGGCTTTGTTACTGGCAAAAATACCTAGTTCTAGCGAGAGTTACTTTGCATGTAGAATTCCTGGTGGGGTTTCGTTTTCCCCCCCAAAACAAACCAACCCCATAGATTTGAAAATCCCCCCCCGGCTGTTGGTTTGTGAATGAATATGTGATAATCCACTGAGCTTGATGTATCAATAGAGACCTGATGCTGTAACACAGAACAAACGTGTTTGTAGAGGAGCACCTGAAAGAACACCCCATAGACGATCCAATGCTCTACCATAGGTAATGTGGCACAGTTTTAAAAATCAGCAGCAGATCTGGCTGGCAGCCTGAGCATCTGAAATGTGAAGCATTGCACTGCACTTGACTAATAAATACTGAAATGACATGACTTAAAACACTTATTTATAGAAAATATTCTCAGGGGCTGGAATGTACAGTATCCCTGGAAGAGCTGTAGGGCTGGTCAGCTTTCAGTTTCCAAACTTTTGTCTTGGATTCTTCCAAGCACTTCCATCGATCTTGCAGTCAGCTTTTCCTCTCTGAGTTCCTGGTCTCCTTGTGCCTCCCGAGCCATTTCTTTTATTTTCCTTGATTGCTGTACTGGCTTCACCCTTGTGTTTCCCATTCTGCTGGTTCCCTCAAAACTGAGCACCTGTCTAGTATGTTGTTATCAACAGGATAACCCGAACAGGCAACTCTTAAATAATCCTCTTGAGGAAGCCAGAACGGCTGGGAACAGGGTCCATAACCACCTTATCACTCCCAGAGCTGGGAGGAGTTGAAATTTTGTGGTTTGTCTTGTCACTCAGATAGAACAAACAATCTCAAGAGGACTTTGGCAATTGGAGCTCAGGCTGTCTTTGTGAGGCCATTTATGCTTTATTTTCTGGAACAAAGGCTACTCAGACATCTGGATTGCACTGTGGATTTTAGGGGAAACGTAAATTACCACTTGGATTGCTTCTTGAGCCTGGCTTCACCCACTCACTACTGCAAGGGCTAACCCCCCATTCTCTTGTAAAAGGAGATGGCACAACTGTGTCCTGGGAACGGTGTGGTGGGCTAAGCAGCCCTTTCCTCACCTTCTGGTGTGTTGAGAAAACACTTGTTTTATGGGCAGTTAATTTATACGAAGTTCCTGTTTAAATTTCGTCCAGGAGCAGTAAAACCAGAGGACAGCTGCACCCATCAGGCAGATGATGAAGTGCTGTTCACACCTGTCTTTGCCCTCTACAGCCTCTCATCTCCTCTGACTTCTGGCTCCTCCATAAGAGCTTTGAGAAACGCCCTCACAAATCGGTCAGGACCTGCTCTGCAGCAGAGAGTGGTTGGCCAGTGTCCAGGGTGTCCTGCTTGCTGAGCCCCAGCTCTTGGGACTGTGTTCTTCCCCAGGAGCCTCCAGGATAAGGCAGATGTTCGATTGTGCTCACCTTGCTGTATAAAAGCACCACTGCCTGGTCTGCCTCAAGGAGTGACAGTTGATGGAAATAACCACCCCAGTATGAAATAAAATAACAGTTTTCATTTAACTCCTCTTTCAGGAGAGCTCCTTTGTTTTCTCGCTGCCTCTTTCCCCAAAGACTGCAAATGAGCAAAAACTCGTGCATTTGTTCACAGTTGTGTGTGTTCATCTTGCAGTGAAAAGAATAATAGAATTAAAGGCTGGAAAAGACCTCTGAGATCATCAAGTCCAGTCTGTGACCTGACATTACCACATCAGTTAGACCCTGACACTTAAGTGCCACATCCACTCTTGTCTTAAATGTCCCCAGTGATGGGGACTCCACCAGCTACTTGGGCGGTCCATTACAGTGTCTGATCACCCTTTCCATGAGTAAGGGCTTCCTAACAACCAACCTCAACCTCTCTTGGAGCAGCTTCAGGCCCTGCCCCTCTCATCCTGTCATTAGTTGCCTGGGAGAAGAGCCCCACCTCCACCTGTCTATAACTTTGATACAGGTAGTTATATAGAGCATGATAAGGTCCCCCCCAGTCTCCTCCAATCTAAACATCCTCAACTCCCTCAGCCTCTCCTCATCAAACTTCCCCTCTAGACCCTTCCCCAGCCTCATTGCTCTCCTCTGGGATTCACTCCAGCACTTTAATTTCTTCCTTGAAGTGAGTGGCCCAGAACTGCATACAGTACTTGAGGTCTCACCAGTGTCCAGTACAGGAAGAGAATTACATCCCTAGTCCTGCTGGCCATGCTATTCCTGATATAAGCCAGGATGTCATTGGCCTTTTGTGCCACCTGGGCACACTGCTCAGCCAGTTATTGACCAGTACTCCCAGGTCCTTCTCTGGCAGGCAGCTTTTCCAGTCTGTTGCTCTGCTGGGGTTATTGTGGCCAAAATGTAGGACCCTGCACATGGCCCTGTTAAACCTCATCCTGTTGGCCTCTGCCCATTGTCCAGATTTCCCTGCAGCTTCTTCCTCCCCTCCAACAGATAAACACAACTTGGTGTCATCCACGAATGTACTAAGGGAAGATTCAGTCCCCTCATCCAAGTCATCAATAAAGATGTTGAATAGAACTGGGCCCAGCACCGATCCCTGGGAGACACCAGTGCTCACTGGGCACCAACTGGATGGGGCACCATTCTCTGTGCCTGGTCATCCGGCCAGTTTTTAATCCAGTGGAGGGTGTACCCACCGAAGCCAGGGGCTGCCAGCTTTTCCAGGAGGATCCTGTGGGAGACTGTTGAAGGCTCTGCTGAAGTCTAGGTAGACCACATCCACAGCCTTCCCCTCACCCACCTGGTGGTTATAGAGTGTGATAAGGTCCTCTCTTCTGCAGGCTAAACTACGCCAGCTCTCTCAGCTTCTTCCAATCAGGCTTTGCCTGTAGTCCCTTCACTAGCCTCATTGCTCCTCTGAACTCACTCCAGCACCTGAGTATCATTCTTGAAGCAAGAACTCATCATTAGGTTTAGGAACTCCCAAACCTCTGCTTTGTCCAGGCTCCCTGTGACAACCAAGCTGATGGGATCTCGGTGTGGGTATGTGCTCTAATAAACCTGATCCTAACAGCTAATTTTGATGTAGTTTGACAGAGAGGTTGAGAATGTAAAGACACTGAGTTCTTGAGAGCTCATCAGAGCAGCCTTTTCCATTTCTGACAACAACCAGGTTCATGTTCTACTATCTGCTTCCAGAGCAGAAACTTGAAGAAGGGGAGGACCTTCCAGCCCATGTCCAGAACTGAAAGCCGGAACTAAACTCCTTCCCCTCCCTCCCAGGAATCTTGGTTGCTGCTGTGAGCAGCTGCCCTGTCTGAGTTCCAGCTGTCCATGCTCATCAGCCCTTCAACCCTGATCCTTTTGGGGTGGCTGACTTGGCTTTCACCCAAATTTCCCTTTCATTCCAGGAGGTAGTTGACCAGTGCAGACAATTATAGAATCATTAGGGATCAGAAGGGACCTCGAAAGATCATCTAGTCCAATCCCCCTACCACAGCAGGATCACCTAGACCAAGTTGCACAGGAACTGATCCAGACAGGTCTTGAACATCTCCAGAGAAGGGGACTCCACAACCTCCCTGGGCAGCCTGTTCCAATGCT
>VZRI01006005.1:71830-105456 GCA_013397515.1 Upupa epops
CCCCCCTTCTGATCCCCCCCCGGATGCTGTTGTTGGCCCTCTTGGCCACAAGAGCACATTGCTGGCTCATAGTCCTCCTGCTGTCCGCTAGGACCCCCAGGTCCCTTCTTCCTACACTGTCCAACAGATCAGTCCCCAACCTATCCTGGTACCTGGGATTGTTCTTGCCCAGATGCTTTGGTGTGAGGAGCTAGAGGTCACAGAGACTTTCTGGAGCCTTCTGCTTTGTCTGTCAGGAGTTTGATAAAGATATGGTGGTAGCAACAAGCAAAAGGGAATGAATAGCCCCAGTTACGTGTTTCTGAACTTGCGAGGGCTCCTGGAATAAACCCCTTCAGCCGGTTCCCAGACCTGCCCTTGGCATGCTTGGTGCCTGAAATCTCTTCGCTTTCTACTGGGGCCTGTTTCCCTTCGTTTAACTCTCCTCTGCAGCAGTTGATTAGCAGCTGGTCCTTTCTCGAAAAGAAAATGCTGCAGAAAGAAATGCCAGGAATGTGAACAGCAGGTGGGGACTGGCAGATGTACTTATCAATCACGACAGGCTGACAAACGGTTTATTCCTCTAAAGAGCTACTGTTTGCCTCTGGCTTGGTTTTCTGGTGTCCTCACCAATGCTCTTCAGCCTCCTACCACGTTTCAAGAAAAGAGCAGGGTAGTTTTCCAGTTTTTTTTAGGGCATGGCACATTCCGTTCAGGACTCCCTGTTCCAGGGGGTCTGCAGCAGGGGGGTTGGAGTGGAGACAAGACCCTCTAGATGTCACTGGAAGGGAAGCAGCAGCATAATACCTGGTAAATAACCTGCCACGTCTTGGGTTTTGGGAAATCTTGGTTCCACGCTGCCCAAGCAGAAGGCAGACTTGATTAGTTAATTGAATTTGCTGCACTGTTGCTTTTCCAAACATTACTTCATATCTCTGAGGAGCCCGGAGTTACTCGTAGGGACAATGCCTCTGGTTTAAGGCATTGATATGTTGAGGAGATCCCCTGCATTGACAAGTGGGGAGACTGAGCAGCTCAACTGCTGTTTAAAAGCTGTCTGGAATCTAGGAGAATCTAGGAGACGCTGCCCTGGTAGGGGGATTTTACTGGATGATTTTTTGAGGACCCTTCCAATCCTTAACAGTGAGAACTCCTGTGAACTACAGAACTGCCTGGCAGAAAGGGGAGCAGCACCCTCTGCTCAGCTGGGGGCGGAGTCTGGAACTTGTTTATTTCTGCTGTGGCTGTTCCTGATTTTTAGGAACACCTTGCAGTTCATATGGAGATACCTTTTTGTAGCAAGACAGCCCGATTTGCATGAAATAACAGGCTGAATGGTGAGGAGCCTTTATCTGTTGATCTCTAAGCAGCATTTCTGGGGTGTGTTGGCAGCATCTGTTACTAGCAGAGCAAACCTGCTGTCACAAGTGACATTATGGATGTTTTTCCCAGTCTCTTAAGCTTTCACTTTGGTTGATGTGCTTGTGTCAGAGTAGGTGTTATCCCAGTGCTTCGGATCTACTCCACTTCTGAGTGCCCGTCCTTGCAAAACCCAGAGTAAGCAATAGACTCTAGGAGATGTGATTAGACCTTGGGTTGTTTTGCGGAGTTGCCTCAGCCACTCTGGATAGAGCTGTTACCTGCAGGGCACCCATCTCTTGCCTTTATAGGGGCACTGCTGATGTAGGTAGTTGATATCTTTAAAAAAACCCCAACCAAACAAAAAAAGAAAAGCCAACCCTGCCCTTATCACTTTTTCTTCAGGTAGTTTCTTGATTTTGTGAAAGAGTGGAAGAAGGCAGTGGCTTTCCCTAGGCAGAAAAACAGTGAGAAGGAGGGAGCGAGCATAGAAGAGAGACCTCAGGAGTATTTCGCAGCACTGAAATGGTATTTTCCAAGTCAGTTTAGACAACACCACCTTGCCTTAAATAGGAGGGTGCTTCCTTCAGGTTTGAAACTAGTTCAGATTCTGGAGCATAGGCAGCAATTACACGGCAACGCTAATCATGGTGCCGTTTGCATGGTTGCTCAGCTGCATTCTGGTAGCACCTCGCCCATGGCCAACACCCTGTCACTCTGCAGCTGCTGCAGCAGTCCTGTCCTGAATGTGGATCAGCCCATGAGGAATGTCCCCATGGAGCTGCCTTCCTGGGGAATTGCCTAACAAAAGCCAAGGTGAAGCAGGGCAGTAGCCAGAAGCACAGAGGTTCCAGCCCTGTAGCAGGTTCCTGAGACGTTGCCTCCTAGTTGCAGTGATTTGGCCAGAGCTCACTCATACAGGACTTCCACAAATTATTCCTAGTTTGGAGGGGGTTCAGTGTAAGAATCTAGGTGTGGGGTAGCTTGCACTAGCTGCTGTAGGGAAGTGATGGTGACACTGATGACATGCCAGCTACAGATCCTACCTGACAGGGGCATCGCGTTTAGCTTTTGAACTTAAGTGCTGCTACTGGAATTTGCATGCTGGGTCCCTGGAGCTGGGACTTTGTTTTAGCAGGGTTTTTTTTGCTGGGGCTTTGCTTCAAGTTTTCAGCACAAGTAATTCAGCCGTATCCAAGGGTGAAAGGATAAAACCCAAACCTTTGGGTTGCCGGTATTTAAAACACAAACAGATCCTAACTGCCTGCATTGAGAGATACTTGGTCTGGCACAATGGCATCTCTGGGGCTGGCAGCCCTAGATGCCTTTGTGAAGCATATGCCATCATCTCTCGCGGCTCAAGTGCCCTGTATCTCGTGTATCTTATCAGGTAACAGGCACCTCAAAGCTCCCAGTTCACCTGGGCTTTACAGACCTGATCTGCAAGGATAAGGTTTTCAGAGCTCTTATCCCTACAGGGCTGAACCCTGACTGGGGTGCGAGGTGCTGCTACTGACCAGTTCCCAGCACTGAAAGCAGGATCCTGCCTCTCCTGGGCTGTTTGTGGACAGGTGAAGGGCTCAAAAGGAGAAGGAAAAGCTAGAATAGAGGTGGAAAATAGGAGCGAATTGTGGTGCTTGCTGGGACCAGCCTCCGGGACAACCTTAATTGCCAGGTATTCTGATTTTTTTAAATCTCATTATTTGCAACCTTGAGATTGTGGATATTGTCTTATGTTTACCTAGAGCAACATTAGGGGGTTAGGCTCAGCCTTAAGTTCTCGAGGAGTAAACAGCATGTCTGTCTGTCTGATTCTGCATGACTGTGGGAGCCAGCACTATTACCTTTGAAAGCTTTTTCTTTCCCGTTTATTTTTGGGGCGAGTGCTTCAGCTCTGTAAACCTGATTTTGCTCTGGACTTTGCCACAATGGGATAGTGGAGGCATTTGGAGGACATCAAACTGGTGGTTATACTTGAGAAGTCACAAAATTGCATCATTCTCATTGTAGTGTGCTCACTCCAGCTGCTAACCAGCTACTTGACTGCAAAGTGCCAGGTACAAACTGCCTGAGGAGTTCAGCCTTCCCAGCTGAAAGGCTGAAGATGCAGCAAAGCTGCAGCAGAAACCTTGTCTGAACTGGAAGAAAATGCTTCCTTTGGAGCCCTGGCTGTCGGCAGTTTTAAAACCCACTCCCTTTTTAAAGTTTTAAACCAGGTCCTCTGTCTGGTGTTGGAGAGAGCATGCTCTCCTGTCCAGCACACAGCCCGGGGTGCACACTAAGCAGTGGTCCCTAAGCAGAACCCTAAGACAGTGCTTAGATACTGTAACTAGTAAACCAGGTTCTTTTTTGCAAAGCATTTCCGCTTTATAAGGGCTAGGCTGAGCTGCTAAAACCACAATGTTTCTCCTACAACCCATTAATAAGCCCAGAAACAGCTCAAGCACCAATCCAGAGTTGCGCTTCAGAGGTGGGGAGCAGGAGGCTGGTTCTAGCTGCGGTGTTACTGGGTTTTTATATTTTTACACTTTAAGACTAGCCCCCTCCAGGTGAGGAAACTGGTTGTAACCAGGCTTTGCAACTGTCTGCTGTGTGAGGCTTGTAAGTCAGCTGTCCACATGTGAGCCCTTCTGCATCCTAAACGCCCTACAACAAAAGGCATCTGGGACCCATAGGACTGCCCTTATCTCACCTCAGACCTTAGAGGCTGGTCCCGACCCTACAGAATTATTTAAAAGATACTAGATAAACACTGAAGTAAAATGCCATAAGGAAGGTGAAGCTTTGGTGTATGTAATGGGGTACCTAATTGCTGCATTTGTCACCTGGGAATGGGAATCGCTCTGCTCTGCTCCAGAGCCTGAACGGTACATACTGTGATAAGCAGTTTAATTGTTTCCCTGCATCTGCAGCAGCTCTGTAAAGCAGCTGAACACACCTTCGGAGCTTCCCGGCCCCTCTGTGACGCCAAGACTGCGTTTTTCTAATCCCTCTGCAACTTCCAAGTCTTTACTCCTGCTGAACAACAGTCCAGGTCCTCCCTCCGCTGTTTGATAGCAACAGATTTTAGTGGGAAGTGTTTCTGATTTATTTAGATGCAGGAACACCCAGAAGAATGTGACTGTGTGAGTAATGAGGAGAGGCCAGTGGGTCCTGGTAACTGGGTGCCCTGTTAAACTCAGCACTGGGATTTGTCCATCGCATCAGTAACAAAGATTCACGGGAGTGCTGAGCAGAAATCAAAGCAAGAGTGCCTTGGGGGGCTGGATTCAGAAAATGCTTGGGGTGATTAAAGGCGAATGTATTTGTTGTTGCTGCTCTTAGGAACATTCAGGACTGTTGTGGGTGGTTTCTGGGTTGGGAAGTCAGGTTGTCCTCATTCCTCTTTTCCTGGGTCAGCAGAGGCTGTGCTCTGTGTTGTTCTGCGTGCCCTGAGGCAGAGAAGATGTTTTAAGGGAGCAGAGCTCCTAGCGATTAAACTATTATATGGAGACACCATTGTTGTAAAGGGTGGTGAAGGCTGAGCACATCTAACTTGGTGAAGAAATGCAGGCATGAGATGGAGAGTGGGGTGTTCACAGCATGTGCGCTGAGCAAGAAGAGATGGTGGTCAGGTCAAACTGATAGAAAGCCTAGCTGAGTGCTAGTTTAATTTTCCTTGTTGCCCCTGCACAGCATCTGGCTGTGTTCCTGGGGCAAACTGCAGCAATGGAGATTTTTTTCCCTCATTCCTGGTATTGTTGCAGAGGTGGGCAGGTAATCATCACAGGCTCTGATGGGTTACTTGCAATAGGAAAGAACCTGGTGTAGGATCTGTCCCATCTTACTCCATTCTTTTGTACATACAATTGAAATTTGTCATCTAATCACTCAAGTCAGGAGGCAGAGGACATTGCTGTTGCTATTTTCTCTGACCATGTCCAGCTTCAAGTGCAACCTGCTGTCCCATTACAGCTGTCCAGATTGTCTCTGGGACACAGTGGGATGCAACCTCCATGTGCTGGGCAGACAGGGCACGTACCTTCATCTTCTGTGCGAAAACTGCAGTGGCAAGTCAGAACAGAGGGCTGCAGCCTGTGCTCACACTGTTTGAGGTACACTATATTGTGGGTTTTTCCCTGAAAACAGTGCTACTCTTGTTTCTAACCTTGCTGACCCCATACAAGATAGTTTTCCTTTTTGGAGGAGAGAAATTACAGGAATTTTCTGCCATGAGGACAGTTTTTGGAGGATGTGTGTCAGGTGCTGTGCAGCTAGTTTTCTGTTGCGGATCTGATACACTGCAGGCTCTGTGGAGCCACAATGGACTGGAGGGGGGAGGTTGTCCTGTCCTTCTGTGTCTCTGCCTCTCTTTTTTTCCTGTGAGCGCTTTGCCTTTGCCCAGTTTGTCCTTGGGTGGTTCCAGTTTTAAATCACTTGTCCGGTGCCTGAGTGGGACAGTTTTGTCCTATTTTTAAGTGCTTTGGACTTTCTTGTTGATGGAATTTGATTACTGGGAATAATAGCAGGATGTTTGTATTGGAATTGTGGCAGAGAGATTGCTTGGAGCAGCCCTCAGAACTTCTTCGTCATGTCAGGTGCAGAGCATATTTCCCCATGGTGTATTTAGTTAATAGTGTTGGCTTTGTGCATGTCAGGGTCATTTCTCTGGCTCTTTTTGGCCAGACTTCAAATGTAAGGAATGATCTTGAGCTCTGTGACTGAACAGGTCCTGCATCCATATGGATGGAGCAGAATGTTAGTGTTTAAAAATCCCTAAATCCCACTGATGCTCCTTTACAGTGAAGAAGTCTGGTCTCACCGTGAAATAATTCAACCTGTCTCTGGATTTCCAACTACCAGAGCAGGATGTTGCTGTCTCTGTTCTAGTGGACCTGTGATGAGCAGCTCCAGCCTTCCCCTCTCCCAGCTGATGCCATTAAGGCAAAACCAGATTAGGGTTATTTTTAATTATGTTGTGCAGGTAAACAAGATTGTTTAGCCAAAAGATAATGCAGTGAAATGAATGCTGCAGGAATGCCATGCAACCTCTTAACTTCTTATCTTTTACAGTGTTGATCATTGCTTTTTCATTTCAGTCCATCTTCCTGCACCTGCACAGATGGACTTGTGAAGCCACATACTGTCCTTCCTTGGTAGGCTTGAGCTATCAGTGATGGGTGGCTTTTGGATTTACTACATAAACAAAAGCTGGGCAAGAGGTTATGATGAAGAGCAGACAGTTTTACTAAGCAGATGAGAATGCACTGATAAAAATATGCACCTGCAGCAAGATGTTATTGGCTTGACAGGTTTGGGTGACTCCTAAATGTCTGTGAGTTTAAGGCAATGTGCTGTTGATCTTCAGGGAGTTAATTCCTCCTCCTGAAGCTTTCTCTGCCTCTGTGGCTTGGGAGCAATGCCACTCCATTTTGCAGCTTTCCTATTTTATGCTTGATGGTTAAAGTCGGAACATGTGTTTTGCATTCTGCCAAGAAGCAATTAGAATACTTTTCATGAGAAACACGGAAAGTTGTGGGTCCACAGCCGATGCCCTGGCTGATCTGCATAAACCACTGTGTGGTAGACACTTTGAAATGAAGAGCTGTGGCACTTTTGCTAGCTGAGTGATAAATCAGGGCCGAGCAGCAGCATAAAGCTGAACCTTAGTGCCTTGGCTTGGAGTTGCAGAGTGCGATGGTAAAGCTGAGGAACAGTGGGATGTTTCTAAACAGAATGTGCCTGCCCTTAGTTATGCTGCCACAAAGACTATAAATCTCACTGTGTTCATTGCTGAAAAGCTGGAAATGGCTTTTTGTTGGTGTCACTTGGCTTGTTCCTTGTGGCCACTTATTGTCAGTGGTTTGTGCTTGACTACTTCCCGTTGGTAGCAGCAGATGCTGTGCATGGCAGCCAGGTAGGAAAACAATCTAAGCCTTCCCATACCATCCTGTGTTTGGTGCTGAAGCCCCAGTGCTGTGACATCAAACCTATAAGGAAACTACGGTGCTTAAACTCTTTAAAGAACCTACTCAAAATATTTCATTATCTGAGGAATTTTGTGGAATTACCCAGGAGGTGATTATAAACCCTTGGAATGTGCCTGCCTCTCCATGAAAGAGTCCAGCCAAGCAGCATTTCAAGACAGCTCTTGTGGAGTATGAAACCTCCATCAAGATTTTCTGATTTTTCAGATGTGGGTTTGGTGCCTGCAGCCCTTTGGTGGTTTGTTCCTCACAGGGGAGGAGGAGCACCTGCTGGTGCTGTCCTTTCCCTCCACTAAGTCCTTTGGCACCTTCAGCAAAGCCAAGGCTTCTCTGGTGGCTGCAGTGCCAGCACATCAGCCATCAGCATGCTGATTCCAGTGCACAGGGCTGTTTTGGTGATGGGAAAGGCCCTGTGCCAGCCAAAACTTGGGTGAGGGTCCTGCCACTAGCTCTCTGGCCAGTCTCTGTTTAACCAGATTTCCTTCAGAACAGGGTTTGGAAGTATAAGCAGGTTTTCCCATCAGTCTGTCCTTCACACCTTTAACAGTCTTCGCTTGCTAATTTGACAGAAAGAACTTTATACTTTGTTATTATATTTTTTTAAAATTAGTTAAAAAATAGACAGGTATGTGGGGGAGTTCTGGCTAACAGGACCCCCCAGAGCTCACACTTCTGTATGACCTGGGCAACTGTGGCAGAAACCTCAGTGAGATTCCAGCCCTGCTAGACATGGGGGTTTATCCCTCAGGGTCCTCTTTTTGTGTGTGCTGTTTGGTACATAAGACAAAAGGTCCAGTGGAAGCTTCCTCTCTCATTAGGATATTTATCATTTCTCTTCCATTTGGATTCTCTGAAGCCTCAGAAGGGGTTTTGTTCAGCCATTAATTCAATTAAGATACCAAGCAAGAGATGTAAGTCTTTTTAGCCTCATTGGTTTCAGTGCTCACAACTGTGTCTGAAGATAACATCTCCTGCATGGTGTAGCAGGGCACCTTGGGGAGGAAGTATGTTCTGGAGGTTTGTGGATGATTCTGTCCTTTGGGAGCACAGGATGGAGAAAATACTGTGGTGCCTTGGTTTCAATCTGCTGCCTAGATAGAAACTTGCTCTCTAGCGCTGTGACTTCTCTCAATGGTGTGAATGAGTCTTGAAGCAGCTGGTTTACGGTGGGTGATGCCAGGGGACAGAACACACAGTGGGGCCTGTACACCAGCTGCTCTTTCTTGCACATGTCCTTCAGCACAACCTGCCTGCTGAGGAACATGATTTTGGGATTTGATACCTTACAGTCCTCATAGTTAAAAGTGGTGTCTCGTGGCTAGTTTACTGGAGGTTTGTGCTTTCTTGTTGGGTGCCTTGGCTGCACTTTCTGGCTGAAGCTGCTGTTGGTCCTTGAGGTACCTCGTTAGATTTCCTTGTAAACAAGATTATTTTGCTTTTTTATAGATCATCACTTGTGCCTGAGACAGTCTGGGCTTATCTTTAAGACTTGCATTTTGGTACAGAGTTCACATTGGTTTTAAAACTACACAAAATTCAGCTTGGTCTCTGTAAATTAATTTCTAAACCGGTCAGAGCCCTGTATAAATAGTTTCTAGAGAATCCTGAATCAGACTCCAGTGAACACAGTGAAGAGCCAGGGAAATCATCTTGAGAGACCTCTGCCTTCAACTTCCAGTGTTTCCAGCAATTAGTGCCCTCAAATCCAATTGCACTGTTAGGCGACTAGTTTGCTGCCTCTAGTAGAGTAACCACTGACAGCTCTCTCATGGTCCAGATTCCAGTTTCTCTTGTTTTTCAGAGTGTGCTCTGCTATCTTATCTCTGTCAGCTGCCTGTCTCCACTGCCTGCCCCAGCACTTTTGCCAGCCTGGGTGTCCTCTAGCTTCTCCTAAAATGCTCTTCCATTATGCCATGGTCTTATTTCAGGATTAACATCAAATGCAGCAAAGTACAAGACTTCCCTTAGAAAAGAGAAATTTAGAGTAAAAAAATACCTATTTTACCTCAGTGCCTGAAGTTCTAGTTTTTACTAAGTTTGGAAACCGATAAAGCGCTTGTGTGCATGTGCATGTGTTTAGATGTATTCATGTCTGTGGTGTTTGTCTTCAAAATGTGTGTTTTTATGGTATTGGTATGGAAGGAGCTCATAACCCCAGCTGTGATTTTTTTTTTACCTTTTATAGTTTAATTTCCTGTGGATTTTAGTACTAGCCTTAAACATAGAATTAAATACCGGGATTTCTACAACCTCCTTGCTCCATTTCCAGACAAAACCAGGAGTTACAAGGAGAGGTTTGAGGGGTTTGCTCTGTCTGGAAACCCAAAAGCCATGTTAAAGCACACACCAAGAGGCAGGTCAGCTCTTTCTGCCCTGTTACTGCTGTATATTTAGCCCATATGCCCTTTCCAGTAACTGCCAGGAGAGGAATGTAAGGCACTGATTCCCCACGTGCTGTCCCAGGACCTGCTGTCTGTCACAGAGTGCTGCTCAAGCCAGAAACGCTGTCTTGCTAACTCTGCCTTCTGTAAAACCATCCCACCCCACCTGGATTGTAGTTAAACTCACAAGAGGTTTTAACATTCACAACTCTGGATTCTTAAGAAAACTCCCATTTTGTTTGGGTTTATTTTTTATTCTGGATAGATCAGCTGCTGGTCCTTTTTCCAGCAGGGAGCTCTTGGTGGCCCTTGTTCCTCACTGACCTCATATCCCAGTGCACCCCACTTGATTCTTGTCCAGCTTCCTCAGGAAGGATGTAATTTGTACCTTTTCATGACATTTCTCTGCCAGGATGGGGCTTGCTCACAGGATGTTGGCAGTGTGGGGTAGCATTGGTGAAGCTGTGACCCTGCTTTGCATGACTGATGGCTGTTGATATCTTTGCTTGCAGCCAGCAGCTAGGAAAATAGCAGTTCTACCTGGCTTCGAGGTTTGTTAATTACAGAGGGAGTGCAAATTATCTCTGAGGCCTTCCAAATACCTGAGAAGATAGTATCTAAATTTCCTTTCAACTGAATGCTCTTGGAGATACGATTTGAGTTGTGAATAATAAAGTGGGAGTGAGGGATTGATTGTGGTTGCTGAAACATTCCTCAAGGAGCCCTAAGCCTTGCTTAGCCAGAATCTGCGGCTGCCAGTCATTGCCAAAGGGTCAGTGGCTTGAGCACAGGACAGATAGCACACAGGGCTGTGAGGGCCACTTGAGCAGGGGTGCCAGGTGAGGGGACATCATGTGGTCTTCCAGTAATTGTGCTGCTTCTGTGTGCCCCTTGCATGCTCCTCTGCAGGGGAGCCTCAGCTGGGGGCTCCAGGGTTGCCCGCAAAGCCCTTGCTGGAGAGAAGGAAGTGTATCCTTACCTTTTTCAGGGCCTTCCAGACAGAAGCAGAGTCCCCAGCTGGGAAGGGCAGTAGAGTGGCCTGGCTTCTGGACAGGCAGATGCAATGAAGGGAGGAGAAAAAAGGGTAAATTAAGCTTTTTGCATGTTTTTCTCTTAGAGCTGCTTCTGTGTTGCCTCTGCAGGATTGCTGGGGATGGACAAACTTTTTTACAGTGAGGGTAGCACCCCTGGCACAGGCAGCCCAGAGAGGTTGTGGGGCCTCTGGAGACTTTCAAACCTATCTGAACATGTTTCTGTATGATCTCCTCTAGAAGAAGCTGCTCTGGCCAGTGGATTGGACTAGATAGATGGTCTTCAGAGGTCCCTTCCAACCCCATGATTACATGTCCTAGGGAGCACGAAATTTGCTGCCCCTTGCTCGGTGCTTTGCTATCTCAGTCAGAGCAGAAGCAGCAGGTGGTGTCTCTGGTCCCAGGCTGAGGGAGAACTACCCACAGATTTTGTTGGCCAAGGGTAGTTGCAAAGGCTGTGGGAAAGCTTCATCCCTTCTTGGTAGCACAAAAGTGTACCTTACAAAAACAGGTAGTGGGAGATAGTAGAAAGCATCCCTTTAGCTGCAGGAAGGTTAAATGTCTTGGGGCTTACTGTGGCAGAATAGAAACAGCTAAGAAGTGCCGATTGCTGCGACCATTTCCTGTTCTATTTTCAAAAGCTGCCTGCGGTGTGTGTTAACTTGAAGCAACAAGTCAGTGACAGTTTGCAACAGAGTTCCCAAGCAGCAGAAGGGTGCTGCTTGTTTCCCAGCCCCACATGTATTTTTAGCGCTACTGGTCTGGGTTTGTTTTGTTTCGCCTTTTTTTCCTCTCTAGGTTGTTTTTCAGTATCAGTGTTTCCTGTTACTGACATCAGATGTGCTGGAGACCAGCAGGTGTAGAAAAACAGGGGATGAGACTGGAAAAAGCACCTTTTGTATGCCACAGACCCTTGGGCTCCACACTGGTTTTGTTGGATGTTTAACTTGGTGACAAAGCAACTGCAAAGCCCATGCTAAAATGTAGTTTTAGGGTGAAGAATGGAGTACAGCTTGACCAGTACCTCTTGGGCTGAGGGTGCCTGGGGTGTGGCTAGTTAATAATGATAGTCCATCAACTGAGAGGGCAGAAGAGGCTTCAGGTTGCTGGTCTGGGGCTCTGTGCCAAAGCAAATTTTTCTTGCAGTCTGATGCTGACCGGCCTGCTCTTTGGGTTTGAGGTATACACAGCCATTCTCAGTGATTGCAGCATTAAGCCAAAAGTGTATGAACAAACCTGTCTTGTAGAAAGACAACTAGTCATGGTGTTAAACCATCATCCCCACAGGTGCCTGGACAGTGTTGAGGGACAAAATCCTCTGAGCATAGTGGAGTGGAGAGCTACAGGCAGCAGTGTATCAGCCTTTCTCCACCTAGTCTGCGTGTAGCAACTGCATTTCTGTGTGTAGTTGTCCTTTACCATCCCTTTCCATAACTGGAAAGGAGCCTGGGTCATCTTCTGTGAACACATCTGGCTGAAGCCATTGAAGTTGGAAATAATCCCGATTCATTTGCAGCATGTTCCTGGAGCTTATAGCCGTTGGAGAGGTTGCTGCCGCCTTTGTTTCAGGGTACATCCAGAGCTGGGTGAATGTGGAAACTCTTACTGTTTCCTAAATGTCACGCTCCAGAGTGTTCTTTATGCATGTAATATGTCTGTGTCACAGACTGGCATGCCCTTAGTCTGGAGGAAACTGTATCTTATTTGTTCATCAACTTGATGTTGGGCTGCTCTGTGCAAACATGCTGCCCCCAAGGCATTTCTCCCTCCTGGCCCCACCACCTCCCAATCCCTTTAGCAGGGTGCAGACATGCATGGGGCGCCAGCCAACCCTGTCTGGACCTCACCACCAAGCTGGCACCACTGTCATGTTATGGTCTGGGGGACATGTACAGCAGCCAGCCATCTCTGTGTGCCTGGAGGGTGACTCTGGGTTTCATCATCCCTCCAACTTTTTTTGTCTTGATACACAGACATGTACAGTAGCTGATGAGACTTGCCCAGAGATCCTTCTGAGGAAACATGCATGTGAGATCTTTACAGAGACAATGCCTCTGCTCTCAAAGTTGCACTGGCCCTTTTTAGGCAAGACTGAGTTTGTTTCCTTAGAGGAAGGCTGTTTAACACTTCCTTCAATGAGAACTTTGTTAAATAAGCAATCAGGTAAGTGATTCTTACCTGGAGTAGAGAATTACAGGCAGTTACCTGAGCTTTCTGCTCTAGGCTGAGCAGCATTAATATGCTGGTGGTGATTAATCAGTGCAGCCCGGTGATGTGATTGTGTCCTCCAGCAATTGGATTAGATGCAGCTGGACGGAGACTTCACTTTCTCTGGTTCTTGCTGAAGTGCTGGTATAATCGGCCACAGAGGAAGAAGAGCAATTTTTAGGGCAGCCAGCCTCCTGCTGCTGGGACACGTCTCTTGACAGTATGGGCAGAAGGAAAGGTCTGGGAAGATGCATAGCTGGGACTGGCAACTTTCTCCTGCTCCCAATCCTTCTCAGCCCCATCTTCTGCCCTCACTGTTCTGCGTTCCTGAATAATGAAGGTAGAGCATGTCCTTAACATGTTGGTGGGCCTGGTAGCTGCACAGAGAAGGGAGCAAGCTCCCGTGTTGTCTTGACAAGTCAGCATGGTATCAAGTGCAGCATCATACCAACATAATTTCACCTGGCAGGCCCAGATCCCTTCTTTGAGATCAGGGGTTTGGCACTGCAGATCAGGCATCGATGTTGGCATGTGCATCCAGCATCGCACTCAAGCAGGTGTTGATACCAACTTTGATGTTTCATCCAAAGTTGAGACCAAAAGAGCTCTCAGAAGCAGGAGGATAAAAAGAAAGTCAGTTATTTCAGAAGATCAGATGCAGCAAAACATCCTGAAATTCAGGATTAACCTGAAACTTGGTGTTTGTTCTGCAAACTGAGCAGTACAGATCCTGCTGGAAGAAGGAGCACTGTGCCATGTCAAGAAGCTGGGGTTGTCTAGCTTTGCCTCGTAACTTTTGAGTGCTAAGCCAGCCCTATGGCCTGGTGCTTCCCAAGATCAGCAGAAGACCTCCTGCAGAATGCCATCTGCCTTTGGGTTTTGGCTCTGTTCAAAGATTGCAGGAAGCTGTGTGAAGCTCTGAGATTTTTCTTTCAGGAAGCTTTAGCTGCATCAGGACCTGCAGTGCTGGTGGCCAGGGACCTGCTGAGCAGGGCCGCTGGCTTTTAGACAGAGGATCTCCTGTCCCAGAAAACATTCTGCCTTGAAGCAGTTGACCACGTGCCCCTCAGCACTGGGGACAATGCCTTGTTCCAGCTATCTGTGGAGGTGTGCCATCCTGCTTTTCCTCCTTGGCACAGTGTGTGAAGGTGGCAGTGCTTCAGCCTCTCTTGATGGTTTGGGGAAGTTAAGAAATTTGATATTTTAATTTTGTTTTGGTGGAGCAAGTTTGTTCTCAGCTTTCCTGTTGGTTTTCTTCCGTTATCAGCAACTGAATTCCTCTGATGCCTCCTCTGTGCACTGCATTCGTGTGCCAAGACTGTTCTTGCATAGTTCTCCTAAAATGAAATCCTGAGTTTGTGTTGCACTCGCAAGTGTCACACGGGATCTTAGTGGCCCATACAAGAAGTATAGACCAGATGGGCAGTGTTTGTCACCTGCTCTGATGATTGTTTCTGAAACAGATGATGAATTCATCTCCCTCCTCTGCTTGCCAGAGATATCAAGAACCAGCTTCTTTCTGCCCAAATACTCCTCCATCCAACAAAAATGCTACAGGCTGAATCACATCATTGGGCTGAGCCCCACAGAGTTGCTCCATTCTTGTGCACCACCTCTGCTGCAGCCATTACAGACCAGAGGCAAGGGCTGCCTTCAGTCTCAACCTCCACAGGCACCTCCATGGCTCTGTGTGCATCAGGTGTCTGTCTGGGGTGTTTTTCTTCTGCTCCAGTGTGAAGGCTCAGCCACATTTCCATTGCTGATAGCATCTCCACTCTGCAGCAGCCACTTCCCTTTCCCAGCTCCACGTCTCTGGTCCTGCCTGTACTTGCTGCGTAAATTGTTTGCTAGTTCCTCATGCAGTAGAACTCCCCTATGAACAGGCTTCAGGAGAAGTAGCTTCTGGACAAGGCATCATTGCTGCAGTGTCCATATCCCAGGCTCTGTGGAAGATAAAGGTGATTCTTATTTCTGTTCTTTTATGGGATGAGTCCCCCAGTTTCCTGCTCTGGTGGTCAATAGCCTCCTCAGGACCTTTTGCAGATGTCTGCTCCATGTCTGTAGCTCATTCACACAGCCTATAGGATCCTCTCCATCAGATATCTATTGTGATAGCTGTCCGCTTGCTGCGGTGACTCATCAAAAATCCATTGGTTCTTGTTAGATCCTCCTGAGCACACAGGGAGCTAGCTATCAGGAGAGTTGTACTCTGTAAAACGAGTGACTTGTCCTTACCCACCCAGCCACTTCATCTTGCAAGATAATAACATCTGGAGAAGCAGCTTGGGGCCCTTGCTTTGGGTAAAGACTACCCCATGCTCAGTTCCCTTTGGGAAGTGCCCAGCCTTCCCTTCCTGGTTGTTGTGTCTGGTATGTTCCTGTCCCAGTCAGTTTGGCCAGCTGGGAAGGACAAAAGCAGCAGGGAAACAGGCTTTCTTCTGGTGCTAGCATCTCACTCAAACCGTCCTCCCATCTGGCTTGTGGTTTCCAGCAATGTTATTCTGCTTCTGCCATCTCTTTTGCCTTTCACTTGAGCCAGGCTTTCCATGACCAACAGCAGTCAGATCAGATCCTGCCTCAAGGATACTGTAGCTAGAGGTTATTGCCTTCAGCTTCTAGTTTCTGCTGCCCACAGCCCTCTTTGCTAGCTGGGCCCATTACCTTAAGATGTCAGCCCCTTGGTGCTAGTGGTTTATTGTGGAAAAGGCCCATCAGGGGATGATGAAGATGTACTAGTCCTTGCATGCTGCCTCTCAGCTTCTCTAGAGCACAGAATTTAGGGTGAGTAATCAAATGTTATCTCTTCTGTTTTTCCTAGAACCAATTCTGGTAGCTTTGTGTTTGGTCTAGCCTTATGCCTGCGTCTGCCAGCCCATGATGGCAACATGTGCCTGCTTGGCCCAAAGCACGGCAAGCAGGCTGCTATCCTGCTGCCCAGGAAGCTATGTATGGGCAAGAAGCAGTGGGGTTTCCCTTCCCACCCAGTTTGTCTGTAGGGGGTCTCTTGGGATGACATGATGTCATCACATGACATGGCTGGAACAGGCTGAAATAAACTGGAGCCATTCTCAGAGAACTAGGAGCTGGTCGTGTTGTGTTTGCTGTGGGAACTTGGAGCAGGAGGGAGACAGGAAGTAGGATTCAGTGTGCATGTAGCTTACTCCACTCTGATTGATGTCTGGGGTGCATATTGCTGACCCCAAATCAAGTCTAAATACACTAATACCAAAAGCTGAAACTGAGAGGAGACAGTTCATGTGTCAAAGGTTTCTTGGGATCTTCATACTGGGTAACCTTCATGTAACTCCACTGATGTTTCAGCCTTCCTGGAAAGGTCACCTGTTACCACTGTGCTTTGTCTTTGCTTTGGTTTTATCTGCCCCTACCTGTGGCTGTTTTGGGATGCTATGACTCCAGAGCAACAGAAATGTGATTGTGTGCATGGAAAAGCAGGAAGATCTGGTTTCTCTAGAGACACTGGATGTCAGAAGAGGAGCTGAGAAGCTCTTGCTGTCTTCAGTGGTAGTAACACTTGCAATTAAATCAAGAAGGTAGCAGGGGCAGTTCCCTCTGTCAATTGTGGGGAAGGCTGTGTGTTGGCTGGCTGCCTTGCATATCATAATTAATGTGCTGATTGGGCTTTCTGTGTTTAACCAGGTTCCAAGGACTCCTAGGATGAGGCTGCTGTAAGGGACTGGTGGATCACAGTGCCTGCAGACTCCCAGTAGTCCCTTTTCTGGCTGGAGCGCCATCCACCAAGGCCGTGGAGCAGAATGACTGTTGGATGCCCCCTGCAGCCCCCAATCCTGGGGAGGACTTGGCTCCCTGTGCTGCTTCTGGCAGCCTCTGCTCGCTGCCACTGGCCCAGTGAGCCAGCAGAAGTGGTTCGGGACTGGGAAAACCAGCTGGAGGCCTCCATGCACTCCGTGCTCTCAGACCTGCGGGAGACTGTGCCAGCTGTGGTGGGCATTCCAGACAGCTCTGCAGTGGTGGGACGTTTCTTCAGGGTCTCCATTCCCTCGGATTTAATTGCTTCCAATGGAGAGATTGTCCAGGTGAGACATGCCCTTCTCTGAGGCTCGTTTTCATTTATGTTCTTGCAGGAGTCCATCTGGGTTGTGAGGTTGCTGTGAAGCAGCCTTAAGGTTTTGTAGGACTGTGGGAGAAGGATTTTAAAACAACAGTCCTCACCCTGTCGCAAAGTTCCTTTCTTCTATAATGAAGTGAGGAGACTTCTTGGAGTTGACTACTCCGATGTGTTGTTTGTATTTAAACCTCTGCCCCTGGAACCATGGGCATGTTCACAAGGAAATGTTGCCTCTGGGTCTGGGGAGCCACAGATGCCATGGGACTGCTGCTCTGAGGCTCTGGGAGTTTGCCTCACTGCAGTAACAAAGCGCTGCTAGACAAACAGACCTTGTTCTGCCAGCAGGGCTCTGGGTTGCCTTTGACATAGTCTCTCCTGACCTCATTGCAAAGCCTTCTTGGGAAAGACGGGAGCTTTTCTCTTTATCTGACTCATCCTCATGCTTCTGGTGCTGCAGACACCTCAAAACTGGGTTGTGGAATTGGTCCTGGGAGCAAGAAAGTGTCAGAATAGCTTGGAGAAAAGCAGGCATGCTGCTGAGCATGCGCACACTCATCTTCAGGCCTTTTCTGAGAAGATGGATCATGGAGAGGTCAGAAAATTCTGGAGTTTCGTAAAAACTTAATTTTGCCTTCCAATCTTGGAATATTTTTTTTCAGTGAGCAAAACTGAAAAATAAGGAGGTTTTAATCCATCTTTAGAAAACATTGTAAAACAGCAAACTTCTGCTGTGTCTCAAAAGATCAGAGAGAGATGGAGAGCAAGTCAGGAGAAAGTCTGACATCTCACCTTCTCCTTGAAGACCCGTTTGGTTCAGGTCTACATGCTGGCACGCAGTTATCTCAGTCCAGATACGTGATCTTGCCGGCTCCAGCAAGGGTGCTGGGACTACAGCGTGCCAGTGGCAGGCAGAAAATCTGAAGAATGCATCTGTTATTGACAGATGGTCAGATGGGGAGGAGGAAGGTGGTGGGTGAGCCCCTGGTGAGAGGAGTCAGAGAGGGAACGGCTGGTTTCAGAGCAAAGGCTGTGATATTTAATGGACTGTGTCTGATGAGTTGGGCTCAGACTGGGGACAGTGGTGCCTGCCTACTTTATCCAAAGCCTTTTCTCTGAGCACAGGGCACCTGTACCATGACAGTCCAGGTGGCTGCAATGAGCCCACAGTTTGCGTTACAGAAATTGTCTCTTTGGTTTGGGATTTTGCATCCAAGTGGCTTCTTCTGATGGTGTCTAACAACTGGCAAGATTAACTCTCAGAGTTTGGATAACACTGCAACTTTCTTCATCTCCCTTTCCTGATGCGAAGGTCATTTGTGATAGTGCCAGTAGCCACAGGAAAATCCTGATAGCTATTATTTCCACCCCACCTGATAGCATCAAACAACACTTTGCTGTCAAGATGTGTTTGCTGACACCTACAGATGCCCAATGAGCCTGGGCTGGAACAGGACCCAGCAGCTGCTGATCGTGGGTAGTTCAGTGAATGCTGAGAGCAGTTTTCACGCCTGTCCTCGGAGCTGCCCAAGTGCAAGTTGTGTCTATTTACCTTGAAATTGATTTTCTAAGTGCAGTGAGCTCTGGAGCACTGCTGACTATCAAACACAGCCCATCCTTGCTGTGGTGATTTCTGGCTAGTGAGAACTGCATAGGCAGTTCTGGGTGCTGGGCTGTATTTTTGTTTTAGCAGAAAGTTTGAGGATACGTTGCTCTGGTCTTTTCATCAGGCTGCTTCGCCTTTCTCAGATGGAGCAGAAAGAGCCCATTAATTCTGGATCTTGCCAACTACGGCACTTAAACCCCAATAAGAGAGAACTAGCTGCAGCCATGGAGATGTAGCAGTGGGTCAGATCACAAAAAGATGTGGTTGCTTGTAATAGTCACCTTACATTTTGAAGAAACAGCCTATCATTTCTTTTTTTTTTCTACAAAAATAAGAGCTTATAGTTGATATCCCCAAACTCCCATTCTCCATCTGGAGAGTGAAGAGGGTGTGATTGCTTCATTTCTGGATAATTCCCCGCTGATTATTCCTAGGCTCAGGTTGTATTGTGGTGGGAATCACTTTGAAGCTGCTTCTCTCCCTCCTTGTTAGCAGAGATTCCAACCAGCTGTAGACAAAACACTTTTCTCTGCAAAGTTGGTTGTGGGATGGAAACAATGCCAGGCATCTGCAGCGTGGAGGAGGAGTGCCTGCACAGCTATGCGGGTTATGTGCGTAATTGGGTACCTGCTCCTGGCAGCACTCCCTTGCCACCCTGAGATGCTCCACAACAGGTGAGATTTTATAGCTAAGTATAAAAGAAGGTTGATTTTCAAGCTGCAAAGGTGGACACCCAGAAAAGGAATGAAGAAACTACCTTGTGTCTTGATTTGAGTCTTGTTTTCACCATTGCTTGGAGGCAGCTACCAGCAAAGTTCTGTTGTAAGTCATTGCTGGTTGTTGGAAACCCCATTCTCAGTGCCTTGTCTTGGTGAGCAAGTGCTTCAGTCAGGTGTTAGGATGTCCTCTGGAGAACAGCTGCAGCTTGTGGATACTGCAGCTTTGCAGCTCAGTGGGCAATCAGTCCTCTATCTTCCTCGCTACAGCTGGGCATTCTACTGCAAGATTGTTCTCCTGAGTTATGAAGGTGGCAGTGTTCAAGGTCAAGTTGGGTAACCTGGTCTACCAGGAGGTGTCCCTGCTCGTGGCAGGATGGAACTGGATGAGCTTTGATGTCCCTTCCAACCTAAGCCATTCTGTGATACTATAAGGTGGCTTGGAAAGAAAAACCCTTTGCTGCACCTTCCCAAAAGGGTTAACGACAGGCTGCAGCCTTTCCTGCCTCATTTGACACTGAAGCCTTGGCATTTTTAAAAGAGTTGGGTTAAAACTTCCAATCCCTACATATCTTACAATGGGTAGTGCAAGGGCATGCAGGCTCCCATCAGTTACTAGTTGGGAGCAGGGTAACTGTGGGTGGAGGTGCTGGTACCCTCACCATGATCCATTACCACTTGCCCCATTTCCACAGAAGAACTTGTGGAGTCTGACCTATTTCCTCCTAGCTGTGTGCTGTTACCAGAGAACAGGTCCAAAGAGCAGGTGGATTTCTGGTTCCTGCCACCTCCATTTGAGGCTGCTCTAGAGTTTGGCTGCTGTGATTAAAAATGCAGCTTCTAACCAAAATTTAGATGGCTAGAAGTATTTATATGTGCTT
This sequence comes from Upupa epops, assembly GCA_013397515.1. Lineage (NCBI taxonomy): Eukaryota > Metazoa > Chordata > Aves > Bucerotiformes > Upupidae > Upupa > Upupa epops. The sequence goes on from VZRI01006005.1 coordinate 92,042, forward strand.
GCCCTTTAGCTTGGATCAATTCTACATTCATAAAATATATTTCTTGTAGGTATTTATAAGTGACAGGTGGATTCCTCTGTCTTGAATTTATTAGGTTAAGCAAGCCAGCCTCTTTAGTTTTCATCATAAAATAAGCTTTTCTTTCCTCTGCTCATCTTTGCAGATGCCTACTGCACCTCTTCCAGCTTGAATTTATTTTTCTTACGCTTGTGTGACCGCAGCTCGACAAAATGCTCCAGATGAAATTTTACCAAATCCTCATATAAAGGCATCAAAACTTCATTTTCTCTTCTCCAAATAACCTTATTTGATACATCCTACCAGTGTTTGCTGTTCCTGGTCTGCCTTGCTTTGGCTTGCACACCTTGCCATCAGTTGAAATATCCATTGCTCCTCCTTTTTTTCCTGTTTCCAGTTGTTGGGATCCCAAAAGAGGGCATTAGGCATGGTGAATCATCACCAGTTTTGCAGTGTGCACCTTGGTCTCTGTGAGGTCTGCTAGTCCTGTTTTTTCAGGACGCTTTGCTGTCCAGGAGATGACACACAGAATGAGGCGAGGACAGCAGCACTAACTGTCACCACATGGCACAATGGCTGTTAGGTAAGCATGGCTCTTCAGTCATCCCACCGCCAATGATACTCTGCCACAGATTTGAACAGCTGACCCTCACCTTGGCCCGTGAAACAAAAAACACAAAAAGGCAGGCAGTGTCCTTCATCCTGTGTGCTAGGCATTGAGCTGAGTTGGCGCAGAAGCTTCTGGAGAAAGCATATGATGGCTCCAAGTGTGCCAGAAGAGCTTTCTAACTGAGCTGTGGGCTAGGGGCTGCAATGATGTTTCTGTAGGCTGTGTGGGGTGAACAGGAGATAATCTGGGCTGCAAATGTCTCTCCAGAAACACTGAGTGGTACACTTGGGTCCGAGTATGAAATACTGAAACAATACCTGCTTCCTAACCTTGGGCTGCAGGGATGAAACCAACCTCCTCTAATTAATATGAAGGTACCCACAAAGCCTGTGAGCCCTTGCGCGGTCCAGTTTCCAAAATGCATGTGCCTGCGGTACGTAAAGACGTACAATTTAATGGCTTGTAGTTAAAGGTGGATCTATGAAGGGTGCTAACAGGAGAGAAACTCACGTGCATAGCTTGCTGAAGCTCATTCCTATGTGAGCAGGTGGTTTGCTGTGTCTGCCCTGGAGATAACATAGAGCTGCTGACCTAACTTTATCCGTCCTGTCTGTGTGTGGTGTGGGATGGAGCCCATGGAGCAGATCTGCTGTGGGTTCCTTAGCCAGTGCTAAGGAGAAGCTCTCAGATGAGCACAGCTAAGTCTCGGCTGTGTCTTGGCTGCTGCTGACTTTTGGTTTCCAAGTGCATAGTTTCACCAGGGCTTTGTGGGGGACACAGATAAAACACGTAGCAGGGCCCCAAGAAGCTGCTGCTGTGTGCAAACATTGCTCGTGGCATAGCAATTATTAACAACCGTGTCAACTCGTGTAGCTGGTGCAGTTGGTTTATGGGGTTATAGGACCATCTGGGCAAGTAGGAGTCTTGCTCTACAAGCAGGAGCCTGAGGTCTGAAGAGAGTAAAAGCTGTTTAATAAAAGCCATTTTGATGGCAAATGGAACAGGCGTGGGAAAAATTAGGCTCCTGCTTGTTCCCTCTCTGAAATCAGGATCATTACAAGAGAAAAAAAACAGTGTTTTAAGACTTTTCTTCTCTAAAACTGTGTGTGCTGGTACTGCAGGCTGACTACCAACACTGGAGCCCTTTGCTTCTGGGTCAGAGCAGTGTTGATGCTCACAACCCTGGCAGCAGGTACTCGATGTCAGGATCCTGCCATCCAACCTCTGTGAATCCCTGGCAGGATCCTGATTTCAGAGAGTTTTAGCTGAGTAGCAATTTTATGAAAGCACCTTCTCTCAAAGGAGAGGAGGACATGCAGAGAGCACTCCTGAGGGGCTGTATCATAAAGCTGGGTATCTTAAAAGACCCTCTGTGTCAAAGCATTCGAGCTACACCTTGTCCTTGCCATCCCCAGATTTCTTGGGACTGCACTGTGCAGAAGGTGTAGGAACAGTCACTGTTTAAAGGGGAGATGTGGGAATAAATGGCAGCACCTGGAGCAGGTCCAGCCAAAGGTCTGCTTGGGCAGGGCTTGGCATAGCTGCTACTCTGCAATCAGAGCAATAAGACCAGCCGATAAGATTTCTGCGGGGATGGGGGAACGAGGGGTGGGGACCACGGGGCAGGATGGGACACGACCTGGCAAGGGGAGCTGCTTATCTTTTTCCTGCAGCAAGACCAAATGAGGGAATTTTTTCATATTCAGTGCATGCTTAGTAACAAGGGGAAAGTGTGACTCAATCTAATTATAAACTGGCTTTTCAGATGGGCTGGGAAGTTCCTTGTTTTGTCCTGCTTGCTCTTACAGATCGTTGCTCTGAGTATCATGGAGACTCGAGAAGGGAGAATCCTGTGAAGGAGCCAACCAGGGAGTGCGGGATTTGACTGTCTTTCCCCTGCCACACTCTCGACTGCTAGCTTTCCAGCAATCTGCTGATGGCAGGAATAAATTGTCAGGGCTGGTTAGCTGCGTGGCGGCAGCACTAAACCCCCAGCACTTGGCATCCCCACTGTGTGGTATTTTTTGCTTCCTTTTGGCCTTTCACTTAGGAAAAGTTGCTCTGACAGAGGAGCCCAGCTGAACTTTTATTTTTTGAGGCTTTTCCTGCCCTGCACTCACCCCCCAAACAAGGGAGAAAGCGAGTTGTGGGCAGCCAGTGTTGACCCCAGTCCTGGTGCGGGCGGGCTGCGCCTTCCCTCTGCAACAATAAGGCTAAACAAATCCTTCCAAGCTGCTTGCCTGGACCGATGAAAGAAGGATTTCTTGGGACACTCAATGTTTTGTAGTGACCTCCCAGTGAAACAGCTGTTGTGTTCCCTTGCCTAGGCAGAGTGGGACACTGAATGGTGCCCTTATAGCAGACACAGAGGATCATCTGGAGCAGAAGCCGTCATGGTAGGAGTATGTGAGGATGGCATGAGCTGGGCATAGCAACTCAGCCTGTGCCCCTGTGAAGCCATTTCACTACTCGTACAGAAGCTGGGAAGACAAAGCTTTGCTTTCCAGGCAGGCAGGCTGGCTGTGTCTGCACAGCACAGTGGGTATGAGGCTCTGCTTGCCCATTCCATGGCTCAACAATGCAGGTATACATAAACTTCTCATTCAAGTTTTCACAAGCACATAAAAGTGGACAAACTACTTCCTATTAGCTTTTCTGCTTCATCCTTCAGCGACTGAAGTTTTAACTTAAAGTTGAGGGTCAGAACCTGATAGAGACACTGCTGAGCCTTGGCTCAGCCTTCTGAGCTGAAAGGCTTGGGGTTTTTCAGAGGCAGCAGCTTGGTGCATGGAGACCTGGAGGAAGAGCTTTGCAGGTCTTTCACTGGGACCAGCCAACGGTGGGGTTAGTTTAACAGCCCTGACCTCCCCTGTGCGCTACGGAAGTGCCAATTACCCACTGTTCCCATATAGCTCTGGGTCTGAACGGAGGTGGTGAGGTCCTGCTGGTAATGAAGACTTGGGTCACTGAGGCTGATATAATTCTGAGATCACTGAAGTCTCTGAGCTGTTTTTAGACTTTCAGGTGCAGATGTATTTACATTAAATGCCCTGGAGCAGCTTGGGTTTTGTCCATGAGTTCCTATAGCATGGCACCACAGCTGTGCCCAGTGAGCAGAAGGCTCCTTTCACTGCTGTTTTCTAGGCCTTGCTTTTCTAGGCAAGACCAATCTCATGTCCTAGTTTGCAGTTCTGATGTATTTGAGGAAAGACGGAGGAGTGCAAGATTGGAGATTCCTTATGTTGTGATCTGGTTGTATACAGGCAAATCTCCCTATTCAGACTGTTTCTTTGGGACAAAGTAACAGGACTGTTGTGTTCTGAGGTTTGTCCTGCTCTGTTGTGCTCCCAGCAGCAGCCCAGGGAGGTGGTATCCAGACAGCTCAGGCACAGGAACACCCTAAACCCACAGTCAGTGGCTCAGTCTTTGTGTTGGTGAAGAAGAGATGGCTCTGCAGTTGTGAACCAGAACTTGCCTCCCATAATGAGATCTTCATCCTTTGACTGGGAGCCTGCAGGCCTCATGTTCTCATGGCTTCTGTGCCAGCACCATAAATCACTACAGTACCCATGGAGTCTGTAGTGCTGGGGCAGATATTGAAACCAGTGTCTCCACCCAACCACCACTTGTTTAGTTGCCCCTGGAGGTCAAAGCAGCCAAACTGCCTGCTCTATACCTGCTTTTGGGCCAAGACTTCCTGTCACCACTTCTAACAAAACTGTCTACTGCTGCCCCATTAGCAAGGGGTTAAGATGAAGCTGGGGCTTAGGCAAACAGCTTAGGTTTGACTCTTTTCTGCAGTTCTATTTGCATTTGAATTTCCATTTTCTTTCATTGCAGTCTGGGTTTAACACAGCTAGGTCAGGCGACTTGGGCACAGTTCAGTTTGCCTTCTGTTGGGCTGTAGAGAGAGCTCCAGTGGGGTGTTTCTCCTTGCTGACTCTACTGTACTGTCCTACAGCAAATTGTCATCAGTAATTATTCTTTAGGCAAAGTGCCTGGCACAGGGTCTGTCTCTCTGCAAGAGCTGGAAAGCGGGAGGGGAAGGGGCACAGGAAAATCTGGCAGAGCTGCAGCAGTTTCTAGGCTCATCCATGACCAAAAGTAGCATGGGATGTTTCAGAAGTGATTTCAGAGGGCACTAGAAGGAACAGAGTCCTAGCTGCTGCTGCCCATGGGAAGGTCTGGCAACACTGAGGCCCCACTGGATACCTCTGGGGCTGTGAGGATTTCACAGTGATGTGCCACTGTAGCAGGATCCCATCGTACTGGTCTACTGGCAGAGGACTTGCTGCCTCCTTTGTGAAGAATTTGCTGTGGAGGAGAGCTAAGTATTTGAAGGATTAGAGGGCATCCTTGTAGGCAAGAATGTGGGTTTTGCTTGAATTCCCTTGGAGGCAGCAGTTTTGCTTATTGCTCCTTCACTTGTCTTTGTCTTGTTAGCTATGGGGCTTTAAAATCTAAGTCTAAAAAAACAACTTGAGCTGAGTTCTCTTGTTTCATGATCTCTGACTGCTTGTGGCTGACCTAAAAATAACAAGCCATGTCATATCTGAAAAGTCTCGGTGAACAAGGTTCTTCAACCCCAGCCAGACCACTGCAGGTATTTAAAAATCACAATTATAATTTATTCTTTACAGTCTTCAGTGCACTGGCAGGTTTGTGTAATATTTAGCTGATAAGGATTCACTTACTGTTATGTCTAATAAAGGGCGAAAACAAAGACAACCTTCTTTTTTTCATCCTCTTGAGCAACAAAAAAAAGGTATTTTGAAAGCAAGACCCCATGAGGGAAATGGCCTGGCTCAAAGCTCGTATTTATGGTGTGCAGCGTAAACTGGGAAACTTGTATAGAGCGACTCGAGATCCCTAATCATTAACTCTGTGCAGCCTCAGCAAATAACCTTTAAACAACATTTGGAGGAAACATTGCTAGAGCAGAGTCCACGGCTCCCTGTTTCAAGCCATTATGAACATATTGCAGTGACTGGGACCAAGGTGAACCTATACAGAGGGCTCAGCTGGTTGATGTTTGGGTTTAGCCAGCGCAATAACTACTTTTGATTATTTTGCTGGGCTCTTCCTTTATTATGCAGACATGAGTGAATCACGCTGGCAAGGCAGTAGCTGTTGAAAGTGGAGCTGTGGCACTGAATTACTCGTGCTTTGTTGCCATCCCAAAGATTTCCTCCGGGGCACACAAGCACCTGTCTGAGTGTTGCACACACAAATCTGATGTTCTTCATTACTTCTTGCGGGACCCTCAGAAACAGTCCATGTCTCCTCAGGTGCTAAGTACAGCTGACCCAGCTCAGCTCTTTTGAAATCAGGTTTAAGTGGGTTTGTAAGTGTTTTCAGTCCCTGCTAGAACAAGTTGGCCCAGTAGGTGATGCCTGGCCTTGTCCTGTTTTTCACAAGAACCTGTTTTTTAGTGTGACTCTGTCTAGCTTCAGTTCCATTTCCTACAGCATTGTAAACTGTAGATTAAAAATGAATTTTCCAAGCAGAACCATTGAGCCTGGTCCCTTTTGCCTGTGGGGTTGGCCACCTTTCCAAAGGCAGTTTGGCTACCAGACATCCAGACGCACATGACTGAAGAGAGAATTTACCTTGTGACCTGAGATTAAAAGTACCGCTTGCCATATGTCTCCCCCTCAAGTCATGTGCCGTGCTTGGGGAGGAGGAGGAGGGAGCAGCAGCAAACCCTGACTGACCAGCAAGCTCTGCCTTGAGTGAGTGAGCTTGTAATTAAGGGCTTTCACAGAGCATTCAGAAGGAGGTTTGTACTGTGAAATCATCCGTTCAGGGTGCATTTAACCATTTGCTAGTCACTGTTAGTTTAATTGTCCCAACCTCAGTCATGCCCTGGCTTTGTCCTGGTGCGTGCTCTGTCCTGCTCTTTCTCCTGCTGCAATAGGCAGGTCAGTGGCTAATTCTGGCACAAGGGGATGAAGAGTGGCACCATCCAGCTCCTGTTCACTTAAATGCACTGGGCACTGTCCTTACATTGCAGGGTTCAGATTGTGTGATGATCAGACATTTTCTGAAAGGATCACAAGCACAGGTCAACCTTCCTTCTAGCTGAGCAGGAGCAGACCTGGCCTTTGTTCTCTCTTGGCAGGAGAGACACCAAGGAACAACAAAGGGCCTCTTTGTTCTCACAGGAGCCAGCTCTGTTCCCTGGGCCCATCCCAGGTGAGGAGTTGCTCTTCCTCGGGGCCAACTGGGGTCAAAGCAGCTCCTGTTCTTGCTGTGGAGGAGAGCAAGCTCACATCGCATCCGTGCCAAACCTCACCATTTTCCGCCAGACGTGTGGGTAAACGGTCACTGGCCGAGTCTAAGCGTGGTCATAGCACTGTGGTTTGGGTGTGATGCAGAGGGGCACAAAGCCCATGAGACAGCTTTCTTCAGCTAGGGAAGTAGGAATCTGAATTTCCTGTGCTCTCTGTTGTTGCTGCTGAGGAGTTAACTGAAAGCTGCACTAACAGTTCTAAACTCTATTCTGTAAACTGTACCCAGCGTGTGTGTCATGATGTGGTCTCCAGCTTGTCCAGGCTGGCCAGAAGCAGGGCTGATTCTTTGTAGAGGAGAGGAATGAGGGTGTTGTCTGTGTGGTCATGGCTGAAACCCTCTCCAGCTCTTACAGAAAAGCTGAGCTCACCAAAAGGTCCTATGTTATCCCCACAGAGTTGCATGTCCTGAGACTCTCCACTGCCCCGAAATCCCCAGTGGGAGAGAGTCTGCAAGCCCCCCTACCTTTTTGCCTACTGTCCAAATCCTGCTTGTTGGTGGAATTAGGAGAGGTGCCCTGGGTTCTGCCCAGCCCTGCAGCACCTTGTCATTACTCTTTGTCCATCCCAAGGGCTTTCCCGACAGCACCTGGTCTGGCAAGTCCAGCCCCATCTCTGCAGCCAGCTGCTGACTGCAGGGCCACTCCTGCAAGGCAGATTTCCTCACTCACCTTTGCATTTGGATAAATTACCAAATATGTATGAGCTTTGCTGAATTGCAGAGTAACTAAAGCCCTTTCAGGAGGAGAACTGGACGACTCCTGAAGGAAGAACTCTGCACTGGACTGCAGCAAGCCTAAGCTGATAAATGTCTCCTGAACCCCAAATGTCCTGTATCCTCTGGAGCGCTCACAATGTGGGGAGAAATACATTGTGGGGAGCTCTGGAAAGCCCAACCAGGGCACTTTTCAAATGCCTCTGAGTCTGGGAGGTGGCAGAGCTCAAGTTACTCACCCTGTTGTACCTACAGCGCAGGGAAATGTCACCATGATGAGCTGTCAGTGTCAGCCTTGCCCTTCCCCCCTCCCCCCCACCCCGTGCAGCCTGGGTGGCTCTGCTGTGCCTGGTGATCGGTGAACGGCTGATGGACAGTTGTCAGCTGTGGAAATGGAGCGTTTTGAGGTTTGCATCCACCTTCATGTCCATTTCAGGGCAAGAGCAGGAATCCCCTGTACTCTGACACACCTGACATGGTAGTGGAGCACCTTGACAGGACGTCAGCTGTGCTGGTAACATTTCAGAGAGACCTGAGGTCTTCTCCACATAAGGAAACACAGTCAGGAGACCTGCAGGCTCTGGAGCTGGACTGTTCTGGAAGGAGACCCGAAGTTGGAAGAGATAAGTGGGCTCAGCAAGGCCAAACTGGGCAGAGGAGGCAGATAGTGATGTTAGCCCTGGGTCCCTCCTCTGGACCATGGGAAAATGCCATCAGTGTGTGCATTGCTTTGCTTTTGGGTCATTTCAAGGGGAGCTTGTGCTCTGCTCATCTGTGCTGCAAGTCTCATAGAAAAAAATGTGTTGCTGTTGACCTACAAGAGAGAGTAAATAGCATATTGGTGTGCCAAGGTACCTGCAGTCTGGGCTAAAGCTGCCTGTTGTTTGTAGCATAGTACCAGGCCGGTATGTTGTGATGTCAAGCAGTGCCCCAGCGTATGTACTGTGTTCCTGCCTGCCCACAATGGCCATCACAATGCTGGGGAGACCAGATGTCAGATTTCATCCCCTCCTTCATCCTCAGCTTGCCTTTCCTCTGGCAATGCAGGAGGACATTCTGTGTTTTAAGTGGCTACATAGCTCTTGGGATTAGCTGCTGCTTGTTGAGATCTGATGTGCTCCCGCCAGGCAGGCGACTCCAGGCCATTGTTGGACTGGCTTTACTGAACAGCACAACTTCACCCTCAGCTTTGTTGCCATCCCTGTGACTTCAGCTTCTCTTCTGCCCTTGGAGAAGATGAACTACTTGTGCTTAGTAGTTACACAGCAATGCTAGAGAGCTGCTACCTGCAGATGAGGGATCTTTGCCAGACTTTATGACCACCTGTGGCTCCTTAAGCCCTTTGGGACTGGGGCAGCCTGAAGAGCTTATCCTTGCTGCCATGAAGAGGAGAAGGCGAAGGCTGCACTGCTTTGGCCAAGATGTTTCTTCCCCAGTTGTTACATTTCAGATCTTTTTCTTTAAGTCTTTAAATTAAACATTATTGCTCCTAGAGCTTGTCCTAGCACCGTAGTTCTAAAAGCACCTTCTTTTTCTTTGTTTGGTAGATCTCCGAGACTGGGAAGGACTCCTTGCCTTCTTGGTTACATTGGAATGCAGAGAGCAGTTCTCTGGAAGGACTGCCCCTTGACACAGACAAAGGCGTCCACTACATCTCAGTGACGACGCTGCAGCCCTTCCCAAACGGGAGCTATGTGCCACAGACCGCAAATGTCTTCTCCATTGAGGTCCACCAAGAAGACCACAACGAGCCTCAGTCGGTGCGAGCAGCTGTCCAAGACATGGGCAATGCAGTGCCGTTCGTGTGTGGCTCCGAAGAGCCGGTCACCATCCTGACTGTGATTTTGGATGCTGACCTAACAAAAATGACACCAAAGCAGAGGATTGAACTCTTAAACAGAATGAGAAGCTTCTCAGAGGTGGAACTTCATAACATGAAGTTGGTTCCTGTTGTAAATAACAGACTCTTTGATATGTCAGCCTTCATGGCTGGACCGGGAAACGCAAAGAAGGTGGTGGAAAATGGAGCCTTACTCTCATGGAAACTGGGATGTTCTCTGAGCCAAAACAGTGTCCCCAACATCAGCAAGGTGGAGGCTCCAGCGAAGGAAGGAACTATGTCTGCCCGCCTGGGCTACCCTGTTGTTGGCTGGCACATCGCTAACAAGAAACCTCACCTCCCAAAGAGGATGCGGCGACAGATCAATGCCACCCCAACACCTTTGACTGCCGTTGGACCACCCACCACTGCTGTGCAAGAACCACCCACCAGGATTGTCCCCACCCCAACGTCACCCGCCATAGCACCTCCCACAGAGACAACAGCACCCCCTGTCCGGGAGCCTATCCCACTGCCAAGGAAGCCCACAGTCACCATCAGAACAAGGGGTCCCATTGTCCAAACGCCCACTCTGGGGCCCATCCAGCCAACCAGGGTAGCAGAAGGCACTGGCACAGCCTCCGTGCCCATTCGCCCCACGATGCCTGGATACGTAGAGCCCACTGCGGTGATCACACCACCCACAACAACTACCAAGAAACCCAGAGTCTCCACTCTGAAGCCAGCCACGCCATCCACGACAGATTCCTCCACAGCAACAACACGAAGGCCTACTAGAAGACCTAAAACGTCGCGTCCAACGAAGCCTCCCAGTACAACCAGATCCCCCATTTCCAAGCTGACCACAGCCTCCCCGCCAGGCCGCGTACGCACCACTGCCAGTGGGATCCCTCGGCCCTGGGAGCCAAATGAGCCACCCAAGCTGACAAATCACATCGACAGGGTAGACGCATGGGAGGGCACCTATTTTGAGGTTAAAATACCATCAGATACCTTCTATGACAAGGAAGATACCACTACTGACAAACTGCAGTTGACCCTGAAGCTGAAGGAACAGCAGATGATAGAGGAGAACTCATGGGTGCAGTTCAACAGCACGAGCCAGCTTATGTATGGGATGCCTGACCACAGCCACATCGGGAAGCACGAGTACTTCATGTATGCCACTGACAAGGGTGGGCTCTTCGCTGTGGATGCTTTTGAAATCCATGTCCACAAACGACCACATGGCGACAAGTCTCCAGTGAAGTTCAAGGCCAGGCTGGAAGGGGATCACAATGCAGTGGTGAACAACATCAACAAGAAGATCATGCTGGTGAAGAAGCTGGCTTTGGCCTTCGGCGACAGGAACAGCAGCACCATCACAGTGCAGGACATCAGCAAAGGCTCCATCATAGTGGAGTGGACAAACAATACACTGCCCTTGGAGCCCTGCCCCAGGGAGCAGATCTGGGCTTTGAGCAGAAAAATCACAGATGATTCCGGTGGGCCAAGCCCGGCCTTCTCCAATGTGTTGCAGCCGGAGTTCAAGCCTCTGAATGTGTCTGTGGTGGGCTCTGGCAGCTGCAGGCACATCCAGTTCATCCCTGTTACAAAGGACGGAAAAGTGATCTCGGAGGCGACTCCAACAGTGGCAGCAGGCAAAGACCCCGAGAAGAGCAGTGAGGACGACGTGTACCTGCACACCGTCATCCCTGCCGTGGTGGTGGCTGCCATCCTGCTCGTAGCTGGCATCATTGCCATGATCTGCTACCGCAAGAAGAGGAAAGGCAAGCTGACCATCGAAGACCAGGCCACCTTCATCAAGAAGGGCGTGCCCATCATCTTTGCTGATGAGCTGGACGACTCTAAGCCACCACCGTCCTCCAGCATGCCACTCATCCTCCAGGAGGAGAAAGCCCCGCTGCCCCCACCAGAGTATCCCAACCAGAGCATGCCGGAGACCACCCCTCTCAACCAGGACACCATCGGGGAGTACACGCCCCTGCGAGACGAGGACCCCAACGCACCACCCTACCAGCCTCCTCCCCCCTTCACCGCTCCCATGGAGGGAAAAGGCTCCCGCCCGAAGAACATGACCCCCTACAGGTCCCCACCGCCCTATGTACCCCCTTAACGAATGAGAGGCTCTCAGGGGGGAGAAGGGGCCTCCAGCTCCATGCCAGTGCTGTCTGTGGGCCGACAGCCCCCACGCCAGCCGGGAACCCTGAAACCCCAGTCCGCTCCCTAGCAGGCCCTCCCCAGCTGTGCCCGCCACACTGGAGTGCCCACGGGACTTGGGGGGGACACTTGTTTTATTTTTGCCTAACAAGCTTTGGTTTTATTTTATTTCTAGAAAAGAAAAAAAAAAATCTTGGCTCAAACAGTCCCTCCCAGTGGCCGGGATTCCAGCCAAGGCCAGGGTGGCGGGCAGGGGTGGGGGACGGGGATGGGACTGGGACTGGGGCGGGAGGAGCAGGCAGCACTGGGGTAGCACTCTGGGTCTCCGCTGTTTGCCTTTAACACTAACTGTACTGTTTTTTCTATTCACGTGTGTCTAGCTACAGGACGTAACATGAAAGGTAGCCTAAAAATAATTAAATTCAAGGGACTTTCTGAAGTTGATGGTTTTTAAGTTTTTACATTTAATCTGCTCTTTACCTAAACTGCAGTTTTGGGTAGGTGGGAAGGCGGTGCTTGGTGAGCCCTGGGGTCAGGTCAGAGAAGAGCTGTGAGGACAGCCAGCCTCTTCCTCCTCCTTCTCTTCCCCCTCCTCCTCCTCTTTCTTGGGGCAATCGGCTTTTTTGGTTTGGGGTTTGATTCTTTTATTATTCCTGTCTTTATTTTTAATCGAACAAAGCCTGGTTTTCTTCCACACCACCCAACAGCCAGTGGTTGGGTCGGACTAGCTGGAGTTACATCTGGCTGAGTAGGTGCAGCAGGGTTGAGGGGATGGGGCACAGATGCCACAAAGGCACCTTCCCAGCAAATGCTGCGTTTGGGGTGTTGTTCTTCAAGGGAAACCCTCTCCTTGCAGGCTGGTGTTTGCTCTGTAGGGTGTCTTTGCCTCTCCCCTTCCAGGAGAATGGGGCGGGAGTGGCCTCCTGGCCACTCTGTGCTGGGATGCTGATGGAAAACGTTTTTAAGAAGAAATAAAATAAAACAGTAAAAAAAGATATTTTGAAAAAGCACCAGGAATAGTTAATAGGGAAAAAATAATCAGTGACTCCTCAAGTCTCATTTTCTACTACATTTTTTATTGTTTTATTAAAAAAGAAACCCACAACAACCTGGTGTTCCGCTGCCAGCAGTTTGTATGGGCTTGGCCTCCCCTGCGCCTGGACTCTGGACTCCCCCAACAGCTGCCTCCTCCATCACTTCCAAGCTGTCACTTCTCTCTCTCCAACACTGTTGAACTGGGATTTATTGGAGGTCTCCCGGAGCGGGTGTTGGGTGGGACTGGGAGGGATCCCAGTACACACAAAGCCATGAAGCCATCCCCACCCTTTTGGGACACGGGGCAATCGTGTGGGGGTCCGGTGAGGGGTTGGGGACTCCGCAGGCCCTTCTGGTGCTGGCCAGGAAGTTGAGGACAGGGGATGGAATAGGATGGGATGGTGGGGGGTGGCCAGAGTGTGCTCCCCCGCCCTGCGGCTCCTGATTTCGGCGTCGCCAGGGCGTTTTCCGCGTTGTTCGTGTGAAGGAACGTGTGGAGCCGATAAACCAAGCGCTCTAATACAGCTCTTAAGAGCGCGGCCCCGGGACAGCGGCGGCGTTGCGGTGCCACCGAGCGGCTAAAGCTGGGATCCCCCTTCCGCCCGCTGCCGGTCCCGCCCAGGAGCGGCGGCCGCCGTGCACCGCNGTCCGGCGTGACCGTTATCGACCTGCGCTTCCCCCGCGGTGTCACGGCCGATGTGAGTGCGGGGCTGGGGGCGGCACCGGCAGGGGCTCGAGGTACCGGGG
>VZRI01006005.1:111840-122048 GCA_013397515.1 Upupa epops
GGGGCCGGGCGGCCCCGCTGCGGGTTTCGGGGGAGCGGCGGCCAGCAGCGGCGGGTCCGCTCCGGTAGCAGAGCGCAGCCACCGTCCCACCGTAGACACGCCAGGCCAGGCGGAGCCCCAGCAGGCTGAGGCCCAGCCAGAGCAGCAGGAGCTGACACAGCGCGGCTCTTACGTCCTGCGCCGCCCACTCNCTACTTGTGGGCGTGGCCGAGGCTCAGGGGCGGGGTGACAGCGGGAGGGTGTGGTTCGGGGTTGGGGGCGGGGCAGCCACAGAGGGCCCGGCGCGGTCTCGGCTCACTCGCGCCCGCTGTGGGTGCGGGAGCCGGTAGCCGGTGGCGGGACGGGGGCTCGCTCCGCTGCTGACGGCCCCGGTGTCTGCAGGTACGTGTGGCGCGGCGGCGTGGGTGGCAGCGGAGCGCAAGTGGCGGATGCGCCGGTGCGGGCAGGGAAGGGGCGGGTCGTTTTGCAAGATCGCGGCGCTGCCGGGACCGCGAACCGCGCCCAGCAGGTACCGGGTAGGGTCAGGCTGCGGGTACGGGCGGGTTCCCCGTAACGGGCTCAGGTGTCGGTAACGGGAATGAGTGGGGACGCCAGTAGCAAGGTATGGGAGGGTCCCGGTAATGGTTGCAGTCATAGGTGGGAGCCCCAGTAATGGGTACGGTTAGGGGTAGAGGTGTGGTCAGGCGTCCCATTAGCAGGGGCAGGTGTGGGGGGGCTCCCGGAGGTGCCTAGAGATACAGGCAGGCGTCTCGGGAAAGAACACAGGTATGAAGGGGACTCCCTGTAGTGGGCATGGGTACAGAGGTCCTGGTAATGGGTACGGGTGTGAGTCCCCGTAACGGGTATGGATATGGCTGGGGCTCCCGCTACCAGGTACAGCTGGGGGGGAACAAGTCCCAGTAACGGGTACGGTAATATGGTACAGATATCCTGAGCGGTCTTAGTAGAGGTCTAGGCAGGGGTCTCAATAATTGGTAGAGATACAAACAGGCTTCCCAGTAATGAGTACAAGTGAAGGTGTGGATCCCTGTAACGGGTAGGTTTGGGTACATATAAGGGTCCTGGTAATGTCCTCTGACAGTGGTGGAGGCTCACACTGAGGAGCTGTCAGAGGACTTCCTTGCTTCCTTCCAGGTGAGTCTGTGCTCCTGTGCCCAGAGAATCCCCCCAGGATGCTGGCACCCACTGATGACCCTAACACAGGTGGTGGTGCTGACCAAGTCCCTGATCACATCGGGGACTTCTGCTGTACCCAGGGCATCTGCTTTCGTTGTGGCTGATGCCAAGGTTTTGGCAGGGTAAGGGGTCTCTGCTGTAGGGTGCTGCCACTGACTCCACTTCACCTAGTCCCCAGAGCTCCCAGCCCAGCTCTGCAGCCTGTGTCCCTGTCCTTCTCAGCCCAGGCAGACCTGGTAGTGTGGTTCCTCTGCAACAATATCATTGATTCTCTCCAGGCAGCTGTTCTGCAACTTTGGGGAGCGCTTCATCACTGACTGTCCTAAAGAAGGAGATCCAACATGCACAGCTGTGCAGCACATCTCCCAGGTGAGAGGGCAGCCTCCAGCTCCCCTGAAACTCCACTGCCTCCTGCTCTGGCTCTGTGCCACCTGAGACTGGTTCCTGGCCCTCAGGTCCCTTCCTCTCCTCAGGGCAACCCAGGCGTGGTGACTTGTGTGGCAACAGAAGACAACCAAGGCTACCCCTTCTACGATGGGAATCTGGTGATGTTTTCTGGTGTGGAGGCATGACAAGACTGAATGGCCAGGAGCCCATTGCTGTGTGTGTGCTGGGTGAGCTGCTCAGTGGGTTCTGGCTGCCCTGGGTGGGGTTTGGAGAGCTCACTGGGTCCCATCACCATCACATCCATCCTTACCTTGTGCCCAGATGCCTTCAGGCTGGAGATTGGTGACACCAGCTCCTCTTCCTCATACCCCTGTGGGGGCACAGTCACGCAGGTGAGGCTGCCCCAGGAACACTCCTGTGTAAGTCCCCTCTTGACTCTACAGTGCTGCCACCTGGGCTAGGGCACAGCCATGCCTGTCATACTGTCCCCACCCCTGAGCAAGAGCCTCCCTGATTCCTGGCACTGTGCTGGCAGGAGCCCCTGCCCCAGGCACTGGCAGAGCCCAGGGTCCAAGTAGCAAGTCCCAGGGATCTGCAGCGCAGCTGCAGCCTCCGCACTTCCTTCCAGGCCCTGCACGCCTTCCGCAGTGAACGGGCTACCTGCCCTGGCTTAGAGCACTGCTGACACCCCTCTATAGCCCTGCTTGGGGCTGCCCTCACCCCACAGGCAGATGCTGAGCAGGTGCTGGAGCTGGCATGGAACGTAGAACTGCAGCAGGGTCCCCTGGACGAGGATGTTGTACAAGCCTTTGCCAGGGTGAGTGGGGGGGACCTGAGCTCCGTGGCTGCCATAATTGGGGTAATGGCAGCCCAGGAGGCACTGAAGGCCAGTGGGGCTGAGGCCCGGACACTGGAGTCGCATTGGTCACACTCCTCATGATTGTCCAGCAGTGTTTGGTGACCACGAGAGGGCACTTGCTGCCCAAGTGGGAACAACAGTCAGACTAGAGTGGGATGTCAGAGGAGACCCTACTAACCACGGAGCTGATGGGTCTGCAGTCACCCCAGGCTATCACAAGGCCTCTGGACCAGTGGTTGTACTTTGACACCCCGGAGTACCTGGAGCTGGAGGAGGCTGTGCAGCTTACAGAGGAGGACTGTGCCCCGGTGAGATGGTGTGTGCCGAGACTCTCTCAGGCACTCAGGAGGGTGTTGCATCCACCGTGCTCACGTGGCTGGTTCATTCTGGCAGAGGGGCTCTCGCTACGATGGCCAGATCACAGTTCTTGGAGCTGCCTTCCAGGAGCTACTGGGCTGCCAGAAGTACTTGGTGGTCAGCAGAGACAGGCATGACTATGCCAGCAGGGGTTGCGGAGCAGCTGGCTGATGCTCCAGGAGATGTAGCCGCTCTGCCCTGGCAGGTGGGAGCTGGCACCATCAGCTGTGAGCTGTTCAAAAACTTTGCCATGATGGGGCTGGCAGTGGGGCCAGGTGGCAACCTCGCCATCACCAACAGGGACACTGTTGCTCTCTCTAACTTACATTGGCAGTTCCTCTACCACTTGACAGATCTGTTGGTGAAATGGGGCTGAGCTCCTGCTGAAGGGCACCTAGGTTGTCCCAGGGGTTCCCCAGGGCTTGGGGGTGGGGGAGTGGTCACCCTATCTCTGTCCTAGCAGAAGTCAAAGTTGGAGGTGGCAGTGGCAGCTGTGCAATGCCTGAACCCTGCTGTCAGGGTGACAGCTCACCAGAACAAAGTGGAACCTACCACTGAGACACTCTACAACTTCTTCCGGAGCCTGGATGGTGTTGCCAGTGCCCTGGATACGCTGAAGGCCCATGAGTGCCAGGGAGGGGAAGGGAACTAAATGCTTTCCGGTGCCTCTGGCTCCCCACAGGTGCTTACTTGGAGAGCCACTGCCGCAATTACCTCACACCACTGGTGGAGTCGGGCACAGAGGGGCGACGGGGGAATATCCTGGCCATGGTGCCACTTGTGACCAAACCACTGAGAGCAGTCGCCATCCCTGAAGATGTCACCTTCCCTCCCCTGCACCCTGTGGTTCTTCCCACGCAGCATCCAGCACACCCAGCAGGTAGGCTGCACCGTGACAGCCCTCGGCTAGGAGGCACTGGGACCTTTGTCTTCCTTTCCCATTTCCCTCTCTGGCAGTGGTTCCTGGGTAGGATATGGCCCCAGTTGCTTCCTGCAGGAAGCCTAGCAGTGCTGCCAGCCCCAGAGTAGCCTCTCCCTCCCTGTGAGCACAGGATCATAGAGGGCACAGAGGTGGTCCTGGTGCTCAACCCCTGCTCCCCATCCACAGTGGGCTTGTGGTGAGTTTGAGGGGCTCTTCCAGCTGCACGCTGAGAATGTCAACCAGTTCCTGGAGTGAGTGGGCTTGGGGAAGCGCCAGCATTGGGGTGAGGGGGACAGGCCACCACATCCCTCCTGCGGCATCCTGTGGTGTTGCTTGTGTTGGGGCCGAGGTGGTGCCTGGTTTTGCAGAGACCTGGCTTTCCCAGAACAGCTGTCAATGGGACAGGCCCTGGCAGTCATGGAACAAGTACATGAGAGCCTGAAAGAACGGCCACAGGACTGGTGGAACTGCATGTGCTGGGCTCGCCAGCACTGGCAGAGCTGCTACTACAATGCCGTTGCCCAGCTGCTGCTTACCTACCCCCCTGAGCATGTGAGCCTCATCCCCACAGGGATGTCACCTGCTGGACTCTCCCATTGATGTAGCCCTGGGTCTGACTGCTCTCCTCATGGCAGGGGACAGGATCCGTCCTCGTCCTCTGACATTTGATGCTGACAATGTGAGTTCTTGTGGGTCTCTGGCAGGGTGAGAGGTCTCTGCTGTGGGTGGAGGGAGAGATTAACCTGGGCTGCGTACGATGGATGCCAGATCATAGTTGGGCTCCCTCGGCCACAGCCTGTCTGGGGCTGCGTCTTTGCCCTCTTGTGGCAGCCTTTGGCCATGTGGGCTTGTGAACCACCTGGGCAAGGTGCTCCATGGTCCTTGCTTGTCCCATAGGACACCTACATGCAGTACATCCTGGCTGCTGCCCACCTCTTTGCCCAGGCATAGAGGGTACCACCATGCAGTGACTTGGCAGCTGTCCTAAACATTCTTGGCAGCATGGAGCTAGCACATTTGTCACTGCAGGAGGGGCTCCAGATTCCCCTCACAGAGGAGCAGGAGGAGGCGCAGGTACTTACAGGTGAGGCTCTTTGTGCCCCCGTGTCCTGCAGAGCATGCTCTGGCTCCCGACTGGTGGCAGTAGGGCTGGCCTGCTGCTCCTCCTGTCCCAGTACACTGGAGGACCCAAACTGAGATGAGGGGGAACCATGCTGCTCCCCTGACACTGCCACAGGGCAGGGGTTGCACCCCAGTAATCCCTGTGTCATCAGATGATGGGGGGTTAGAGAACCTTGCCCAGGACCTGATGCAGTGGAGACAGGAGCTGGCAGGAGGTGAGGGGGTGCAAGTACCCCTTATGGAGTCCATCTTCTTTGTAAAGGTATCTGAGACTGGGCAGGCTGCCCTACCCACTTTTGGGGGGTTGGTGCCCCCATGGCATACTGATGCCCCATGTTCTTCCCTGCAGGACAATGGTGTCCATGTGAACTTCATCATGGCAGCACCCAACCTGTGTGCGGAGAACTACAACATCCCCTCTGCTGACTGGCTGATGGTGAGGGGGGGCAGCCTACAGGGTTGGGGGTCCCCGTCTTATACAGGGCAGCCAGTGAGTGACCTCTGTCCTACTCTCAGAGCAAGCAAATCGCTGGGCGGATCATGACAGCCGTCATCACCATCACAGCAGCTGTGGCTGGCTGGCATGCCTGGAGGCCTACAAGCTGGTGTGCGGGTCCTGGGACCTCCGCTGCTACTGCAACAGCAACCTCTGGTTGGCCAAATGCCAGCTTCTCTGCTTCTAGCCCTCACCGGCCACCACCTACCAGGTAGGACCTTCTCTCCTGGGATGGGACAGGCTGGAAACATCCTAGGGGTCCCGATGTGCCCAAGCAGGGGGTTGCCTTGAAGCAATGACAGCGGGACCTAGGAGTGAGGGAGTGGCAATGCAGGATGGGCAGCGCTGGCCACAGGGCTCCAGAAACATTGCTGAGTGCCACGGTGAGTCAGGCATGTGGTCAGGCAGCAAGTAACCAGCTCCTTCCTGTGGCCACCTCCCTGGAAGCAAGTACCAACTGCTGACCTACTTGCCCAGCTGGGATGCTTTGGAGCACCCATGGGGCTGGAGGCAGCCTCGCCACCCCACAATGGGCCCCACAGCCAGGAAAGTTGGGGGGGGCCACAGCCGCCACACACATCTGGCTTATGGAAACCAGCTGCAGCAGCCAGAAAGCAGCTGGCAATGGGCCGGGAAGGGCTGCCCGAGGGGAGTGGGGATGGGAGTCCCAGGGATGGGGGGCTGAGCTGCAGCCACTGCAGTGTGGAGGGAAAGCGGGGGCGGGGGCAGGCCCAGATCAGGGCTGTCTGGGCTATAGAGGCCCCTTTGTCTGGGGGTTTATGGCGTGCAAGGAGCCCTTCCGGCATGGCAGGAAGCGCCGATTGGAACCAGATTGGCCCAAGGGGCCCAGGGCCAGGGGCAGGAAGAGGGGGAGGAGGCACTTCCACCGCCTTATGCTGGCTTTGACACTGTTTCAGGCTTCTCAGCCACCCCACAGTCCTCCTTGTGTCCCTAGCTGCCCAGCTTTGTGCCATCGCAGCCACCATCCCGTCTGGGTTGTCACCATCCTTGGGTGGAAGATGCTGCTGTGGCTGGCTGTCCCCTCAGGTCCCCATGGCAGCGCTTGGCACCTTCACCTTCCTGTGGCAAGGACAGCTGGTGCAGTGTTTCACACCCAGCTGCATGGCCACGGGAGAACATGTCCACTTGGTGTGACTGTTGCCCTGCTTTGGCTCTAGGAGCTGAGTTGGGGGATGCCAGAGGGATGCACTCCCTAGGGCACTGGGATGGGCAGTAACCCTCTGCACCAGGCAGTTGCTGCCCTGGTGAGGATAGGGTTAAGCTCTTCCATCCTAGTGAAGTAAGTGCAGGCAGTAGGTGAGAAGGTGGCAGAAGGTGAGAAAGTTGCAGAAGGCAGGAGGGGACAGTGTCCAGGTGCGAATGCCCCTTCCAGTGGGGCCGGGGCCAGCTCTGGTGCTACCTGCAGTGAGGGCAGATGGCTGGGCTGCCGTGCCAGACAATGTGGGGCCGTGTCGGGGCGCTTGGTCCTAAGCTTGGTGCCTTGCTGGCCTCTTGGGCTGGAGTTGGGTTGGGGCCGAGGAGGGGGAGCAGGCAGCAAGGTGTGAGAGGAGGCAATTGTACAGAGATGGTCAGTGTTTCAGTGGCCCTTTGTGTGTCTGGCCTGGTCTGGGACTGAGGCATAGCTGTGCTCCCCACTGCCTCTGGACCCCTGTGGTCTCTTGGCCCCAGTCTCTTGGCCCCAGACTAGTCCCTCTGCCTGTGCTGCCACACCTCAGCCCTTGCACCCCATCAGTCCCTGCCCTGTGGGTTTGGGGTGCCAGTGCTTACTGGTACCCCACACTCACCACTACAATATCAGGGGCAGGAGTGGAGCTGGGACCAGTCGATGGGCAGGTGATGACACTGCAGGAGGTGCTGGAATGGCTGCAGATGAACCTGGTGCTGGAAGCATCCAGCCAGGTCCCCCTGCAGGGTGTAGGGCTGGATCTGATACTCACCTCTTGCAGAGGACATATGGCTGGACTGTGACCATGCTACTGTGTGGTGACATGCTGTATAACAGGGGGCAGGATGAGGAGACGCAGGCCCAGCAGTAGGTGCAGAGGTAGGTCCCTAGCTTTAGGGCGCAATCTTGCCCTAGGGTGGGGGAGCTGCCAGACCTCGCTCTGTCTTTCCATCCTGAGCCACTCCAGCTGCAGCCCAGCTCCCAGCCAGCTGCTGGATAAACATCCTGCCTGCAGCACTTCCTGTGGCGGGACCCCTGCCCGGCCCCTCGCTATTGGCCCCTGCATCCCCCAGCCTGGCTAGGTGCTCCGAAGACTGCAAAGGCTCCTTTGGCAGACAAGTCGGCACCCGCACAAACCCCTCTCTATGCTACAGGTTATGGGAGAACCTTGAGGAGAGGATGCTGGGGATCCATTCAGCGAGAGCTGTGAAGGAGAGGATACTGAGGCTGAAGATACTGGTCCCCCTCTCCTCTGCAGCCTACCTTGAGTAAGGGGCAGGCTTCCCCCAACCCATGTAATAAAAGCTGCAGAATGCATTGGCCCCGATTGTGCCAACCGCAGTCAGGGTACAGGCAGCCCCACTGATAAAGGCGTCTGTGCCTGTACCATACAAAATGGGTTTATTTACAGGGGGGTGGGGGGCAGGCAACGGTGGGCAGGGCTAAATGTAGCCAATAAAGTCATTGCAGATGATGGGCTGGCGGCTGCGGCTGTTCATGAGGGCAGTAAAGCGATGGAAGTCCGTGGCCATCTGAGTGATGTTGCTGTGGGACTGGTGGAAGCAGGTGCCCTTGGGCTGTCCACCCAGCCCCAGTGGGCAAGAGAAACGTTTGGTGGCATCACGGCTCCCTGACCGGGTACCTTCAGCCCCCCTGGGCCGGGCCATGTTGGCCAACTTACGGCGTACATTACCCGAGATGCTGAGAAGGAAGGCGGGAGGCTTAGCCAGCCGGCGGGAGGGTTCAGTGGGGGGTCTGCAGCAGGGCTCAGTGCCCACCTCAGGCAGGTCCATCCAGTTCTCCACCAGGTCTGCGAAGCAGTTGTCACCCAGCACCAGAGGCTGCCGGTTCCGGCTCTGTGACAGCAGCGCCACGGTCCAGTCCTGTGCATCGGCTGGCTCCAGCACTCGCCACTGCTCCAAGCAGGCGTCCGATGTAGATTTGGGGCGAGTGCGGTGGGTGGGGGCAGGCAGTGGGGCGGGGGGACCGGCCGACAACCGATGTGCCCGCTGGCAGGACGGTGGGTGCCGGCGTCGCACAGTGGCCTCCTCCCGCCACGTGCTCCCCGATGCCTCCGAATACCCCGAGTCGAACTCCAGGCTGCGCTCGCTGGCTGGAGGGGAGCAGGCAGCTGGGTTCCTCCCCTCCTCTTCCTCACCCCCCGGTTCCACGCTGCAGGCCGAGTCCGCTGCCGAGCTGGGGCGCTGAGGGCATGAGGGGCGGCCGANCGAGGTGCGGCGGTGCCTGCCGCGGGCCGGGCATATGTGTCCACGAAGTCACCCCTGCTTCCCGACGGCAGCGCTGCGGGGAGGGGAGTAAAGGCTGGTCTCGTTGTTACCGTGAACCTCCTCCTACACCGCCAACCCCGATCATCCCCCCGCTGGCACCCCGCTCGAGGTGGGGGCTTAGCTGGCAGAGCCGGGCTGAGTGGGGTGCGGGGCGCAGGTTCCGGCTTGCCTGCAGCCCCGGGCCCCGCTTTCCTTCGGCTCCTGCGCGGAGCCGGCCGGCGTGCAGTGGCATGTCGGGTGAGCAAGCCGGTACCCAGCCCCGGCCGTGCCTGCGGGAGATGACACAGGGCCGCGGCACGTAGGAGTTGGGCGCCCCGCTGCACCCCCAACTGCTCTCCCTCGTCCCCCCTCTCTCCCTCGTCGACCCCTCTTTATGGCCTAGGGCCAGCTGCAGCCCCAAGGCACTCGGGGGTGGCGGGGCGGGTGTTCCCCTCCACGAAGTGCGCGGGCAGGGCCACCCCACCCACGCGGTGCCCTCCAGCTGGGGACACCCTGGGTGATGTCAGGGCTCAGCCGAGCCTGTGCCCAGGGCAAGGGCCTCCCAAAGCGCAAGGAGCGTGTGGGGCTGGGGCAGCGGGGGCTGAACGGAACTGGCACGGGCTGCTGCAGCTGGGCCGCTCCTTGCTCCTGAATTCCTATTGTCTGAACCCAAAAGCTGGGTGTTCCGTCCGTTTTCCTTTCTGCGCCGGAGCTGCGGGAAGCTGAGCGAGCAGGACGGGATCACTCCCTGACCCCAGTAAATCAGCCATCTCCGGCCAGCCCCGACCGACCTACCGGCCACTTTGTCCCTGTCCCAGTACCCGCTGCCCAGGACCCCCTCGGCTAGCCTTGCTGGCGACATGCCACCACCCCGAGCTGCCCCGTTCGGGCACTGGGCAGGGACACCAGCGCACGGGCCAGGGAGTTGGGCAGGCCCAGGGGAGACAGCTGGGCCGCCCTGTCACCGTCGGTCCCCTCGGGGTAGCCTGAGCCGCCGGCAGGGTGGCAGCTCCGGGGTGACGGTGCCGCTGGCACCGCGACAGCCGGACACCGCGAACCTCTGCCACCCGCGTCCCATAGAGCCATCCCCGTTCCGCCCCCTGATTTCACGCGGGAGGATGTCACGGCGCTGATGCCACTGGCACCGCGCTGACACCACGGCGATGTCCGGGCGGACAGGCGGGGCGTAGGCACGGTGTGTCTGTCCCGTCCCAAGTCTCCTTCCCGGTGCCTACGGCGACACTCACCCAGTCGGCGCCGAGTTGTCCCGGACAGTTGTCCGGGCGGGGGCTGGGCATCGCCCGCTCCGATGCCAGTGGAGTCGGATCGGCAGCGGAGCGCCGCGCACCGCCGCCCGTCCCCGCCGCCTCCCTGCGCTGCCCGGACGGCTCCGCCCCGGCCTCTTGCAGCCAATGGGACCACCGTAACGTGAGCAC
>VZRI01006005.1:122598-139082 GCA_013397515.1 Upupa epops
CGCCCCGGGGCCCCGCGCTGGGCACCTCCCGGGCACTTCCCAGGCAGGGCAGGACGCGGGGGATTTACTTGGCGCTAGCCCCGTGGGCACGGAGGGAGCCTCGATGGGACGGGGTGCAGTCCAGTTCCTGGGATCCTGTGAGATGTTGAAATGTTCGGGTATGAGAGGACGAACCGGTCACCCCGGCCTATTAATTAGGAGCTAATAGGGCTTAATAGGAATTCCGAAACGAGCGGCTCTGGACTGCAAATGAGGGAGAACGCGGCCAAAATTCAGCCGGCTCCTTTTCCCAGGAGTTCCACGGCCATGAAATTCCCTTGGAATCGCTGCCTACCTGGCCTGCACTGGGCAGCCGTAGGAGTGTAGAAGTATGACGAAGCTGGGGACATTAGGGACATGACCTGCCCTGGCATGACGCTGGGCCAGGGTGGTGCCCAGCACCCCTGGCAACGGGCTCCGGCTTATCCCAAACATCCTGTAAGCCATGGGCATGCACGGACGCCTCCTCCTCCTCCTCCTCAGTCTTCATGCCCCAGGTAGGCACTTTAGGATCACAGCCTTGGAGTCACCCTTTCACAGACCCTAGTGGGGGAAATGAGAGGAGAGGTACAAGAAACGGGCTCCCTTGGTTACCCCTGTGTGCCTAGTGCTGACCCAAAGATGGGCAGAGGGGCTGGCAGCTCAGGCAAGGAGGTGAGGTACGAGGTACGCTATCTGAGGTACCTACCTATGGGGCATCACAGGATTTCTATGGAGTATCATTGGGACACTCTTGGGGCATCATCAGAGCATGTATGTCATTCTTAGGGCATCGCCAGGGCATTTATGGAACATCTTGTGGGCATCACTGGGCATCTAGGCACCACTGGGGCATCTCTGGAGCACCTTGGGGGTACCTCTGGGAGCCCCCCACCCTGGGCATTCCTGTGGCAGTGCTGAGGTGACACTTCTTTTCTTTGCAGGGACTTTCGTCACAGCAACGGGTAAGAGTGGGGTGCCCTGTGGCCCCCTCGGGGAGGTGGAGATCTGTGCAGGGAAGAGCTCCCTCAGCACAGCTGGTCGAGCGGTTGGTGCCACTGGCCAGGTGTGAGTTTGGTCTCTGTGATCTCCCACCAGCCCTACCTGACCTGCCACGCGTGATAACCCTGAGTGAGGACACAGTGCAGGGCACCCGCGTGGCCAATGTGACCGTGTCCTGCAGCAACTTAAGCGGCAGCCCCAATGTCACCCTGCATAGCATTGAGCCAGACCACCCCTTTGTCATCAGTGCTGACCCCATGGCCCCTGCCATGTTTCAGGCAGAGGTGCGGCTTGGGGGCAACAGGGAGTGGAGCAGGAGCCTGTGGATGCCCTGCTGAGTACCATGTCCTTATGGCAGGTGATGCTGCGTGCCGGTGCAAAGCTCGATGCCCACCGTGTGAACCAATACACCCTGACCCTGCGGGCCACTTGTCCTGGCGAGGATGAGGTGGAAGACCGGCTCTTTGTTTGGGTGACAGCGGGGCAGGAGCTACGCTGTGATACTCCCTTTGCCAGCGCAAGTAGTTGTCGGGATAGGGGGCAGTGGGGGCTGTGGGTGCTAGGTGCCAGTGTGCTCCCATTGCCGTGCTGTGCCACAGGAGGAGACATGGTGCATGTGATGGCAGATGTGGCACCCCGGACACCCCTGTATGCAGTGCTGCCACAGCCGCTCAGTGGGTTGATGGTGAGTGGGGGCTGCCCACAGACCCCAGAAGAGGGGGTTGGCAGGACAATGGATGTGGAAGGGGGACAGGGGTACCCACATTCTTCCCATCCTCTTCTCACCACCCACCTCTCTCTGCAGTTCAGGCTCTGGAACCATGACACACCACTCATACTCACTCGTCGGGGCCTGGTGCTGGCACCTGCCAGTGGCTTCAACCCTAGCAAGGACATCCAGGTGTGCACTAGCATCCCCAGGATGTCATAGTCTCCTCTCAACCTGCTTGAGCTTAGCATTGCCTCCGGCTCTCCACATTCTGCTCATCCCGTCAGACCCCCATAGCTCCACAGTCCCAGGAATGCTCAAGCCCTGACCCTATTCTCAGCTCCATGCCATTCTGTAACTTGAGTCCTGTCTTGATCCTCATCTGTGTCCTGATTCATGTCCTGTTCTGGTCTCCAGCTCATCCTCATCTCCACCTCTATCCCACTTTCCTCTCTTGCTCCTTCTCTAAGCCCCATTCTCATAACTGTCCCACTCCTCTTTCTTGTCTCTGTCCCCAATTCCTGTCCCTATTTCCATCCCCATTGCTATCCCGGTCTCTCCCCACTGCTGTCCTTCAGGCATTGGGGTACATCCTTCTCACTCAGGGCTGTCTCTACAGACATTCAGGCTGGAGATCAAGGTGTTGGACCGTCATGGGCACAACTGCAGTGGGGTCGTGACAGTGAAGGTGCTGCCATCACACCACCCCCGTGTCAGATTTCTGTGAGTAGGGCTGGGCGAGGCATGGGATGCTGGTGCCATCACAGTGAACCACACCACACTGCTCAACTTGCCCACAGCAAGCTGCAGCAGGATGTGACAGTGCCAATGGGCATTGGACCCCTGGAAGTGGTCACACAGGTGCAGGCCAGTGGTGACAACGTCCGCTATGCCATCCTTACTCCCATGGCGCCTGCACTCTTCACCATCAATGAGAGTAAGCAGCACAGTGGGGATCCCCAAGGCCACCCTACCCTCACCACCATGCCTGGCACAAGGCCCTGCCTTCTCCCATAGGGACAGGGTTGATCCGCAGCACTCGCCAGCTGGAGGGGGCCCATGCACTCATCCTTGTCCGGGCGTATAACACACTGTGCCCCGATGACCAAGACAGCACCACGCTCAACATCACTGTGCAGAGGACAGACCATGAGGCACCAAGCTGTGTCCCAGCTATCTTTGTGTATGGTTTAGGGAGGCAGTGGGTTGTGGGAGCTGCTCTGTTGTGCACAGGACATGGGAAGCAGAAACTGAGCTACTGGCTGCCACTCAACAGGTCCCAGGTGCCTGAGACAGTGTCCATTGGCAGTACCCTGGTAACTCTGAGGTGCACGCAGCCAGTGGGTACTGAGGTGGGTCTGCAATATACCCTTGAGGGGCCCCCCATCTCCCACTCCCACTTCCGCATGGAGGGGCCGCAGCTGCAGGTAAGTGGGACCACAAGCAGTACTATTGCCTGGATCTGGGGGAGCCCAGCAGGACAATGGGAATCCCCTTACATGTGTCAACGTGCTAGGTACCAACCCACAGCTTCCCAGGGCTTTCTGCTCCCCTGACCTTCACAGGGTGCCCTGGCTCTATGCAACATCCTAGTTTTGTGGTACACCCGTGGCTTCGTGCGACATGCCACCTTTGTGGGACCAGCTTTGTAGGGCACCTGGGCTCTGCCTGATGCCTCTGCCCTGACTTAGCAGGTCAACATCACCCTGGACTACGACTCAGAAGCCATGGCTGCTGTGGGTTTCCAGATCACGGCCACCATTGTGGTGACAGTGGGAGGGCAGCGTCTGCAGAGCAGTGAGTGCCTGTGACCCTGGGAGTGCCTGGTAGGGATGCACCTGGTCATGAGGGAGATGGGAAAAGCCCCTTCCTGACCCCCAAACTAGATCACAGAGGAAAGATTTCTCTCCTACTGCCCCAGGGATATCCCCACCATGGTGGGGGTAGTGCCACCATCCCCATTCTCTCCACTGAGGAGAGCACACCCAGCCCAGTGTGGGCTGTGGGCTGGTGCTAGCATGGCTGAGCTGCTGTGTGCTGCGCAGCCCGTGTGCCCGTGCTTGTGACAGTGACGCCCGTCAATGAGTTCACACCATCATGCCCCAGCGTTGCCACCTTCACTGTGCTGGAGACAGCGGCTTTTGGCAGTACTGTGGGGTTTGTAGCTGGTACCGACCGTGATTTCCCACTCAACAACCTTGCGTACAGCCTGGAGGGGGGGCCTGGCCCAGCACAACCCTTCTTCATTGACACACACACCGGTGAGTGCCCTGCTCCTTCTCCGGCTCTCTGCCGTAACCCGTGGCCCCCATGGGTTCTCAGCAGCTCATGCTGCCCTGCAGGTGAGATCCGTGTGGTGGGACACCTCAACTCACAGTGGCGCAAGAGCTACAGGCTTACAGTGCAGCTAATGGATACTCGCAATGACCTGGACCCTGTGAAGCGCCTGAGTCGCCTGTGTGAGGTGACTGTGCGCCTGCAGGTGCGAGTGTGATCCTGGTGGGTGAACTGTGGTGAATCTGAGTCCTGTGGGTGCCAGACCACCTCTCCCTACTCTCGACAGGCTGTGCCACACAAAGCACCATTGTGCAGCCCTGAGGTGCAGGAGCTGTGGATCACTGCTGTTTGGGGTAGCCGCCAGTCTGTCACCCGCCTACAGTGCCAGGGCAGCCCTGATGGCACTGCACTGGCATACATCATTACCAGAGGTGAGGAAGAGACACAGCACAACCTAGTCCTTCACCATGGTGTGGCACTGAGCAGACTCTCTCATCCAGGCAACGAGGAAAGGCGTTTTTGGATGGAGGGTAACACTGTCTTCTACCTTCCTGATGACCTCACTGAGCCCTGCACCTTTGTGCTGCTGGTGGAGGTGTGGGAAGGAGGCCCCAGTGCCTCCCGCCGCAGCACTGTGGTAGCACTGGTGGTGCACGTTACCCCGCGGAGCACCCCGGTGCCACCCAGCATCATCATTCCACATACGGTGAGCTGAGCTGTATGTCTGGGCAATGCTCAGGGTCCATTAGTGCTCACATGCCCCTTACCCCACTGCCTCTGTAGACACTGCACAGGGAGCCGTTGGTGATCACACAGACAGAGGCTGTGTGGCACCCACCTGCCTGGTTCATAGCTGTGCTGACCATCTCTGGTGCCCTGCTGCTGGCCACCCTGGGCTGCATGGCCCACAGATTGCTTCGCAGGTGAGCCCCAGCCCTGTGACACAACATGGTGATCTAGAGCAGGGGCCCATGGCTGCTTTCTGCTCCTCCTACAGCAGCCGAGATCCAGCCAAGGTGTTCCTGAGCAAAAGGTGGGTGCTGCGTGTCAGGGCTGGGCACAACTGCACTGAGGGGCAGCCATGCAGGTGGGCCATGGAGGGCCACAATGTCATGGGGAAAGATGCACAGGCTGTGCACTCCTCTGTAAGAATGAATGAGGGGTGGCAATGAGCCCCAGAAGGCACTGGAGCCAGTCCAGTCCGCATCTGGAGTCTTCGTGGCAAGGAGGAGGGGTGTGTATGGGGGATAACAGCCACCTCCAGCTTCATCGCTGCCCCAATTCACATTGGTAAGGCTGGGGACACTGTTTAGTGGCACTGGGGCAACGATGCATGGGAGAAGACTCAGGCTCAGTCCCAGTGGGTGGACCTGGCAAGCCAGGGGAGCACAGTCCTTGTTGCAGTTCCTTTCAGTGCCCAGAGGACACAAAGGCTGGGTAAGGGGATGATAAGGTACATGGGTGATGGGCTACACAAGACACAGCTGGCAGTGCCAGACCTTGTTGCAGCTCGCATTCAGCAGCATCCCTTAGGGTTGAGACTGGTGCCCCATCACCAGCAGTTGCCTTCCCCTCACCCCATCTTCCTTCTGCAGCTCCTGGGACGCAACAGAGCAGAGTGGGGATAAGGAGGCGCGAGGGTACCCCCACACTGGCACCTTGGTAAGTGTGTGCAGTGGTGGCAAGAGTAGGTGCCCTGCCAGGGCTATGAGAGGCAGCTGTATGACCCTCAGCACCCTCTCCCATCTTTCCACACAGGAACAGTTTGATGGCCGTGCACAGGACACTCGTGAGTGGGTTGTCCCATCACCCTTGCAGCTGCATTGCCCAGGGCAGAGCTGTCTGAGTGACTGGAGAGATGGGTGCGGGCAGTAATGCCAGGGCAGCACCCACAGGGCAATGGCTGAGCACTGCCTCTCATCTTAGGCACCGGCAGAGACTATCTATTCAACAGTGTGACTGGGGCATGGCACTGGATATGAGTAGCCTGACCTGGCAACGGCCTCCCTGTGACCCACAGCATCCCAGGGGCCATGCTGGGCAGAGTACTTGGCACCAATAGACACCTGGAAGGATGGGTTGCCATAATCATCGTTGAACCTGCTGCCCAGGGGTGTTCCCCTGAGCACCCCCAGCCAGCAGAGATGCAATAAATGGTGGCAGAGATGGTAGCCACTGCTGTGACTACTGGCAGCTGTCCTGCTCAGGGGTGTCATTAGCGACATCTCCAGTCAGGAACATGGGCGGCACGACCCAGCACCAGGATGGACGTTATGGCAGAACCAGTTGTGGGCTGTGTCTGCCACCGGGAGGGTTGCTGGTATCCCCAGAGCCTCTGGATCTGCCAGAGTTCTGCCAAGACCTCATCTTGGGCAAGAAAAAAGTCGAGTGACTGCTGCTCTAGGTCTCCCTTCAGCTTTGTAGGGGAGAGGACGAGTAGCTGGTGGCCAGGGCATCCTGGCGAGGAGGGGCAGTGCAGGCGGGTGGGCGACAGGCTGGCGTTGACAGGGGCCCGTGAACAGCCGCGGGGCTTTGAACGGACCCGTCGGCACTCGGAGGTGGGAAAACAGGTGATTGAATTTCAAAGGTGTAGCCGGGGCGTCTTCAGCGGCTCCCGGGGAGTGAAAGGGTTCACTTGGGGGCGCGAGTGGATAAAGGCGAGGGGGAGGCAGCCATCGAGTTTTGCCGCGGAGGAGGCATCAGGGTGACTCCGAATGGGTTCCCGCAGGAACCTTTGTGTACCGGATCTGTGCGGCGGAGGGGCCGGGGAGGGGATTCTATCTCGACCGTGTGTCCCCGTGGAACGCCCCACTGGCGCTGCTAGTCCTCACCACAGGTCCTCAGGGGAGTCACCGCCGCCGCCGCCACAGCCGCCAGGCGCTCCCGTCTCGCCGCGGCAGGGGCGGACCCGCGCCCAGCGGCCCTTGGCCCAGAGCAACCCTCTTGTCAGCCAATGAAAAAGCTCATTCCTCGGAGGGGCGGGGTCCTGCGGGGCGTCACGTGTGCCTAACGTGCGCAGTCGAATGGGGCGGGGTAGTGCCATGCTTCAGTGACGGCAGCATTCACCTATCAGCACTCAAAGACCGCCCCCGGGGGCGGGGCCCGGCTGTGAGTGGCGACCAGGGACCGTAGAGCAGGCATTGGACCTCGCGGTTGCTACGACCGCCCTGGCCGGGGCTCCGCCCCCTCGGGCGCCGCCATCTTGTTGTTGATTCGGGCAGTAGGGAGCGGCNGTGTCGGGGGGGGGGGGGGGAGAGGGGGGAAGCTCGGTGCGGCCCGGTTGACGGGGCGGAAGACCCCGTTGAGAAGAGGAAGAACCCCGTGCGGCCCCGAGGGGTGTCAGGGACGGAGCACTGTGCCGGGGTGTCCTCACCGCCCCTCCCCGCTGCTGGTGAGGGCATCGCCGTTGCCCGGTTCGTAGTGCCCCGGCCGGCCCGGCGCCGCGGGCAGGTCTGACGTGCCCTCCTTTTGTGCCCTTTCCTCCTACAGACGCTGGAAGGAGCTCGGCGAGCTGCGGCGGTAACATGAAGGCAACATGGTGAGGAAACCGGTGGGGTTGGGGAGACTTCCTTCTATCCAGCCCTACAGAGGAGGGGCTGACCCCGCTCAGGTAGCGCTGCGAGCCCCGGTGATTACGGGAAGGTGCGCGGCAGTTCCAGGAGGCTGATGCGCTCACGGGAAGATGCCCAGCCGGCAGTTCCCGGAGGCTCATGTGCTCATGGCTCTGCAGAGTTGGACTGTAACCAGCTGTCCTACTACGGGTTTCTGAATAGGGCTTAGGTGAGGAGAGCTCTGGTTGGGTTTTCATCTGGTCTAAATTTAAGCTGGTACCAGTCTCCATGTCCCTCCATCTCAAAACTCTGAATCACAGAATGATAAAGATTGGGAAAAGGCCTTCAAGATCATCAGGTCCAACAGTCTGCCCTACAACCCCCAACCACTAAACCATCTCTTGAAGTACCATCTTTGCCCATTGGTTGAACCCCTCCAGGGATGGTGCCTCCACCCCCTCCCTGGGCAGCCTGTTTCAAGGCTTCCCAATTCTTTCTGACATAAAGTTTTTCCTAAGATCCAATCTGAATCTTCTCTGGCTCTGTCTGAACCTTCCTCTTCTCCTATTGCTAGTCACTAGGGAGAAGAGTCCAACACCCACCTCACTGCAACCTCCTTTCAGTTAATTGTGGAGAACAGTACAGTCTCTCCCCAGCCTCCTCTTTTCTAGGCTGAACAGCCCCAGCACCTTCAGCCTCTCCTTATCAGNTCTGACATAAAGTTTTTCCTAAGATCCAATCTGAATCTTCTCTGGCTCTGTCTGAACCTTCCTCTTCTCCTATTGCTAGTCACTAGGGAGAAGAGTCCAACACCCACCTCACTGCAACCTCCTTTCAGTTAATTGTGGAGAACAGTACAGTCTCTCCCCAGCCTCCTCTTTTCTAGGCTGAACAGCCCCAGCACCTTCAGCCTCTCCTTATCAGACCTATTCTCCAGTACCCTAACCATTCTGATTCCTCCTGTTTGCACCCTCTTCAGCACCTCAATGTCCTTCCAGTGCTGTGGTGGCCAAAGGTGCCACCTCACCAGGGCTGAATGTAGGGCCAGGATCATCTCCTTGGTTCTGCTGGTCACACTGCTGATGTAGGCCAAGATGCCATTGGCCTTCTTGACCACCTGGGCACACCTGGCTCATGTTCAACTGCTGTCAGTCAGCAACCCCAGGTCTCTCTCTGCTGAGCAGCTTTGCAGCCACTCCTCCACAAGTTTGTCTCACTGCTGGGAGTTGTTATGGCCCAAGTACAGGACCTGACATTTGGCTTTATTGAAGCACATAAGTGCTCTTGATCCAGCCTGTCCAGATCAATTTGCAGAACCTCCCTACCCTCCAGCACATCGACAGTCCCACTCAACTTGGTGTCATCTGCAAACTGATTAAGGGTACAGTCTGTCCCTTCATCCATATCGTTGATAAAGATGTTAAACAGGAGTGGCCCCAGTGCTGAGGCCTGGGGAATACCACTCATGACTGGCCACCAACTGGATTTAATTGTCTTCAAGACAACTCTTCGTGCCTGGCCATCCAACAAGTTTTTAACCCAGCAGAGCATCTGTGCATCCAAGACGTGCTTCCCTTCTCATTTCAGCCCTTCTTGCTGTGCTTCTGCTTCACCTGCCTTTCCTCCCTTGGGGTTACTCTGGCTTAACTTGATGTGCAGAGCTTCCAAAGCTCAGTTCCAAGGTGGTCCTTGGCTAATGAAGCAGTGAATGGTATGAGAATGGTGTGGGTTTAGGTCTGTGTTCATTCTTAGTGTAGTGTTTCAGTTGGTCTGTCTGTGTAAACTTAGTTGGTAGCTTGTCTCACAAAATAGTGTGCTTTTAGTCTTGTTCAAGTCTCTGTCTCAGGCTGTCATCTGCAGCTTATGTACTGATGTATGTGTGTCGTGAGGTGGTGGATGGAGGTAGACTTGGTTAATATATCATCACTGATCTAAGACCCATTTCTGTCAGGAGCTTGCAGGTGAGTTAGAATTGGTTCTATCCCTTAGTAGGTGTTGTTACTCTAACCCTAAATAGGTCTATTAAGGACATCCTAGTTCTGTGTAACTGTTCCTCATTACTTCGCTGTGACTGGGATAGTTTAGCACTGACCTAAGAAAGGAAAGCGTTTTGTTTTTGAGTTGGAAGTGGTACATTATGAAAAGATAAAAAGGTAAAACTCCTGTTTTATCAATGTTTTGAATTGTCTGTTTATTTCAATGCTAGTTTTTCTTCTGATAGTATTCAAGAGGGTTTCTCTTCAGATTTTCTTTCTTTGTGGATGAACAGCCTGTGCCTAATGTGCTCTAGCCTATTCGGCAGATCTGAAGTCTCCTTTTCTTGGCTTTGTCTTTGTTTTCTGTCTGAATAAGGACTTTCGGGAGACCAAGTGTTACTCTCAGAGAACCAAGTTTGAAATTTTTGGAAGTAGCGTTCTGTTATTGGCCCCAGGTGAGTGGAGGATAATTTCTCAAGTCTGACCACACTCCAGGAGCTGTGAATGCACATTTTACAGACAAGTTTCAGGCCCGTGCAAATAGTTGTCCG
Organism: Upupa epops; assembly: GCA_013397515.1. Taxonomy (NCBI): domain Eukaryota; kingdom Metazoa; phylum Chordata; class Aves; order Bucerotiformes; family Upupidae; genus Upupa; species Upupa epops. The sequence goes on from VZRI01006005.1 coordinate 132,683, forward strand.
TGTACATACGCTAATTCTTGTGGCTGTACACTCTAGTCCTCTGGTAGTCATCTATGCTTTTGGGAGCTGCTTCATCTATCTTCAGCTACTTCCCTTGACTGGTTTGAATCGTTTTCGCTCTGACCCTCTTGGCAGGTCCTGGCTTTCAGTTGGTTCATGCCATTATCAAGGATGTGTCCTGGTTCTTGTTATGAGTAGTGGCTTGCAAACAAATGTATTGCTAATGCTGATACAGGCTTAAAAATTACTCTCTTGTTCTTAAACTGTAATTGACAGTTCTCTTGTCCTTAACAGTAATTCCTGCTACATTGCTACACTTGAGCCATCACAGAGAAAGTGATCTTTGGCTCCTCAAGGGAAAAGTTAATGTATTTGGGTTCATTACCGTAGAAATCTTTGATGGCTGCAGGGGGTGGAAAGAGCAGGATATGCTGGTAGGGCTGTCTTTTGGAACAATGTGTGTTCTGGGTTAGTCTTTTCTAGGTTAGTTTCTGCTCTGGCTGTCCTGCAGGTACTTTGTGGCAGTTCTTTTTCTTCTACACAGAAGGAGCCAGTGAGCACATTTTCAAGTCACCAGGAGTTTCGGTTGTGCCACCTTCCATGTGTAGTTTCACAGTCACTTGAAGCTCATGTAAATGTAGACTGCCCTGTCACTGGTGCCAGCTGGGGTGTTTGTGCAGGTGGGAATCAGAGTTCCCAGCCTTATAAATTGATTAAATTGAGGACAAACTCCGCAGCTTTGTGGGTGCATAAATGCTTTTGCTGGTGGGAGTATGGAACTGATAGTGAAATGGAGTCTCATTCTTGTACAGGGTAGCCCGCAACAACATGTACTTATATATTTCGCTGGTTGCATTAAAATACAGCTAAAAATAGCCATTTACATACACTTGAAAATTACATGGGACAGCAGCATCTATGGTTCTTCCCTACTTTTGCACCTAGTATCGTATGCTTTGTCATCAGGATGACAGTACTAGACAAGTCCTTCTTGCGGAAATGTTCTAAGCATTTGGAAGCAGAATGGGATGTGTTTTGGGATCCCTTTTCATGGCAAGGCTGGGAATGTCGGCAGACTTGGGGGTTACTCTGTACTGGGTTGCATATAGTGAGACGTCAAGGTCAGAATGGCAGCACTCAGAGGTTCAGAGAATGCCCCAGATATTTAGCCCTCTGAACAAGCATCATGGTTTTTCCTTATTCATGCAGTTGTAGGCTGTTCTTGGCTTCTCTGAGTTGCCTTATTTGGTTGCTTCTCTCCTTCCTCATTCATTTCAGGTAAAATTTCCAAGCTCTGGAAATGTGACCTTGTTGAGCTTGACTAGTGTGAGACAATGAGCCCTGTCCAAGACTGGGGCTGTTTGTGGACCATCTGCTTGCAGGATGCAGCCTCTTTGGTTCAGTGAACACCAAATGCTATTACAAGGTTTGATCTCTATTTCGATTTCGGTTTATAGTTGATTTTTGTGGACCTGGTGAGTTCTGATTGGCACACCACTGTACCAGGGTTTCCCTTGGGATGAGAGTGGTAGGCAGTGAGTTTGAATATTCACAGCAAGTTTCTTCCATCTGTGGTTGAAAAGTAGATACTGAAGTTGTGGAAAACCTGGCAGACGAATTGCTTGCACCATCAGGTGAGCACTGTGGGGAAATCCGGGCACTTCGCTTGGTGCCGTTGGGTTTGTGTAGTCTTCCCATTGGGAATTAACATGCTCGATACTTGTGTCACCACTGAGCATTGATACTGGAATTTATTTAGTCTCAGAAGTTGGTATCGACAGCAAACTGCAGAGTGACTTTTTTTTTTGCTCTTGCGTTTGGCATTGTCATGCCTTCACTCTTGGTGCTCAGCAAGGTCTAGATCTGAACTCTACTTGCAGAGTTTGTGTGTGGCAGCTCATCAGAGCTGTGGTTTTGCACTTGCTAGTTTATGTAATGTGACCTGCCTGGGAATGACTGCTTTTATTATTTACTTCAGTCTTTGCAAAGGAATGGATCAAAACCAAGCTGAGCAAGTACAAGGGGTCCCTTAGCTCTGAAATGGGTGAGCTAGAGAAAAGGAGTGAAAGACAAGAAATGCATACCTTATGTGAGAATCCCATCAAATGTGAGTGTTGCTTGATGTACATTGGGGGAGCCCTTAAGATGTTTAGAGTAGCAGGCAGTGTTCTACCTCTTTTATGTTCCTAGTGTGACAGGAATGCAGAGCAGGATGCTGTTGAGTGTTTAATCTCAGGTTTGTGGCTGCTCTCCTAGGGGTGGTGGGGGAGGAAGAGGAAGCATCTGTGTGTGGCTGCCTGGTTTCTGTTTTGCAGGCAGTGCCTGTATGCAGTGCCTATGCTGTTCTGATGTGGCAGCAGCTGTTATTTTTGGCTTTCCCAGCTTGCTTTTCGGGTAGATGGACTTTCTAATAGATGCAGCTCTCTGAGTCAGTGATGGGGTGCCTGTGCTTCTTGTATGGACCCCATCAGTGTGAACTACTATGCAGATGATACCAAGGTGCAAATAATTTGCCTTCATTTATTTCTGTAGGCTTATCTTTACATGTTTTGAGTGGTGTTACTGGTGTGTAAAAGACAGGCTTCTTTCAGCTTTCATTTATTTTTTGCAGCCCCCACTGTGCTGTGGTCATTTTCACTCGCAGCATATGATTTTTATCCCCTTCTCTGGGAGTAAAGGAATAAGCTTTGCTGTTCTGGGGTGCCTTTCTACCTGTATAATGCTTCTGACAGTCGTTAACATGGGTGCAGTTGTTTCTGCTCAAAATTAACATGGGCATAGCTGCCATAATTATATTAGTAGAAGATCTGTGTCAACCCAATCTGATAAAGGCAGTAAAAAAGGTTACAAGATGCTGTGTGCCTCTCTGGATTGGATGTTACTACATGTGGTTGAGAGCTCTGGTAGATAAGTTGTCTCTGATTTAGCTTTTGTAGTTAGAGAAGTTATCTTCTCCAGCAGCTGTCTTGCTTCTTTGCCAAATGCTACCTCTCTTGTACTGGGGGCCTGCTCAGCTGCCACAGTTTAATGTACTGTGCTTCAATCCTTCTTCATTAGTACCCACCAGTGTCTTGTGAGGCAGGCCATGTGAAGAATGGACATCTAATCTGCCACTGGCCAGCTGTCTTCTGCTGAGGCTTGGGGCAGGCAGCTGGGAGCAGTGGTCCCTCCAGCCCGCTGTGGTACCTCTGGTAAAAAAACATGTCTCAGAACCCAGAGGAAGGAATTCTTGTCCCACACTGGAGGGAAAGCCTGCTCTGAAGGAATTGATGAGCAAGTAAATAAAAGCCTATTTACCTCTTGCTAACTCATTCCAATACATCATCTTCCAGGCTGACTTGCTTCTGGTGTCCTGCTTACCCTCTGTTGTGAGAGGTTGGCTTCACAGTCCAGTGACTGCTCAACAAAGAGAGCTTGGGTGACACCTCCAAGGTAACTTTCCGCTGTTTTGCCCAGAATATATGTACAACAACCAAAATACTGTGCAAAGAGAAATAAGCTGCCTGCATTTTACTTCTGGCTTTGTGATTTTTACCCTTCAGATAAGTGTATGTAGATCTGGTTTGTGGGTTTTCATCTTTGGAGGATCCTACAGAAACCACTAGGTAAGTGTCCTGGAACAGAGTGAAAAGCTCAGTCCCCTTTCCTATTTGTTAATTTGAAATCAGAATGGTATCAGTGCTCTATAATAAGAACTAAGCTTCCAGGATTTGGAGGCTAACTCTGTGTTCTAGCAGTTCTGGATGTTTAGGTGGTGAATTTCAGCTGAATTGTCTTACAATGATTTCAAAACTTGCTAATTGTCTGGTTTCTTTTGTTTTATTCTGAGGTTAGTGTGCTGGAGGATGATAGTCTGGATTGATAGCCTTCTGGGCTGAAAAGGAGTATTTTCTGCTGCTCTGATAGTGGAAGAAAGTCTAGAATACCTGTTTTGCCTCTGTTTTTATCAGCAGAGTTGTGACTCAGTAGTGAGTATCCCAGGCATAAACATTTGTTTGCCAGCAGACTCTAATGACCTTGTTTTCTTGAGAGAGCAGGTGTTTAAATACTGGCTGTGTTCACTTTTTTGATCTGTGCAGCTACTGGTTTTTACTGGTGTGAAGCGTGACAGGTACTGACCAAAGGTTCTGAGCTCTGCATCTGCTTGCCTGGGGGAGGTAGAGGAGACATGCACCGCCTGATCTGCAGGGGCTTTTGCTGTCTTTGTCACAGCTGACCTGAGTGTTCATCTGAACTGAAACTATTGTAGAAAACTCGTATGTTCTGCTGTGATGTTGCTTTTCGCCCCCATGCAATAGTCCTATACCAAGCTGTTTTTTTTAAAATCACTGGGAGTGGGTTTATGCAAAAAGCTTGGATTAGCATTGTCTAGTGGTTGCATCAACGTATTGTCAAGCGTTGCAGAAAGCAAGTTTAGAAATCTTAGAAAGGCATGAGAAGACAGGTCTGGCTGTTTGTTCTGTGTTCTTTGACAGTACTGTCTGAGCAGCTTAAGCACGTGTGGGGAGCCAGTCATGATCTCATTACAGCTAACTGTGGATGATAAGCAGCTTTGAGCACCGAAATCAGTGCAGCATTGAATGCAGATGTCAGGGAGTTATTTAAAGCAGGAAGGATTTGGGAGAGAAGCCCACAAGACTGCCCTGGGTCTTAGTACCTGAATCAAACCAAGGAATAACTTCAGTGAAGGTGTGGGAACTGTTGCAGGAGATGAGGTGTAACTGTTCTTGGGTTGGTTCAAGCACTGTTGTGGATTGGAGGTAAAATGGATCAAGCCCTGGAGCTGCTTTCTTGGCACTTGCTGCCCAGTGGAAAGTGTATTTCACGTGTCTGAGCTCTGGTCTGCATATGAAGCTGTGTGACTGCTCGAGGGCCTCTTGGATTTGTGGGACTTGACTCTTATCCACAAAAGCAGTGGGGAAAAAACCCACCTTTTTGTTTCAGTCTTTCAAGTCTGTCCCAAAAAGATTATTAAAGCAATCTAAAATTCACTTTCTATTGAAACACTACACATGAAGGTTTTTTTAGATAGATTCTTAAACATCCTCTTCCTCCCACAGTAAAACTCACATCAGGTTAACACTGAATATGTGGATTTTGCTTAGATTAATTATTTCTTATAGGATCACACTTACAAATACCCCTGCTTTTACAGGTAGTGGAATGTTTTGCTTTATATTTCCAAATATTGTGGGGTGGGTTTTTTTCTCCTTTGCTGTGCATGTGGCTTATTATAAATATTTTGTATATAATTGAGGTCTTTAAATATTTCCCAGCTCTTACCTCAAGTGTAAGACCTGAATAAGCTTATTAAAATTTGAAGGTAAGCTGAACTAATAAATGTTATCAGGCATGTTTTATGCATCTTTTATGTTTACAGAACTAAGAGAAAGCCTCTAACCCAGTTAGTCAGACTGAATAAGTACCACTGTTGCGTACCATGCAGAATCCAAGTATCTTTTTTCCTTGGGTCCTGCACACAGTGGAATTTTCTTTTCCTGTGATAGCAGCACTTGGGTTTTCCCCTTAATTATTCTTAGCTTAAGTAGGATCACAGATATTTGTGTTCCTGTGGCCTGCTCATTAGCCATGTAACATCTTTATAAGCAATGGTTTTGTATGTGTTTCAGCAGCTGAGTAGACACTGAACTTTCTGACATCTTGGCTCTTCTGATAATAAAAAACTTTCTTAAGAATGAGTTTTCAATTGTAATTCTGATTCTTAGCTAAAGCAGTTAAGCATATTCCACAATTCACCATTCAGGAACCAAGCTCTTTAATACTGCAGTTAAAATGTTCTCCTTCCTAAAACCTATCAGGTAAACATGAAGGATTGGGTTGTGAACTGCTGTTTTCTGCCTATGGTGTTTGTTAGTCTGGTTTTCAGTCTGATAGGCTACGTTGCTGGCATGTTACGGAACTGGAGAAGAAAACTAAGGAGTAAATTAGCTTTCTCTAGCATTATATGGCCCATGGTGTATTATAGCCCAGCCAGCTGTGTCTGATTTTTTAGCAACACAGCTTTGTAGGATCTTTAGAGGAATTGAAGGTGTGAAACGTCAAGGTAGCTTTTATATGCTTGAGACAGGCCTGCTATTTAAAGTGAACTTGTCACATGCTATGTGTCTTCCAGTTTCGTAGATTAATAGAATGGTTCAGGTTGGAAGGGACCTTAAAGATCATCTAGTTCCAAACCCCCTGCCATGAGCAGGGACACCCCCCACTAGACCAGGGCGCTCAAGGTCGCATCCAGTCTGGCATTGAACACTTACAGATAGGGAGCATCCACAACCTCCCTGGGCAACCTGTTACACAGTGTTTCACCACCTTAATCGTAAAGAACTTCCTTCTGACTTCCAGTCTAAACCTACCCTCTTCTGGCTTGAAACCATTACCCCTG
>VZRI01006005.1:150551-167441 GCA_013397515.1 Upupa epops
AGAGGCTGATGGAGCTGGGTCTGTTTAGCCTGGAAAAGAGGAGGCTCAGGGGTGACCTTATCGCTGTCTATAACTACCTAAAAGGTGGTTGTAGTCAGATGAGGGTCGGTCTTTTCTCCCTGGACACTGGAGACAGGACAAGGGGTCACAGTCTTAAACTCCATTGGGCAAAGCTTGACATTAGGAAAAGGTTTTTCGCTGAAAGAGTGATCTGATTTTGGAACGGGCTGCCCACAGAGATGGTTGAGTCGCAGTCTCTGGAGGTGTTCAAGGTTAGTCTGGATGAAGTGCTGAGTGGCATGATCTAGATGTTAGTTTTACTTGATTGGTTTTAGGTTGGACTGGATGATCTTTAAGGTCTTTTCCAGCCTCATCATTACCGTGATACTGTGAAACAGCAGAAATATGGAGTGTTCTTACAGATGCATCTAAGGTTATTCCTGTTGTGTCAGCCGTGTATTTTTTTCCTTCTTAGAATATTTCGTGTCTTGTTCCACATCACAATTGACTGTATCCATTGGGATTGTCTTGTTTATATTTGTCTAATCTCTTCCTAAAATCTCTATCCATGGAAACTATGTTCTTGCTGGCATTGTGTTCCTACTTGTCTCTCTTTTTACCTGGAATTTGTAAGAATTGTAACTTTTAATCACTTTGTGCAGGACAAGGCCATGTGACAGCAGACATTGCTTTATGTCTGTGCACTGTTGTCAGGGAAATGTCTCCTGATTACTGTTTTTTGAGGATCATTCAGGACTCACTTCATAGACTTAATTCAGAAATTTCCAAATCATAGAATTGTTTCAGTTGGAAAAGACCTTCAATATCATTGAATCCTACTTTTACCCCAGCTGTCCCAACCCACTGCTAAACCCTAACACTGAGCTCCAGATCTACACAACATTGAAACATGTCCAGGGATGGTGATTCAATTCCTTCCCTGGGCAGCCTGTTCCAAGGCCTGATGACTGTTTCCATGAATGAGTTTTTCCTCATGTCCAACCTAAACTTTCCCTGGTGTAACTTGAAGCCATTTCCTCTTGTCCTCTCACTTCTTACTTTGAGAAGAGACTATCCCCCACCTCTCTACAACTTCCCTTCAGGTAGCTGTAGAAAGTCTTGTTGGAAGGTGACAAAACCCCAAAAGAACAGGGGAAAAACTGTCCTCAAACTTTGGCTCCTGGCATCTGAAAAAAGCCTTACGTAATAGGATTTGCTGCAGGCTGTTCCTTGCTTTTCCATGTGAGATGCCAGTGCGCTGCTGGTACTTCTTGCCAATACACCTCAGCTGAGTCTCATTGAACCTTCTTGATTCTTGGAGCTGTGAACTGCGTTCACTGGGCTTGCCCTGATTTTTTTCTTTTTTTTTCAATCATATCTCCTGTTTTCAGTTCTTCTGCTTCCAGGGGTAGCTTCTGCTTAATGTGGAAGTCATCTGAACTGGCATTTGAGCAGGGAAGCTCTAAGCAGATCTTCAGCTGTACATGAGGCAGCCACAAAGCAGTCCCCACTAAACACCACTGCCTGTGGTTTTCCCCACTTCTGTTAGAGGTTCCATTTAAAGTCCTGACCTCTGAGCAGTGACCTTATAAATTCTTCTAGTATATCTCTGCTGTTAAGAACAAAGAGACAAGACATGATATTAATGGGTAATATTAGCGAGTCAATGGATGAGCAGAGGTCTCCCAAGGGTAGGATTCATATTCTCTTATTAAATGAGGGGAGAGTCAGAGAGGCTTTGGGAGGTCACCTTTTACAGGGTGAGAAACAATTCCTTTTTTTATTTCATCTGACAGTGGCAGAAAATAGATCAATATGAATTGTACAAGAGTCTTGACTGCTTTAAAGCTCCTACTGCTTCAGGTTTGCACAAGCAGAGACTAACTGCCAGAAGACAGCTGTGTGTATGTGGGTTGATAATCTCATGTGAAAGCATTTTGAAGTCTTACTCTGTGCAGCTAGTAGTTGTTAGTCATAAGACACACTTAGAGTGTACTTTGATCCAAGTGGAACCACATGCTTCTGCTTAGAGCTCTACAGCTTCCCTACAGTTTTAACTGCTCCTTGTTCTGTCACACCTGTGTTTCATTTGCATTGGTGAGTCATGAGAAATTTGTGTGTCTAATTGGAGGCCTGAATGATGGCCCTACTGAATTTTCTTAATATTTTGTAATCCTTTAATATGCTTAAAGGGAAATACTTCCAATGTTAGGGACTGTCTGCCATCAATAACTCAAGGTAAACTTCCTATGTTTGATTTATCATATTCCAGTCTTATGCTATTCTAGTAATTTGTTGCAACCGAAATGTTGTGGCCTTTGCTCAGGAACTTACTCTTTGTTTTGAAAAGACCCTACTGTTCAAAAGTATAGTAGTGCTGTGAACTTCCTGCTTATTGAAGAGGCAGGGATAACTTTTAATCTGGATTTTGGAAGAATGAATTGGGTATGGAAGTAGCCAGACTGCTCTCTGAGTATGCTTTCCAAGTGGCAGTAAGGTGACAAGCAGCAATTTAGTTTGCTGTATGTCTGAGGCGAAACTAGATCTTCCAGGAATCCCCTATTTGATTGATGCTGTGGCCAGGGTTACGTGCGTGGCAAGCAGTGACAAGAGCTGGCTAAAGTAGATGATGTTCATGGTGTCAGGCTAAAGTCAGAAAATGCACCTTACGCGTAAGTGAACTTCTGAGAAAAACCCTTTCATGTAACTAGCATTACGATATTGCAGAGCACAGTGAATGCTCAGGTATCTGATCCCCACCAGATCAATGGTGGGTACATATGTGCAGCTTTTGGAGCTGTGATGGTATAAATCCCCACCCAGAAAAAGAGCTTGGTTGTGCTGAAGTGGTCAACTTTGAACAGTGACTTTCTTCACAATTGAAGCAAGGTAAAGGGAGCCTTGGACATAACCCAGGCAGCAGTTTCTAAGAATTCTTTGTTGTTCATGAGTCAGTGGTGTTTGTATGGTGGTGTTGTCACTGTTCCTGGCTTTGTCCCCTGTACTGCTTGCACATGCTGCTGCTGTTTGTCATGCCCTAGTTAATCACAACAGACTGTTTCTCACTCTCCCCTATATATTTTTAGTAGCTTTTTTGCTCTGAAAATAATGCTGCTAACAATTACATAAATTATATTTATTTTTGAGGAAATGTGACATTTTAAGATATAGTGGTGTGCTGTGGGAAATAAAAACACGAAGCATTAAATCTGCTGATATTTTTAATGTACAACTTAAATCTTTTGTACCAAAGTGCCTTCTTATAAATAGCCCTGTTGTGACATTTTATCTGCTGAATGTGAGTACTCGCATCTCTTCAGGGTCAGGATGAGACTGAGCGCAGTTGCAGGCTTGTTGAAGCTGAATGAAACTGGCACTGCTGCTCTTCTGCCTGCCCTTACCCCACTGGATGATTCTCCCCTTTTATTTTATCTGAGCACTGGCACTAAACCAGTTCAGGAAGCCACTTTGACCAAAACAACTTTTTTCTTTTTGGATTAACGTTCTTTACCAGGCTGGCTTCTGAGCAGGATTGGGTGAGTGCCAGCACTGACTCAGGGCAGAAGGTGTGTTTGAGGAGTGCTGGCTTGGATTTATTTCAGCAATTGTGGAACTGTACCCTGAGATACATGCTAAGGAATGGAGGGTAGGGTTTGCCAAATACTAATTTTGTTAATTTTCTGTTTTCTCGTGGATAATTTGATGACATCTACCAAAGAAGCTGCTGAACGGCGTAGGGGCTGTGTTTCTTGCCTTCTAGTGCAGACACAATAGAAACTGTGGAAATCCTGTTTCCTGAAGCTGTTTCATTAACATGCCTCCTTCTCTATTCCAGAAGTCAAGTCTTAATGGTTATTCAGTCTTTGGTGCTTTGTTTTCAATGAGAAGGCCTTATATAATAGTGCGTGTCTTCTGTGGATACCTGTCACCAGCTGAAAGCAGAGAACTAAGAAACCAGTCCTTTCCAAGAGGTTGCCAGGCAGCCCGCAAAAAGGAAGTATTTTCACTTGGTTTTGTTCCAAACTACATTTGAGCTGGTGATTTGGGAAAAGGACCCTTCAGCCTGTGCCTCTCATGGCTGTTTCTAAAGTGTGTTAGATTGTTGTCATCACTTAGTGCTTATTTTGTTTTTTCCATCTTTTTCTAATTCTAAAATTTGGCTGTACTTGAGAAGTTGCCAAAACTGGGGGATAGACTCCCTACTCCCAGCACATCACAAATTGGTGGGTACCTGCACATCAGTTTTGAATGGAAGAATCCAAGGCAGTTAATGGCTACACAATTTCTAAGAGATCAGGACTTGGCCCAGAGCTGTTCATTTGCATTAGAGACTTGGTTAGTCATGGGTTTGTATTTATTTCAGTGTGCAGGCTGCAAAAATGACATACAATATAGGGCAAGCAGCAGCTGAAGGGAGCTCAGTGGCCAAGCCTGGCTTGTAGGATATGCATCAGTGTGACCTCATTTTGTCTCATTAAAGAGACCCTCCACACAGCTGCAAGCTGCCGCAACAAAGCACACTACGTGTTCAGTGTAAGTAAATCCTGTTCTACAGCAGCCATGAAGTGAGAGGTGAGCGGGAATGCAAACGTTTGCTTTAGGCACTGGGATAAGCATCAGCAATTCAGGCGCCTTGTGCTGATACAACTGTTTGTACAGCTGTACAATGGATGGGGGAGATCTGACCTGGGCTGAAAAGTAATCCTTAAAAAAAACAAGACAAAGTGGTGGTGATTTAGTTTCAACTGCCGTCAGTGCCCTAATTTGATTCCTAGGGAGGCTGCAAACAGTTGTACCAGCACAGCAGAGTGGGGTGGAAGAGTGCTGCTCCTGCTGGTGCAGCTGTCAGGTGTTGCCTGTGTAACCAATAAAGTGGAATTATAAACTGGTGGGGCTCAATCAATGCCAGAAGAAATCCGAACATAATGTCATGAGGGGTTTTTTTCTTAAACCAAGCGTTTGGATGGACTTGGTTTTGTTGTGGAGGACCGCTTTAAAGAGCATTCAAGAGAAGCAGTAGTCTCAGTATCAAAGTCTGACAACTTTTACAGAACCGGAGAGAATGTGGTAGATCAATGATGTATCAACATGCAGTTTTTCCTAGTGCAGACTAAGCTTTTGTTGTGGTTTTTTGCCATTTTTCTATGAGGAAGCTCGGGGTTGGGTTGAGGTTTAGCTCTTCACTGGGGGTTTCTTCTTTAATTCATTGTTATTACATGTTCTAAAAGCAATTAGGGTACCAGTAGGTTAAAGTTGTTTTGCTTGACTTTTAATTTCAGGTAGATTTTATATTTTGTTTTTCTGAGGTAAGTCTGTTTTTTAAAAAAAATTCTTCCCCCCCCCCCTTAGTGGAGGGCCAAGAGTCAGAAAACACCCCTTTTTCTCTTTGTTGGCAGCTCGCATATGGTCTGAAAGTAGAGTGTATGTGCTCTTGACTTGGGGGAGTTGACTGTTTTTCCTGTTGCAGAATCATTTGCTTTGGCCTCTACGCTTTGCTTTGTGTGGGTAGCAGGTGCAAGATGCAGCATGTCGACTGTTCCTTTTGGTTCCTGTTAACTACCCTCCGAAGCCTGAAAACTGATTTTATTGTTGCGCAAGTACTTCCCTTTTCTGGCATTTTAGTGATTTGGCTGGAGTCTTCCTCTTGTTCTTGCACAAGCTGGGAGGGTTGCCTTCCAGGTGTCTGTACTGTCCAGGAGTCTGAGGGACACAAGCCAAAGGTGCAGAACTATGTGAAGTCTGTGTGGAGATGGTGAGGCCAGCCTGGCTTCCTTGGCTCTGGCCTTGACACTTCCAAGGTCTTTTGGGTCATTTTTAACCAAGAGAAGGTAGGGTAATAACTCAGGAAGTGCTAGTTGTTCTCATTGCCCCCGTTGTGGCACAAACCCAAGGCTGGTGCTCACCCAATTACATTGGGTTCTGGTGTGGCTATTCTTGGCATTGAGCAGTCACCTCCAGTACCATCCATCTGCCTTAGCTCTGCCCATAGCACCACAAAATCGTACTTTCCTTTTCTCTGCCAACAATGTGGTATGTTTGTCCTCTTCTTCAGCACAAGCACCACCTGCTCTGACTCATTGTCTTTATGTCAGCAGATCAGTGTTGCATGTTTCCCTGCTCATCTGTCCCACCTCCTGATGCTGTTGAGGTTGCAGAATTTGGTATCCACGTGCAAGTGGGTACCAAAGCTGACATGCGAGTGCAGCGTTGCTGAGCATAGTCTTCCTCCTCATGCTGAACTCAGCGTAGTCATTCCATTGTGGCATTTGGGTGGAGGTACCTTCAGGACTTCCTCAGTGATGTGGCTACCTTGTTGATGCCTCAGCCAGGGTTTGTGGCTGAAGAGCAGGTCAGCTTTATTACAAGCATTACTGCGAAACTTAAAATGTAGGTAGGTGGAGATGACATTTTTCCCTTTGTTTATTCAGTCAGTAAGTTAGGGTTCCAAATTCTTTCCATGTTAGGCTGTGAGGAAAACATCTTTGGTGGGGAGGATATGATTTTTATATTTTGAATGCAAGGACTACAGTTTTCCTTTAAGCCTGGAAATGGGTTATTTGAGCCCCTTCACTAGAGTGAGTTCAAGAAACACCTTTGTTTGGTGGCTTAGGTTGATTCCCTGTTGCTTGTGACTACTGAAAGTAAGTTCCTTCCTAACTGCCTCTGACTATTGGATCAGAGCGCTCTGCTGAACGGCAGTGCTTGCATTGGAATAGTTTAAAAATAACTTGTATCCAGCAGGGACTTTTCCTCTTTGCAAACAAGATGAAGAGAAGCCAGAAATTATCTCAGAGCAAGCTGAGCAGTGAGGCCCCACAAGGATTGATCTTCCCTAAGCTCGTCTCCAGAAAGTGTGTGTCATTCTCATCTCTCCTATAAAATGCAAAGCCGGTATTGGGTGACCCAACTCTCCTAGGCATAAGCTGGGAAGAAAATCTTCTGGGCTGGTACTGATAAAGCAAACTTTTGTTGATGTATGCGTTCCATCAGGTCTTGCTGCTGTGGAAACTGTGGGGCTTGAACTGGAGCCGAAGCTGCTAAGGAGGGAAAAAGGTGCCCTTTACTGGTTTGTTTTTTTTTTTTTTTGGCAAGGTGCATCAGGATTCAACAGCTCAGCTCTTTCTCCTGATGATGACCAACCCAGGGCTGGACCTTCCTCCTGCCTCTTCTTTGGTGTGGTAAGGGGAGGTGACAAGCACTGGCAGGTCCCCAGGCAGCCTGCACCCCCCTGCCAATATGTTGCATTTCCCCAGTGGCGTAGGGGAAGCCCAGAGAGAAGAGCAGCAAGGGAAATAAGTCATCTCACAGTTCTGTGCAGTCCTTTCCTGCTTGATGTTATCAAACAGTGCCAGTGATTCTAGCACCAATCTGAACAACAAGCTGGAAGGGGGTGGCTGAACCCTAGCTTTAGATGACTTCACTTGCAGGCTGTGAACACAGCAGATATTCAGTGTTGAAGAGCACCTGCATGACATGTTTAGATGTGGCAGATGTTCTCTGTGCACTGAGCTAAGACCTGGCTTAAAAAATAAAAAGAGGTGCCACTGTAGTGTGCCAGTGTGAGCAAATGGGCATTGCCTGTGCCCTGGGTCTAGATCCCTGGCAAAGAACTTCAGGTACTTTGTTCCTCTCTGAGAGAACACTGTGCTTTGTGTGAAGGTGACCACAGAAGGACTTTTGCAATTCCTGTTGATCTGGCCTTTATGGAAAAAGCCTTTAATGCCAGGTTTAGGCACTGGTTTGTACGAGTGGTTGAGATACTGCAGCTGTAGTTACAACTGCACAGCTCAGCCTCTTTTTCTTCAGAAAGGGCTGAAAAGGCTTGGCTTCTGCTCTTGTCTTGGGAAGAGGAGAAATTCTTGGTCTCAGGCTGCTGGGGGAAGTGCCGAAGCTTTGTGAAGAGTGTGATTAGGAGTATGGCAGAGTGTCCCTTCAGATCTGTAGGACACAAAGAGCATGAGCTATGTTGAAGAACTAGTTTTAGAAGCTAACTTTATTTTCCATGCCTTTTTTTTTTTTTAAGTTCAATCAAGCTATCTTAGATGGGCTTAGCTGATGAGGCAAGTGAAGGAAGATTTTGTTCAGTCCATGCCATAGCATGGGGGACACATTAGTGTCCTTTCTATGGCCTTCCTTACTGCAGTTTCTCACCCACTTGTTGGCATCCTTTTCCTAAGACTTTCGATGCATATGGATTCTATTCTAATTGCTTTGACCTAAAGATCTTTCCTTGGTGAGGGCAGTGTGTCCAAAGGGCTGATAGTAGTTGAAATTCTGATCAAGGTGCAGGAAGAAGTTCAAGATTCAAAGCTGTGTGCTCAGGCAGACTAATTGGGTTTGTAGCTTCCGGAATACTACACTGGCCAAGAGATTCCAGTTACATCCTAAATGTTGCTGCAGGTTCTTGAAGAGTTGTGTTCTCTGCCCAGGGGTCATCTTCATTGTCTGCTGACTAGACACACTTGTCTCAGGTCTCTGGATTAGTGATGGGAAGCTGCTCTCCTAGTGCAGTGGAAGATGCATTTTTTTTCTGTGGAAGATGCGACATGCAGTTCAGAGTAGAATGTGCTGTGTTTTTCAGCACAGATGCTAACTGATGCTGCTTCTCTTTGCTAACAAGACCAGCTCACCAGAAGCACTCGCCAAGACTGACCAAGACAAGTCATGTTGCTCAGGAGCCTGGTTTACTGGTATTTAGGATTCTTGTGCACTGCTCCTGACTTCTATGGGGTCCTTAAGGGAAAGTACAACTTTCATCACTGTGACCTTGAGGTCACTATTTATCCCTTGGCTGTGGCCTGCTTCCAGAATAGTCATTGGCCATCTGCCTCTGTCTTCATCACCGCGGGTCCTGAGGGCTGACCGTGTTCCTCACAGCAAGGCAGTGCTGTGAAGGCACATGTGTGAGCTGCTCACACCAAAGGCATGAGTCACAGGTTGGTGAGCAGATGCAGTCAACTTTCTACTATTTAGTACATTGCAATTTTAAGTGTTTGCTCTACCCCTTTATTTTGGAAAATAACTTTCCTGCTGAGTTGCAGCCAGCGTTCCCATACATGACAGCTTAGAACCAATGAGAACATTTGCATTGTGGTGTGGTCTGCAGTAATTCTTAAACCCATTGTAGCACAGCCTCCACCTCTTGAGCATGTGGTGACCTCTGATGGTGGCTTGCCTGTCTCCATCAAAGGGGATACCCCTGCTCTTCCCAATTCATGCTCCTCTGCTGGCACCCTTAGATGGTGGTGCTCTGGTGCTGTGAACTGGTGGGAACAGGTATTTGCTTGATGCTGGTGATGGTCTGGTAAGACCTAAGAAGTCTTCAACAATGTTTAAGAGTACCTGGCTGGGTTTTTGGGAGCACAGCACCCTTTGTTTCTGAGGAGGGACTCTGATGGAGGATTATCGTGGTATTGGGGGGCAGGGTTTATCCTACTTTTAGAGGAAACAGTGATATTTCCCATCTTCCTGTGTTTCGTTTGAAGATACTTTGCACATTACTATTAAGAAAAAAGCTTATTCCTCTTCTTTATGCCAGTCTTGCTAACAAGTGTTAGAATAGTGAGGTATGTGATTCAGATTTGGAGCAGCTCTGAGGGCACATGGGCATCTAGACTTAAATGTTGCAGAGCAGAGTATCTTCTGGTACAGAAAGTTTTTCTACTGGGGAAGATAAAGGAATATGGGATGTGGTATATCCTTGTGAAGTCACTGATTACTCTGCTCCTGAACCTCACCCCACCTCTTGCTACTCTGGCTTGTCCAGCAGGACATCTGAGGAGATGCTCAGCAGAACCTTTTATTCTTCTGTTGTGGTGGTAGAATCATAGAATCATCATCAAGGTTGGAAAAGACCTTCAGGGTCATTAATGGGCAGCCCTACAACTGCTAACCACTAAGCTGGCTCCTAAAACACCATGTCCTCCTGTTTTTGGAACCCCTCCAGGGTCTCTACCCCCTCCTTGGGCAGCCTGTTCCAAGGCTTCCCTACTCTTTCTGGAAAGAAATTTTTCATGATAACCAACCTGAACCTCC
This sequence comes from Upupa epops, assembly GCA_013397515.1. Lineage (NCBI taxonomy): Eukaryota > Metazoa > Chordata > Aves > Bucerotiformes > Upupidae > Upupa > Upupa epops. The sequence continues at coordinate 160,587 of VZRI01006005.1, forward strand.
CCTGGCACAATTTGACCCCATTTCCTCGTCCTATTGCTAGACACTATGGAGAAGAGGCCAACACCCACCTCACTGCAACCTCCCTTCAAGTAGTTGTAGAGAGCCATGAAGTCTCCTCTCACATGCCTTTTCTCCAGGCTGGATAGCCCAAGCTCCTCAGCCTCTCTTCATCAGATGTGGTAGTGTCAGAAGATATTAAAGCATCTGCCTGGATCAACTGGTCTCCCTCAAGCTGTTACGTGGATTGTGCACTGCATTTTGCAGTGTAATTGGAAAGACTCTGAATTTTATAAGCCAGCCAAAACAGTTGAACCCAAGCCTTTGTTTAGCAGAGCTGGGATGAGTAATATTTAGGCTTTCAAGTAGTTTTCTGCTTTATATTTGTTTGAAGCTGTGGGGATTCTTCTGTCTTTATTGGTAGCTAATGCCCATGTTCAGCAGTGACCCTTTGCTTTGACTTAGTCTGATGAAAACCACTAAGCTGTGTCTGAACTATAAAGTGTTTGTCAAGCTCTATAGATAAGTGTCATTTCTGAAATGTCACCTGTCACTAAGTACTTTTTTTCCCCACATTCACTTGTATATGGGGAAAATACGGGCTATGTTTTCTTTAGAGTGCATGGATGACACTATGGAGCAGTTGTCGCCAGGTTTGGACTCTCCCCTCACCTTGCACTTGGCTCTTCTTTTGCGTCGTGGTCCCAGAACAGCTGCTTTGTGGCTGTTGCAGCCCCACAGCATGCTTGCGCTATCAAACTTACCATGTTGTATTTCCATGAGGGTGTTAGGATACTCAGTGGTGACCCTGGGACCCTTCTTGTTGGCTGCAGCCTGTTTTCATTGCTGTTTGGACAACTGCGGTCATCTCAGGAATACCTCTAGGCAGCACAGTAGAGAAGGCTTAAGGGGATCCTGTTGAGTGGGTGGCTACTGTCTTCAGAATAATTTTGGGTGCCATGTCACTCAGTGTTGTTTGCCTTTAGGAAAGACAGCGAGATTGCACCTGTGTGGGCCTTCTTATAAAAGGGTCTGCTGGGTGTTGGTCACCATCTGAAAGTAGTGAAGGTATGTGAAGCTAATGAATCTGCTTAGCCCTTTCTCCAGTGGGGATAATAGCACTTCCTTCCATCACTGGACAAACTGGGACTCTGAAATGTTGGCTTTCAGAGAAAACTGGGACTAGTAGCAGACTGGCACCACATGCTTCTCCGGAGTATGGCAGCTACCATTTGCACAGACACACTCTTCTTTCTTGTGCCACACAAAGATACAGGAAGGTGTGAAAGTAAACACAAAGACACAGGAGGATGTGAAGGTAATTCCCTACATAGTTTGGAGGAACTGGAAACTCTGCTTTAGTCTTTGGCAAAATAGACAAAACACAATGCAAGCTGTGTCAGCAAGAGGAGGTTTATGTCTAAAGCATTTGTCTGAAACGATGAAGTGCTGATCTGTTGCTTGTTCTCAGGTATTAACTACCATTACACCAAATTAGACTATATATGATGTAAGGGACCATATGCTGATGAAATTTCTTCTTGTTGATAAAGCAAATAATAGGCAGGAGAGAAATCTGCTGCAAGGTTTTGTATTTGTGATACCCCTGAGGCTCTGAGTGAGTTTAGGAGATAGAGAAATTGATAGGAGCTGCAGTAGAAAAGGACCATCTGTGGTGATTTTTTTTATCCCTCCTATTCCCTGCCCCCCACCCAAAACCAAGCTAAATACTCACATTGTTCTCCATACACTGGATGTAGTTGTGTGGCCTTGTAACCACAAAAGGAAATGTTTTTCCGTTGGATCACTGAGATGATTCAACTCAAATGTACGTACTCTCATTCTGTCCAGCGCAAGGGAGAGAGGAGAACTCTGTGCACTGGGAGGCGGAAGCATTTGGGTTTGATGGGGTTAGCAGTGCTTCACAACATGGTTCCTTCTTTTCGTTCTCTTGAGCTTCACCTCTTACACGGTTGGATTGGAGAGTAAAATAGCCCATCTTCATCTGTAACTTCCCCCAGGCCTGCACTGTTGTGTAGATGCAGAGACGTCCCGTGGCCAGATGAGGAACTGCCTGAACTGGGTCTCTTGTTCTGGCTTCTAAGATCACTCAGTTCTTAAATTACTGCCCTTGGTTCTGCTAAGAAACTGGAAATTGGATGGATTCAGAAACCACAGTTACCATGTACCGACGCCTTTGGATAATTCATGAAGAAATCCCGTGGTGTCTTTCCCAGCAGCTTCAGGAGGAGCTATGATTGATCCAAGCTGGAAAGGGCAGATCATCTTGAGAAAACTGAGACTTACTTTGCTTCTCCATCATCCTGTAGATGTGCTGGACACTGCAGACAGGAAAAAAAGCATCATCTGGCTTTGCCAAAGCAAATCTCCTCTGGATTTAATGGCCTTTCGCCTGCCTCTAGAGATCAGGGACTACTTGTTCGTGTAGGTGATGTGAAGGTGTCAGAAAAGAGCTGTTGTCTTGAAGAGCTTAGATTCTCTACTTTACTATTCTAAGTGTAATCCATTCAGTTCCAGCACATGCACGGTGACAGAATGGCCAATTTCTAGTGTCTTTCATGTTGTACCTTGAAGAGAGGCAAGTCAGTAAGGAGGAAACAGTAGGAATTGAGCAGGAATTATCTAGATACTAACAATACAGAGGAATAAGGAGGGGAATCCAGATTCTTGAAATGCTTGTTATGCTTGTGTCAGTCACTGTTGCTGATAGGCAAGTGTGGGTTCAGTTTAATTGTGCTGTAGCTTGTGGCTTGGGCTGCATCACCACTTTATCTTACTAATAAAATGCTCTAAAGGAAGGAAATAGCTTTTTCTTTAAATACTGGAAGCTCACAATACTCGCATTTCCTCCTTTCCCTGTCTCCTGTGAACCCCAGTGGAGAAGCTGTGGAAGAGGCTGTCTCCAAATTCGTGTGAGTTGGCCTGTGGTATTAAAGAGGTGGTGAGCAGTGTGCTGGAGTAAGTGGGATGTCACAAAGAATAGAAGAGTTATGGATAGAAGTAAATGCCAAAAACTTGCTAATCCAGCAGAAAGTGAAATCCAGTGGTTCTTCATTCACAGAACAGTCCTTTTCTTTTTCAGATTGTTGTAAGGTGGCAGCGTGCCTGGATTTCCCTGCAGTGACTGCCTGACTGCTGCTGAGTTGCCTCTCTCAGCCCATGAGGCTCTCCCCATGCTCCAAGAGTGCAACTGGTGCCCAACGCAATGTGTGTTTGTCAAACCATGGAAGTGGGCAAGTATGGCAAGAACGCCACTCGATCTGGAGACCGTGGGGTTCTGCTGGAGCCTTTCATTCACCAGGTGGGTGGCCACAGCAGCATGATGCGCTACGATGACCACACTGTCTGCAAGCCCCTCATCACCAGAGAACAGCGTTTCTACGAATCTCTGCCCCCAGAAATGAAGGAGTTCACACCAGAGTACAAAGGTGAGGTCCATTGTCATTCCACAACACAATTCTGTGCTTCAGGAACCTGTCCCCTCGCTTTTCTGCCACCGCTGTTGTCTTGCTGTCTTCAAATGTTGCTTTATTTGTGTTTAATTCTCTTTGGCAGGTGAACAGCGTGGTAGGAAAGGAGGAAGCTTTCATTATGGGCATACAGTGTTGAGTGTGCTCTGCTTTCTAGGTAGAGAATCACAGCATGGTTTAGCTTGGAAGGGACCTCAGAGATCATCTAGTCGCAACCCCCTGCCATGGGCGTAGACACCACTCACCAGATCAGGTTGCCCAGAGGCTGATCCAACTTGGCTTTGAACACTTCCAGTGATGGAGCAGCCACAACCTCCCTGGGCAATCTGTTCCAGTGCCTCAGCACCCTCTCAGGGAAGAATTTCTTCCCAAGATCTAATCTAAATCTCTGTTCTTTTAGCTTGAAACCATCCCCCTTTTACTATCAAGAGAGTCCCTTGTAGAAACTCCGTCTTCAGTTTTCCTGTACCTTCAGCTACTGGAAGTTGCTGAAAGATTTCCCTGGAGCTTTCTCTTTCCCAGACTGAACAGCCCAAATTCCCTCATCCTGTCCGCATACATATCTGTTCCAGCCCACTGATCATCCTGATAGCCTCCTCTGGACTCATTCCAGCAGCTCTATGTCCTTCCTGTGCTGAGATGGGAAGTGTACAGTGAGGCAGCTGCTGTCTGAAGTTTAAGGTTATAGATGTGTAACTGAATTAATTTTGCTACTGAGTTATTGTCAGTTACAGCCTTGACCTTGAGCAAATGAGATTGGATCATAGGTTGGGCAATTGTACATTCCACTCCTGCATTTTATTGCTTCCTCATCCCTTCTCTTTTATGAAGCCATAGCAGAAGTCTGCTGAAGCAGGAAGTGTTTCTTCCCCAGTGCTGAGCTGAAGCCTTGTCCCTAGCATGTTGGAGGAGTAGAATTTTCCAGTGCCCTGATAATTGCAGGACACTGGCTGCTCATCTTGGTCTTTCAGAAGCTTGATACACTTTTTGCCACATGTGTTTGGATTCAGGATGTTGACAGCAGCCAGTAGCCTTCTGGGGTACTTGATATTTCTGTTGCCTCTGCTGCTTTGTCACCATATGGCATTAGGGGGATGGTACTTCACAGACAGCTGGGACCACCATCTGTTCGGGGTCCTGCTATCTGATTGGAGCCCGAAGGTCTCGCAGCAGTGTCACCTTACCCACACATGTCTGTGTGTAGGTCATGAGTGAAAGATGTAGTTCTCTTGCACAGTCAAGCAGGAGTGTGGCTCTGGGGCCACACTGTGCTCTATGACTCACCAGAAATCCCAGCTGGGAGCCTGTATAGCTACTAAAACACTTTCCTTGGGAAATATGTTTGGAACTGATGAAGCTGGTAGTCCAGATGGAGACCTGTCTCTTTGAAGTCAGATATGTCCTCGTAGCCTGAAGGCATAGGACAGACATCTCCACCCCAGAGTGCCATCTGAGAGTCCCATCTGGTTTCCTGATGGTCCCAGAAATCATTCCTGCTGGTCTGGGCTGGAAGAGGGAGGAAATCTTGTGGATGGTATTTCCTGCGTGAGCACTTGGATGATGTGGATTGTCCTTTCACAGAGGTTTCTTGAGGAGCACATCTTGACAGCCAGAGCACTTGGGGTGGCGTTTAGGGGCTGACTTACCGGAGTCCTGAACAGCTCGGATGTTGTGCTGAGCCACTTGAACCTTGTTAATGTAGTCATGGGCTGATAAGGAAGAAGGCCACCATCAATTGAGCAGTGCCAGTTTTCCTTATGTTTGTAGTGAATCATCAAATTTGGTGCATCTGATACTCCTAGCAACTACTCAATACTGGTAGCAAGTTAGTGACAGGTTTTTGTCATTGTGGCTTAGGAGATGGACTTGTTTTAAGGGCTGGGGGAATCCTCAAGATTAGCCTTAACTAAAAGTGTCAGCTGTCCTGCTCTGGCTGACCAGCCAGGTATTCTTGGAGTGTGTGCATTGGAAGAGTCTGCCTGGGGAGGTGGTTGAATCCCTGTCCCAAGAGGTGTTTAAGACAAGGGTAGATGTTGTGTTGGGGGGCAGGGTTTAGTGGTGATGATAGGGCTAGAAAAAGGTTGGACTTGGTGGTCCTAAAGGTCCCTTCTAGCCAAAACTATTCTACAGTTCTGTGGTCTATCCCTTCCCTTGGACTGTGGTGCTTTCCAGGAGCCTTCAGAAGGCAAGGACACACAGTCCTGCTTCCCTGTGCCTGGCTGAGGTAGTTGCATTTCTGGGGCCCCATTTTTAATGCTGGAAACCATGGGACCATAGAGATCCCTGGATGACTTGTGATGAGAGTGGCAGGTGTTAGCTTAGCCTCAATGCTCTGTACTTCATAGCTCAAATGCTGGAGAGCTACTTTAGCCCGGAAAACACCTCTCCGTGGCCAGCAATGTCCTTGTCAGCCACAGAGGTGCTTCTGCAGGACACACAAATGAACTAGATGGGTAACTTCAGATGCTTTGCCCTCCTCAGCATTAGTAGACTGTACTTAACTTTCACTGGTTTGATGTTTACTGCAAGAGTGGTTGGAAGGAGACAATCCCATCCCTCAGCCTTCCAATGACACTTTGTCCTTATTTTTTTGAGTGCTGACTGCTCAATCAGGTAGCCACACAGAGCTTAGGGAACTTCTCTGCACTGTGCTAACAGCATTTGGATTGTCTGCCTTAAGCAGACATACTGAACACTTTCTTTGCCTCCATCTGTACTTCTGGGAGCTGTCCTGGTGTCAAAGCCCAGACTGCTGAGGCTCCAGAGGAAGTCAAGGCAAAAGAGGAGCCTGCCTTGGTTGATGAGGACTGGGTTAGGGTTGTGTTGAGCACACTGAATGTACATAAATCCATGGTGCCTGGAGGGATGCACATGCGCATGCTAAGGGAGACAGTAGAAGTCATTGCTAAGCCACTCTCTGTCATCTTTTCTAAGTCATGGAGATCAGGAGAGGTGCCTAGAGACTGGAGGTTAGCAAATGTCACTCAAATCTTCAAGAAGGGTAAGAAGGAGGACCCAGGTAACTATAGACCGGTCAGCCTCACCTCCATCCCAGGAAAGGTGATGGAACAATTTGTCCTGGATGCTGTCTCTAGCCACATCAGGGACCAGAAGGTCATTAGGGACAGTCAGTGTGGCTTCACCACGGTCAAGTCATGCTTGACCAACCTGATAGCCTTTGATGAGGGCATAACCAGGTGAAAGATGATGGCAGAGCAGTGGATGTGGTCTATCTTGACGTCAGTAAGGCATTCGACACAGTCTCACATAGCATCCTTGCAGCCAAACTGAGGCAGTGTGGACTGGTTGATTGGTTAGTGAGGTGGATTGTGAACTGGCTGCGGGATAGAAGCCAGAGAGTAGTGGT
>VZRI01006005.1:175349-228159 GCA_013397515.1 Upupa epops
GGTGGAGTTCTGCAACAAGGCGCTGCTGCTGCATCAGCTGGAGGCCCTGCGGCAGGTACAGGGCGGGGGACGGGACGAGGGTGCTGGGGAGGATGTGCGGAGCAGCCGCGCTGCCGGCTGAGCCGCGCTCGCTCGCTCCCTGTCTCCCGCAGGCCGGGGTCAGTCATGTGGTGCTGGCCGTGAGCTACATGTCAGAGGCGCTGGAGGCAGCGATGCGAGAACAGGAGCAGCGGGTAAGGACCAACCACCGCGTCCCGACCCCGCGGTCTCTTCGCGTCCTCTGGGCTCAAGCCGCACCCTGTACCCGCAGCTCGGCATTCGCATCTCCCTGTCCCACGAGAAGGAGCCGCTGGGCACGGGTAGGGTGAGGGCAGAGCGGGGGGACGGGCAGGACAGGGGGCTGGGAGCACGGGGAAGCAGCCCGATGGGCAGCGCTGGGGACACTGGGGTGCGTGTGTCGGGACAGGTGCGAGTGAGATGAGGGAGCCAAGGGACAGCAGGGCCAGGAGAAAGTGGTGGAGGGAAGAGTGAGTGGGAACACCTGTGGGGAGCTGGGCTTGGGCACCGGTGAGACCAGGAGGACCTGGGCACTGGGGCTGCCCCATCCCGGCAGCGTCACTCACAGCTGGGCAGCGGGGCCGCTGGCACTGGCGCGGGACCTGCTGGCCGAGGGCGGGGAGCCCTTCTTTGTCCTCAACAGCGATGTGATCTGCGAGTTCCCCTTTGCGACGCTGGCCCAGTTCCATCGGCAGCATGGTGGTGAGGGCTCGCTGGTGGTGACCCGTGTGGAGGAGCCGGCCAAGTATGGGGTGGTGGTGAGCAATGCTGACACTGGCCGCATCTGCCGCTTCGTGGAGAAGCCGCGCGTTTTTGTGTCCAACAAGATTAATGCCGGGCTCTACATCTTTAGCCCTGGCATCCTGCAGCGTATCCAGGTACGGGCTGGTCCAGCCTGAGCTAGTCCAGGCTTGAGGACTGGGCATCCTACTCACTCCTGCACCCTGACTGTACAGCTGCGTCCCACCTCCATCGAGAAGGAGATCTTCCCAGCTATGGCACAGGAGGGGCAGCTCTACGCCATGGAGCTGCAGGGTAAGGGCCTGCACACAGTGAGGGCAGCATGGGGGCTGTGGTGGGGGTGGTTCTTGCCTGCACTGCCACCCCTGTGCCAGGGGTTGCCACCGTAGATCTATCCCTACAGGCTTCTGGATGGACATCGGGCAGCCAAAAGACTTCCTCACGGGCATGTGCATGTACCTGCAGGCGCTGCGGGCTCAGCACCCTGAGAAACTGCACTCAGGGCCCGGTGTCATAGGGAATGTGCTGGTGGTAAGTGCCAGCACACCAGCCCCAAGCTTTCTGTGTCCTCTCACCGCTATCCTCAAGCTGCAGGGACCTGTCCCTGTGCTGGCCAAGTGGCATAGGCCACGCCAAGAGCACTGGCTGCCTCCTGGCCCTGGTGCAGCCTCTCTTCCTTCCAGGACCCCAGTGCCACGATCGGGGCGAACTGCATCATTGGCCCCAACGTGACAATCGGGGCTGGCGTGGTGGTGGAGGACGGGGTGCGCATCAAACGCTGCACAGTGCTGAAGGGAGCTCGCATCCGCTCCCACTCCTGGCTGGAGTCCTGCATCGTGGGCTGGAACTGCTCTGTGGGACAGTGGGTGAGGACACAGGGGAGGCCCAGTGGGGAACTGGATCGTGGCTGAAGGGATGCAGAGAGTGTGCAGGGGGGCAGAAGCTGGCCCTGAGCCCTGAGCCAGGGTGGGTGTGACAGTGCCTCTGTGGGCAGGTGCGCATGGAGAACGTGACGGTGCTGGGCGAGGATGTCATCGTCAACGACGAGCTCTACCTCAATGGAGCCAACGTGCTGCCACACAAATCCATCGCTGAGTCTGTGCCAGAGCCACGGATCATCATGTAGCAGCCCCTGGTGGGCCCTGCGCTCCCAGCTCCGCTTGGATTAAATATTTATATTTCGTTCTATTGCTGAGCAGCATCCGAGCATGGCCTGAGTGCTGGGTCACTCGCCAGGGCTCTCCTGGCTTCCCGTTACCAAGTCTAAGGGCACTGTGTAAGGAACAATAATTTAATGTTGCGTTTAATTGTGTCAGGCCCCAGCTAGGGGCAAGTTAACAGCCCAAACGCCCAGCCTGGCCCCCATGCCCTGCCGCTGGGGCTGCTGTGTGTTCCCAGTGCTGCTGGAGAGCCGAGGCTTTGGGCTCCCCTCTCTGAGAACTGCCTGCAGGGCACAGCGATGCTTGGTGAGGGGAATGCTGGCCTGGTGTTGGGCCTCCCATCCCTGCAGCCCCCTGCCCCACATTGCAGCCTCAGGCAGGGCAAGTGTTTGGGGAGAAGCCAATTGTGGGCTGTCAGGGGGCTACCCTGTTGGGCTGGGGGAGCCTGTGATGCGGCGCTGGGCACTACGAGCTGGCTGGCTTGGTGAAGTCATCCACTCCCTTGATGGTGGCCTTGCAGAAGAAGCAGTCTTTGTTGTTCATCAGGTGCTGGTTGATGCAGGCTCTGGGATACAGAAGAAAAGTGTGAGCGTCCTTAGCACAGCACAGTGTGGGGGCCAGGGGCTGAGCCCCTGCTGGGGGGTGCACCCAGGAGCTACTCACTTGCACGATTTGTGGGAACAGGGTCTGAAGATGGCTGAGATGGGGTGTGCGTAGCAGATAGGGCACAGGTCTTCCTCGCTGGTGGGCTGTGTGGAGGACACAGGACAATGAACAGTGCTGGCAACACCCCCCACCCCTGTGTCAATAGGCAGCTGTGCCAGGTGCTGAGCGTAGGGACTTGTCTGGGGTGACGTGGACTCACTAGTGTGGTGGCAGCTGCCTGCTTGGACTCCTCGCTCAAGTGGGTCAGCATCTTCTCCACCTTTGCCAGCTCCTCAGTACTGATGTACTCAGTGTCTGTGGAGACAAACCGTGTGCTGGGAGGGTGAATGTGTCCCTGATGCAGCCCTGAGGCTGCTGGGTGATACAGGGGTGGGCTGCAACTCCCCTTGGGGATAAGCCAGGACAAGGAGTCTGATGCTGGGCACAGGGATCCCCGTACTGGGGGCAGCAAGCTGGACACAGCACCACACAGGGACCAAATTGCTAACAGTGGGCACCGGCCAGGGCCCCATTCCAAATTCCATTGCTGGGGGACAGTGGAGGACCTGCACACTCCGATCCACAGGGCTAAGGGGGCTGTGCCACAGGGACACAGCTGCAAACAACCCTGTCCCCGCACCCCATCCCAGTGGTGGCTGCAGCCTGGCTCCCACTGTAGCCCTGACACTTACAGGTGTGCAGGGAGAAATGGTGCTTGTCCGTTGCCGGGGCAGCTGCTGCCAGGGCTGAGGGCTCGGCATGGCCCAGCAGGTACTGGATGGAGCGCAGCTGGAAGCAGGGGTCTGCCAGCAGCACTGCTGTTGCATGCTCAGCCCTGGAAAGAATGGGACACATTCAGTCCTCTACCCTAGGATCAGACTACCCCTGCAGCCACCTGGCTGTGTCCTCTTCACTGCTGGCAGCAGCAGCTTAGTGGCAAAACCTACTCAAACGCAGAGGAAGGGCAATTGCCCTCTTCTTCTGCTGCCATCCCCTGCTCAGATGCTTTGGTGGATCGATACAGTGCATCAGTGCTTGCTGAGGCTGCAGCCCTTGTACCCAGATGCCTGCGGAGCTGCAGAGTGGCTGAAGCAGTCAGCATCATACTCACCTCACAGCAGGACACGGGTGGAAGGTGAGACACAACAGCAGCCTTATGCTGGGGGACTGTGGCCACTCTGCACCAAGGACACAACGCAGGTGCCCCCAGTGCAAGCAGGGACTCCTGTCCAGCAGAAGTGAGCTGCATCTCTCCCTGGCTTCAGCAGGGACAGGCAGAACAGTTAAAGGGCACCTAACCTCCCATCTCAAATCAGTCAGGCAGCATGGAAAGAGCAGAGCTGGCCCATGGCAAGTAGGGCATAGAGAAGCGTGGCGCACAGGCTGAGCTGGGGCACAGGGGGTTAACAGCCTCCGAACTTGCAGCTGCAGCAGCCAAATTGGCTTTTTGCTGTCCTAATGGAAACCAATTCCCCAGCCTGGCTTTCACCTTCCCACTAACGAGCTCAGGCTCTGGGTAATAACGTTCCTGTGTGTCCTTCACTCTGCGGCCGGTCCCTCCCTGTGACGCCCCATTCTGCTGGGGGGGAACCCCATGGCTGGAGGTGCTGGGGGCAGTGCCTGCTGGCTCCTGAGGTGAGAAGATGAGAGTGGTGGGGAAAACTGGGTGCTAAGCGGTGGGAGGGAGGATGACCAGCGTGGCCGTTGCCAGCCTGGGAGCAGTTTGGATACAAGATGCTCCCGGAGGTGCTGCTGGGGCGGGTTTATTCCACCAGCCTCCCAGAGGCTGGGCGGTCGCGGAGCAGCCTCGCAGTTGCCTGATGGAGCTAAGCCGGTCAAGACCGCTGATCTCCAGCCAGAGGAACAGCGGCTACGCACGGGTACGGCCGGACGGTGATCACCCCTGGCGACAATCAACCACCCAGGACTGGCGTCCGCTGCGCATCACCCCGCCGGCTCCCAGGCCAGGCCCCAGCTGTGGCCACCACTCCCCGCGCTGGAACCAATGGGATCCTGCCCGGCCCACTCGCCGCGCACCGCCAGCCACTGAATAAAGAGGAGCAGGACTGCGGTCCCGCAGCGGACCCGGCTCCGTGGGGGCTGCTGGCCGGGCAGAGCTGGACTACAGGCAGCGCTCACCGGGGATCGGAACGCGGGGATACTGAGCCGTGAGAAACTTTGCGCTCCACAGCCTCCACACAATTTTGAGAGGCAGCGAAGCATCTGGTGAGCCTGAAACACAACCCCGAAACGCTGGAGCATCTCAATCCACTGATGCTGGACACTGACTCAGAGCCAACTCGGGAGCCCGGTTCTGGACAGCCCCAGGCAAGCAGAGCACAGGTATGCAGCAGCCCTGGGGAGCCCTACAGAGCTGGGCAGGGTGATGCTGCCGTTTAACTCTGTTCAAGCCCTGCAGCTGGGATTGGGATCCTCTTTTGTGGGGTGCAAAGGGGTGTCTGTGGATGCTTGCTAAAGCCCCCATCAAGGCAGCGACGGTGGGGGGGTGGGAGCCCCACGGCACATTTTGTCTCGCGTCTCCCTGAATCAGAGGCTCCTGCTTGGCACAATGTCCCTGCGGGCATCACCAGTCCCACTCTGGACCTGGACAGTGGCAAAGCTGCTGCTGGTGCTTCAGTTCTGTGCCCAGAGCCACGCTCCCCACACCTCCTTGCTGCTCCGTGCCTGCCCCACTGCCTGCATCTGCACCTCTGACCTCCTGAGCTGCAGCCGGCAGATGCTACAGCATGTGCCTCGTGTGTTGCCACCCACCGCCACCACACTGGACCTCAGCCACAATGCCCTTACCCAGCTCCGCGACCACTGGCTGGCCGCTCTCCCACACCTCGAGGCCCTCCACATCAGTCACAACCAGATCAAGGACCTTTCTCGGCAGGCTTTCCACAATGCCTCCTACCTGCGCCACCTCGACCTGTCCTCCAACCACCTGCGTGCTGTCGAGACACACTACTTTGATGCGCTGGTCAGCCTGGAGGAGCTGCTGCTCTACAACAACCACATCACACGAGTTGATGAGAATGCCTTTTCCAAGCTGAGTGGACTGCGGAAGGTCTACCTGAGCTGGAACAACCTGACTACTTTCCCCTTCCACGTGGTTCAGGGGCTGGGAAACTACAGCCTCCGCACACTGGACCTTTCCTCCAACAGCCTAAGCAGTATCCCTGTGGAGATGCTGACAGCTCTGCCTGAAAACATCAGGAACGGCTTGTACCTGCACAACAACCCCATGCAATGCAGCTGTCCACTCTACCTGATGCTCCAGCGCTGGAAGCAGCAAGGGTTCAGCTCTGTGAAGGATTTCTTTGAGGAACACACCTGTAAGGTGTCTGACAGTGTGCCCCGCTCCCTGATCAAGTTCCTCAAATACAGCCACATGTTTGAGAACTGCTCGGCGGACTCTGAAGACATGCAACCAGTGCCCTTACCCGTGACGGTGGGACAGACCCTCCTGCTCACCTGTAACACCAGCCTGCTGGCCCCAGCCACCACCTACATGTGGATCTCTCCTCAACACGAGCCCATCCAACACCCGGGGAATAGCAACCGCTCCATGGAGGTCTACCACAATGGCAGCCTGAAGATCGCAGAGGCCAAGCCCTGGCACTCGGGGATCTACGTGGGCTTGGCCATCAACAACCCTCGTAACTTCAGCAGGCTGTGCGAGGTCAATGTGACAGTCCTGTACCCCAAGCCCGATGGAGAGACCTTCAGCACTGGCCTCACAACGCTGCTGGGATGCATTGTGAGCCTGGTGCTTGTGATCATCTACTTGTACCTCACGCCCTGCCGCTGCCTGAGCTGCTGCAAGAAGGCGGTTCCTCTCAGCCCTCCGCAGGAGTGCAGTGCCCAGTCCTCCATCCTCAGCACCACTCCACCAGCCACCGATGGGCCCAACCGCAAAGTCAGTGCCAACAAGCACGTGGTCTTCCTCGAGCCCGTCAGGGAGTCACAGAATGGCAAGATACGTCTAGCCCTTGGAGAGGACTTCCCCAATCCCAAGCACCCCAAGGTCCTGCAGCTCAAGTCAGACTCGGAGTCCATCAGCTCTGTTTTTTCAGACACCCCCTTGTGTCGTAGCGGGGCAGAGCTGGGAGATGAGCCAGAGCCTCCCAAGAGCTGTTCTCCATCACTGCTAGAAGGATGACCAGGCACCCTGCATTTCTGGCTTGACTGTGACCCCCGAGGGTGATCAGCATTGCCTAGAACCACTTTAGCCGTGAGCTCCTGGTAGATTTCGGACCAGGGCCACGTTGGTGTCCAGCCTTACATGAGCCCCTGGCAACAGTATCTTTAACACAAGGGTGCTGCTGCTGAAGCTAGCGCGGCTGAGGTACGCTTCTTGTGGGCCCTCAAACCCAGTGACACTGGGGCTGGTGCTCTGCCACGGCCCTGGGCACCACAGATCCCCTGGCCAAGGAACAGCCAAGAAGAGTGGGACAGCATCCTTGCTCGTGCCAGGGGATGGCAATGCCACCACCCTCCAGCAGCCCATGCCAGTCCCCATCGACATGCCGTGGCTGGGGGCAAGGGGAAGCATGACCCCACTGCAAGGTGTGGGCTACACACCTCCTTCCTAGTGGTGGCCACGCAAGAGGGATGGAACTTCCCACCCGAGCAGTGATACAGCCAAGCCAATGGTACAAGCTTTTGCTCCCTGAGAAGCTGTAAATAGTGGAGGCAGGATTAGGTGATGCTTTACAGTGCCCTAGCCTACACTGCTGAGTGCTCCCTGTGCTGCCAAGGACGCTGCGGGCTCAGCTGCTCCAGTCTCCTTCGCTGTTTCTCCTTGAGGCGGACACGCGCTGCTAGGACACCACTGTTTAGGCAGTAATCTAATAAGCTTGTCGATAAACGTGAGTAATCCTCTCCTCTCCTGGGTCGTTATTCTCCAGTTACATTGCAATAAAATGAAGGAAAGCGTATTTTTTTAAGCTCACGCTGGTCCAAGTGTCTCCTTACCCAGGCAGCTACAACCTCTGGGTACAGCAGGGGGAGCTGGGGGGGGGATCTGAAGGAGTCCTGACTTCCAGCTGGCTCAGTGCATAGCGCCTGGTGATCTGCACTGGGCTTGCAGCCCTCCTTCCCATCGAACAGCATTAAGGTGGCCTTGGCCAGAGGTCTGAACACACTACGATGAAGCTGGTGGCCTGGGGCTAGTGCAAGAGGAGCACCCAGTGTTTTGACCCCCTGAGCATGGGTCTCCAGAGTGTTTCCTTGGAGCTGGGGAGGAGCAGCACCAGCTGAGGCCCATTCAGACGCCAAAAAGAACGAAAAAGATTTTGGGGCAGGGGAGCAGCACTCTGAGGAGGCTCTGGGGGTCAGACTGGGACTGACTTTGGCAGAGTCCTGGTGCCCTCTGCAGATGGAGCTGCCCCATCACTAGACAACCCACTGTTTTTCCCACACCCAGCCTTGCAGCACCCTGGCACAGGGAGCAGCACTGTCCCCTGTGATATGTGCCTGACCCCCACAGAGGGATAAGAGTGTCCCCACATCAGCTCATCCACTGCTGGAGCAGGAGCATGTAGCTGTCACTGGCAGCACAGAGGATGCCAGGCCATCCTGCTGCAGGAGCAGAGCTCAGACAAGACCTGAGCAGTGAAGCAATGATCAGGACCCTTTGCAGACTCTCATCCCAACATGCAGCCCTGCCATAGCTGTGTGCCCCAGCCCCACGAGTTGCTGGTGGGACAAGGGGCATGGAGACAGTACTAGCACCCCTCTGATTTCTTCAGCCAGGAAACAAGCAGCTTTTCCCACAGCAAAGGCCAGTCTCTCCTGAACCTGATGAGGAGTGAGCAGCTCACCCAAGTCAACTGGAGCCTCTTCTGACACTGATCACATGTGCGGCTTCATGCCACTGATGCCCTGATGCTGGCAGCTGGCAAAGGTGACAGGATGCAAAGTGACAGTCCCCCCCAGCCTGCACCCTCCTCCCCACACACTCATCACTACTGGCCTCGCCACCTCTCATTAGTGCAGAGCCCCTGATGAGCCTGGCATGTCAAGCTGGCCACGCTGGGGTGCTGCTGGGAGGTGATGTACTTTGGTGTTGTAGGGATAGGTGAGTGGCACCATAGCATGCTGAGGGGATGCCACCCCAGCTCTGCACCCAAGCAGGGATTCCATGGTAAGCGTGGTTTGAATTAGCCCTAGGAATGTCTGCAAAAGAGGAGACACAGCTGAGGGGGCCCAGGTCCCTGCTTGGGCCAAGTGGGGCATGAGAAAGGCTCCTGAGGGCCTCTCTGGGGACACCAGCTTGGAACAGCTCAGGAGCGTGGTTCAAGGCTGGCTGCAATTCTCTTGGCCCTGAGTATCTGCAGTACCCAAGGGCTCCTGGTGACCTTACCCAGGAAAATCTTGCTGCTGAGGGTCATGCCTTTCTGATGGTCGGCTAGGAGTCCACAGCACACACCCTTCTACTCCAGCAAGTAAGGGCAGGCAGTTTGAACTGCTGAAGTGGTTCATCAAGCAGCATGAAAGGCAAATCATCCCCGCAGTGAAAAACCATGGCCAGGAGAGCAGCCTCTCTGACAGGCAGGAGTTGGGAAACTTAACAGGCGGTCCCCGTGTACTGTGCTCTGCACCATCACGGCCCCTACCTGCTGCCAAACTGGCCTCCTGTTCCTTGAACCTGTGCAAGGACTAGTGCTGGGGACCAGCTGCCAGTGCTGATTCCCATCTGCCCTGGCACTCCAGGACACCTCAGGGCCTCCAAAACCCAGTCCCTTCCAGTCCTCCTGCTGCAGGGGCTGGGTGCACAGTGTGTACGGTGAGACCTGGATCCTTTATGATGTTCACTGTTTTCCAAACACCTTGAAGCAGCAAAGCCTGGTGCTGCCTGCTCCTGCCTTCTAGCATGTACCCAACAGGGTTGTGAGATCCCAGCCTGGCAGTCCTACTGCTCAGGATGCAGTGGTTAGAGCTGGAAGCTTGCAAAAGCCATTTAGGCCAGACTGCTTTTTAAACCATGACACATAGTTTTGAGTTGGTCATTCCTCCACACTCACGCTCAGCTCGACACCTAAAGCACTGCAAGGCTTGAGCACCACTCATGTTTGGAATTTTTACAGTGAGGGCTCCTTTAGGCCAAGGTGTCTGTGAAATGTCTGCTCCTGCACCTCCTTTGTCATAGCTCAGTCTTCAGTACATGGTGAAGGAGCATTAAAGTGATCACAGAATGGTTTAGTTTGGAAGGGACCGCAAAGATCATCTAGTTCCACTCCCCTGCTGTGACCAGGGTTACCCAGAGCCACATCCAGCCTGGTCTTGAACACTTCCAGGGATGAAGCAGCCACAGCCTCTCTGGGCAACCTGTTCCAGTGCCTCAGCACTCTCAGAGGGAGGATTTTTTTCCTAAGATCCAATCTAAATCTCCCTTCATCTAGCTTGAAACCATCCCACTTGTCTTATCACTGGGCGCCCTCCCTCTCCAGCTTTCCTGTAGCCACTTCAGGTACTGGAAGACTGCTATAAGGACCCCCTGGAGCCTTCTCTCCATCTGATCAGGTATTGATGTATCCTATAGGACTGCCATGTCTAGCAGGAACCAGTCAAGCCTCCAGTGCTTGAGCACACAGTTGAGTGACCAGGCTGAGTTTGGAACCTGCACACTGAGGTATTCTGTGACTTTTCCAGTGCAGGTGACTCACAAGGCCATTTAGCAATTCAACAGTCTGCTGAGCCTGCCTTCTCACCTAGGCTTGCATCTCCTCACCTCCCTGCCCACCAAGGTGTTACCTGTGCCCAGGGAGCCTCTCCCCAGCTCCTCTTCCTTGCCATCCCCTTCCTCTGCACTCATCGATACTGTGCAAAGGAGAAGAGTGCAGAGATCCAGGCAGAGTTACCTCTTTTGGTCAGGTCTCATTGGCTTGTGTCCAGCATCACACTGGCACAGCACAACTGTTTCTGGCCCAGCATCCCCATCCTGTGCTCTGTTGGCTGGTATCTCCATGTTCCTGGTGACCACAGCGCTCTTTCCTCTGCCTTCATCTTCCAGACAGAAGTCCCCTGGAGATGCACCTTAAAGGCTGATAAGGTCTTTCCTCATACAGTTGTGGCTCCCTGCACATGCCCTAAGCCTCCACACTCACAGGGCCATGGACTAGGTTTTGCCTGCCTCTGAGGAGATGGGTGTCCATGGGGCATGATGAGAGGAGTGGCAGCTGAGCCCTGACACAACACAACTCACCTCCACTCTGGGATGGCCACTCACAGTCCACAAGGCTTGTTCCAACCCATACACCCAGTCCTAATTACAACTTGCCCTTAAACCAGTCTCACCTTTGGGTTTCACCCCTCCCCCTGCTGCTTGTTCTTGCCAGTATCCCTACACAAGCCCTGGCCGATGCTGCTCCATTAGCTCACCCCAAAGGAGGCTTAACAGAAAACCTGCTCAATTATTTAGCAGACAAACGGGGTATGATAAGGGCTGAAGGCAGTCAGGCTCTCTGGCGCAGACCCAGTGATTCAGCCCAATTCCTGGCTCAGATCCTGCCTTTTCTCTCCTCCCCACTAAGGCAAGGCTTAATCTTTTAGAGTTTGCAAACTGGCCACACAGGGGCACCTCTGCCCCCACGGCCCTGCCCAGCCACTGTCAAACCCAAGGACTGGGACAGAGCTGCACAGCAGGAGACTTGAGCAGTCTCACAACAGCAGTGCAGAACCAAGGAGCTGTGGCCTGCTGGTGAGACAGCCCAGCCCCACTCTCACCTGCCAATGAAGCTCAGATTCCTGAAGCGACTGGCCCTGCTGGGAAACATGAGGTAACTGCCCCACTTTGGTCTGGGAATTGGAAGAAAGACCTTCTACTAATGGACTGCAGCTTGAGCTAGCAGCTCCCCATCAGTGCTCGGCACTAATTCTCCTCTGCCACTGTCTGGGGACACAGCCAGCTATGAAATCTCCAGGCCCTGCTACAAAGATGAGAAAGTCCAGGCAAGGTGGGCACTGAAGCTGTGGTTTACCACGAGGAGCACCCACTGTCCTGTCAGACCCAGCATGGAAATGCACTGCCTTCCCCATCCAGGGACTAAGGTATGTGATACAGTAACTGTCTTAACACATCCCAGCCAGAGCAACATTCCTTCTTCTCATCCTTCGTGGCTGTTTGATGCCGGGAGTCCACAGAAAGAAGACTGGACGCCTGGCTGAGCATTCTGTGCTGGGCAAGGGGCAGCGAAGGCATCTCACTGCATTCTGATAATGCAGTTGGATAAAGTGGCATGGCCCTGAATCTCCTTACTCCCAACCTTCCCCACTGGAGTAACCTGGCCCCATAAATGGCACCTCACTCCTCCTATGACTACCACTATGAGGTGAACGAGGAAAAAAGCCTTCAGCACCTTCCGATCAAGTGAATGGGATAGCCTTGACTTGCTAGGTTTGAGGCAACCATTGTGAAGCCAAGGAAGCCATACAAGGTCCCATGCCCTGTCTTCATCCACTGGGGCAGAGCCTCCTCACAGGGAACCTGCCAGGGTAACAGCCAGTGTCTCTGGTAATTCCTGCAGAGAAGTCCCTATGCACAAATGTGGGGTGGATTCTCTCTGTTAATGATTTCTAGTGACCTGGTAGTTACTAAACATGACCTGCAAGAGATTTCTACCTGCTTCTGGCACTGCTTCTGAGGAAGGAAAGCAGCTACCCCGTTCACTGTACTGAAAGAAAGGGGAAAAGGAAAGAGGAAAGCTGAGTCCTACTGAGTTCACGTGAACAGCTTTGTGCTGGAGAGCCGTGTTACATAGGGGATCCTTTTAATTACTTCATTTACGCCTTGCAGCAATACACCCATACCCATGACAATCAGTGCCCATGGGAGTGTACAGACCTGAGGAAGGTTCCACCCCTTCCATCCCACAGACCATCCTCTTACACATGTGCCTGGAGACAGGTGCTTCACACCACCCAGAACTGGGTGACAAAGCTTGCATACCAGTCCTCAACTCAGAGTGCTGCAAAGAGGGAGACTGGCTCAGTTTTTCCCTCCCTGTGGCCATGCTGATCTCTATCACCAGGCTGCCCACCTTCTCTGTCTGGGTAGTGGTAGAATGTCTCAAGCCACCAGGCTCACTTCCATCCAAGGCCAGGCTGGATGGTGCTGTCAGCAACCTGGTCTTGTGGGAGGTGTCCCTGCTCATGGCAGGGGGTTGGAACTGGATGATCTCTGAGGTCCCTCCCAAACTAAGTGATTATATGATTCCTTTGTCTTGCTTGATCTCAGAAACTCCCCTGCAGCATCTGCTTGCCTTTCATAGATCAGTGACGTGACCACAGACTTAGTGCTGGGCTCAGCAAAATCACGCAGAAGCATTTTGTCTTACGCATACTTTTCCCCCATTTTCCTCCTGTCCCACGCTGTGCTTCTGCTCAGCAAAGCCCACAATAAGCAGGTGATGCTTTCTCACATCATCCCTCCGTTTTGCATTTATTTCTGCTTTTTTTTTTCTGCCAAAGGAGGTGACTTTAAAACCCTTGAAGATCAGTCAGAGATTTGTTGCTTCCCAACTGCACACCATAGGATCTGGCACCTGTGGTTTGTGACCAGCCATCGCTGCCCAAGGCATGGAGGGTAATGCTGGCAGACTGGGGACAGTGCTGCTTGGTGACATACAGCCCCTCTGACTCCAGCTAATTCACAGTACAACTGGCTTCTCAAGTAAAAGAGACAGTCTGGAAGGTTCATTTCCACCCAGGACTCCCTGCAGGCTAGAAAGGATGTGATAGTCATCACACTATCATCTTCCCAGTGCTCCAAACTTGGCTAAAGTAAGGGTCGGAGAAAGAGCTTCACTTCTTCCAATGTCTGACTCCACAAGTGGAGACATGGAACTAGCGAAGGACTTATCATTCTGCCTGGCAGAGAGGGAACTGCTTCATCGCCTCCCTGCTTCCCTCCAGGGAGAAATGCCTAGCTTTGGTGTCAAATTCATGATTTCTACCCCCGTTCCCAGTCCAGAAAGGTCACTGATTGATAACCTTGTGCTAAGCTCTGGGCACTGTCCCACTTGGGGCTGTGAGACTGGCGCAGGAGCCACAGGAGGCAGGATGTAATTAGATGCATTCATGTACAGCTTTTGAGTCCTTCAGAGAAAAAGCTGCAGGGCTGAGCCACGTGGCCAGATGGAGCTCTGCTCTCTGCAAAGCCAGAGACTATCGTGTTCTCCCAACGTGGGAACAATCAGTATGTGCAGTGCAGACAGGAAAGCCCCATCTCCCACAGCAGTCTATGGGCAACACACCTACGGATGACAGTGGGAGACAGCAAAGGCAGGGTTGCAGCGGCATCAGAATGAGCTTATTTGCAGGCACAGACACACATAACCCACCAGGCCAGCTGTGGCTCTGTCCAGTCACATCATTCCCCCCAGTGCTGTCTCTTTGAGTAGCTGGTTACCAGAAAGACAAGAATATTTGCTTCATCCAAAATTTGGCATCACCTACATGCCTGGACAGGATTGGTCTCACCCTTGTGTCTGGGTGAGCCAGAGAGCTCTGCATGCACTTTCATGGCTCCCTGAGATGTGTCCAGACTGAGGAAGCTTTACTGAATATCCTTGCACTCAATGCTGTCTGTCACTGAACTCTGCCTGCCATCAGCACAGCTCTTTGACACTGTCAGACCCTACTTGAGGAGGAAGGTGCACAGCGTCCCACAGCTACCTCTCATGAGGGCTTTCCTGCACCACAGGAAGATTTTCATCCAGCAGTAACACTGGGATGCAGCTGCTACAGGGCTCCTCAGCTCCTGCCAGCTCCATGCACATTCTTCCTCACCTTACTTTGGCCCCCACCATGCTCCTGCAACACCTCTCACAGCACTGATTAATGCAGCACCCAAAGCAGCCCACACCTTGTGACCGTTTTGGAAGTCAAAAGCCACTCACCCCTGAACATCAGTGTCCACAAGCAGCCGGACCAGTATCCCTGTGACAGCCACCAGGATTGGGTAATGGTCCACGCTCTCCAGCCCTATAGAAGCAAAAGAGAAAGACAGAGCCATTGCCACCACACGACAGGCAGAGTAGGGCTGCACTGCTCCTCCCAAGCTTGGTGGCAGAGTAGGGAGGGCCAGTGATTTGTGCTCTCATGGGGCCATTAGATTTGTGGAGACAGAGGAGCTTCCCCACTAATGTGAACGCCAGCCTCAGGCACCAGGAAACAACCCTGTCTCTTCCAAGCCTCAGGAGAAGGTGGTCTGTCCCCTCCTAAGCAGGCACGAAAATCCAGCTGCTTTAAGGGAAATACAGGTAGTCCCTAAGACAGCACCTGGATCCAGTCTCTGCTAACAGGCCCAATTCAGGCCCAACTCACCCACAGTCACCTCCACAAGGGACAGAGCTATGTGGCTGAGAACAACTTTCCACAGCAGTTCAGTGCCCCCTTCCTGAATGCAGAGCACAGCAAACAAGTCTGCTACCTGCAATGCAGTCCAGGTCTTTGAGACTTTCAAACAGCTCCCACCCAATCTGGGTTAGAAGATTGTTCTAACTTTCTTAGATCAGCGCCTAGAGAAACACCTCCCTGCCCAAGCATGGCATGGCTGCCACTTCCACTGCCACAGCCAGACCTGTGCATCCGCTGAGGGTATGACGGCAAGAGCTAGACCTGCAGGTAGACAGAAGCTAAGGGACTAAGAGCAGTAATGCTCATGTCTGTCTGGAGGATTGACATGCATCATGTGGACAGCGTGTAGGCAGTCTGCAGGACTGGACTGGCTTCCCAATCAGAGACAAGGCCAGCCTGAGGTCTGATCCCATACGCGCATAAGCTGTCTCTCACTTCCCCAGGCCATGCCTCCACCACATTTTCAAGAGAGAGGGACATGGAGTTAATGTCTGGACTCACCTGGCAGACGGAGGTTGACCACTCGGTCAAACAAGTTCCTTTCAGCTGTCACGCGGTTCAGCACCTGGTTCAAGAGCTGTACAGGGAAAAGCAGAGAGGGTTTGTATTTTCTGTATGGGCCTGCAGAAGCCAAGCTACTTGTGTGGATAAAACCTCTGGGCAAGCAGAAGCCACAGTAGCAAGGAGAGCCATTGCACGTGAAGAGTGAGCTGGCAGCTGTGGGCAAAATGGTTTCAGTGGGGTGAAGCACAGTCCAGATCCTGTGAACCCTGAAGCATGGGATGAGCACACAGAAATTCCCTGCTTGACAGAGCATCACCATAAGCAGAGATTTCTGCCTAGGACCAGCACAGAAGGAACTAACTCTAAGTTCACTTTATTAGCCACTATTTTCTCACCCAAAGCCTCAGTGAGATGAGCAGGGATGCCTCCAGGGTTAAGCAAGCTGAGCACAATTTCTGCTGGGCAACATCCCTCTACCTGTGCCCTCACACATGAAAAGCGAAAGACTTCAGCCTCTGAGGGCACACTCACCCATGTGGCACAGCTTCATCATAGAATGAGAGGGGGATGCTGCAGCACACTGCTCTGTGCTACCCAATTCCCCAACCTGCCTAAACCACTTGCCAAGGGCCCATAACTTTCCTCCTGAAATGACAATCCCTACAAAAATCCCAGGATCCCAGGCTGAGTAGAGACTGCTGTACTAGACCCCACTCATGTGGGCAGAGTGCTCAGCCTCAACCCTTGAATTCTCCTTCAAAGGGTGCTCCTTCATACCCCATTAAAGAATGATACCTGGGCAAGCCTCCGAAGCAGCAGCTCTGATGATGGACGATTCCAGTCAAGAAAGATCTCTGGTGCCAGTGTGACAGTCATCTCCAGCACCCTGAGCAAGCTGACTGACAGGTCAAAGCACGTGGCGCACACTTTCAGCTGGCGGCTGTCCACAAAGTTCCTCTCTAAGCGCTCTGCTGCCTGCTGGATCTGCCAAGCAATGGACACAGTTCAAAAGATGACCCTTCCCAAACGTAGGCAGTGACCCACAGCCCAGCTCAAGCTCTCTTGTAGGCCAGGGATGTCCTGCATGAAGGACACAGGCACCCATGGCATGCCAGACCCCACAGCCCTGGTGGCACACTCACCTCCTGAATCATGCCAATGAACTCAGAGAAAGCCCAGTTCAGCTGGTTGAGGACACTGTTGAGAAAGCTAGGGGCCAGGTCACGGTCACCGCGGAGCAGGTCTGCCATGTGCCGCTGCAGCAAGGTGGAGGGACATGGCTCTGAAACCAGACAGTGACAGCTTTGGTGGCCTGGTCCTGAAGCAGCCATGTGGCGGGGGGAAGGGTAGGTTGGGAGCCCATTCCTGGTCTGGGCAGATGTTGGCTTGTGTCTCCCAGTAAGCAAAGCTGTCAAGACACTGGGAGTTGGGGTGCAGGGACTATTCGGAGCTGACATCTCGCCTGTTGGGCCTCCAAGCACTTTTTTGCTACATCAGCCTGAATTAACCAAGGAAGAGCCCTGCATGCTCACTGCTGCCAGTGTGCGCAGGAGTGCTGCCCTGCAGCTCAGCATCACCTCCCACTCTGCTCTGCAGTGGCCCACGGTCAGCTCAGCATTAATTACTCCTGATACCAGTGTGGCAGCAGATGCCTAGAGCCAGCCTGGCCACTCCTGTCCTCATGTGGCCATGTCGGACTGGCTGTGTCCAGAGAGGAAGGTACCCAGTAAATTCCACTCCTGAGAGGCTTCTGCATGGAACTGACATTGGCTCTGACCTCATTAGGCTCAGGCTGAGCTGCGCCATTCTCCCAGGCACTCTGCCTCCAAGCTCCTTATCAAGAGCAAAGGTAGGGTCAGATCCACCAGCTGGGAAACAGTTAGGGCTGCATAGGGGGCTGACTCCCATAGAAGGGCAGGGAAAGGGAGGGGACACAAATGAGATGGGTACTTTCCACCAGCAGAAGGACCCCCTGTCAGTGAGAGGTTCATAAAAGCATCCAGCACCAGGACAGAAGGGGACCAGAGAAAGAAACTTGAGCAGATTTTTGAGCAGATTTACCTGCTATAGGGAAAATTATTCTAATTATTTTCCCCTCTCCTAGAAGCCATTAGCAGGTACCAGCAGGTGGAAACTCTGTCAAGATCTCTGAGGTCCCTCCCAAATTGCAAACCTATGAACCTCTGAACAGCACCACTGCAGTACCCAGAGAAACAAGTCATGCTTCTGATGCATGTGACTGCAGAAGGTTTCTGAGGTGGCAGCCTACTCAGAAGGCCAGCATGGGCCAAGGAATCCCAGGGCACCCTTGTCTCAGAAAGAGAAACAGGACCCACAGAACACCCCCTGCCATCTCGTCTCATGGGGTTATGCCCACATCACCATCCAGTGATTTTCAATCTCATTTTCCCTTTATGTCAGCACTCTACATGTGGCAGTGCAGAATTCCACCTATGTTTTCTCCCTGTTGCAAGGTTGAGTTTCTCTGTTATCTTCTCCTCAGGCTCCCCTCTACATGTAATAAAAGGTGCTCTTCATTTGAATCGCTGACACATTCGCTCCCTCCCAGCATTTGAGTAGCAAAGTGGTTCTAGGCAAGGATCACCACTCCTTGCTGAGTTCAAGGCTCATCAAAGCCTCTTTTATTAGTGTTTCAAGCCAGGATGGATGTCAACTTCTCACCCAGCCAAGTCTACCTCGTTTGAAGGCAGTTCTGGCTTTCAGAAGGATGCTCTTACGCTTGTAATGACTTGCTTTATCCTGATTTTTAGCCAACAACTGTTTCCTCATGGTCCTTCTCCAATAGGTGGTGTAAATTTGCTCCAAACCTCCAACTCTAGGTCCTTGAAAGCTTTCTCTGCTGCTGGCAAAGACTGCCAGTCTATAAAAGCATTAAGACTTGGCGCTTCTGGTCAAACTCCTCCACAGGGTTCTTCAAAGGGTTTAAGCCAACACCAGAAAACAGTGGACTTCCTTGGCTTTTGTTGCTCTCAAGAGGATCCTGAATCTGAAGTCCTGGTGACCACTGCTACTATTTGAAAGCAATATAATAAACCATTCCTAGAATACAGCAAGAAGACTTCTGTCTCTTGCATGAGTTCCCAAATGAGGTTCTCCATAGGACCATCCTTAGTGACATCCAGAAAACTACACCTGGTGCTGTGTTCACCTTCACTTACAAGATGTTCATCTTCACTGTGGCATTTCCACCTACTGTCTTCATGTCTCTGTTCCCACTGTCCTCCTGGGTAACAACACAGCACTGACATGTGACATTTGGTTAATGGCTGGATTCCATGACCTTAAAAAGTCTTTTCCAACCTAAACAATTCTATGATTCTGTGATTTCAGACAAGGAGGTCACTCCACAAGGAGTCTGATACTCACTGATGCGGTTATTTTCTTGACCCTGGCACCAGTATGCCATTAGTGTTTCTAAAACCTGTACCTCCCTAACCCAAAAGCTGCTCAATCTTGGCTTAGTCCTGTTTGTGACAGATAAAGATCAGTCACTGGAACAGAAATCAGTGGTTCTCCAAGGCCAGAATTACGACCTCAATATATTTGATGTGGGCACTACAGCGTGGCCCTAAGCAATTATAGATACATCTGATGTTTCCACAACAGGAACTTCCCCCAACAAAAATATAAGCAAAATAGTCAGAGGGGAAAGAAAGTCCCAATTAACCAAAAATCTAGGTGGCTGGGAAATAGTGAATAAAGACACAGAATTCCTTGGGAAGATTATTAGGCAGCCAGAAAGCCTCAGTGCTACAGCAAGCACTTGTGTTAAAAGGTTCACCGAGATGGGGATGAAGCAAAAGCGTCAGTTACAGTGTAAAAGACAAGGTGAACATAGTCAACCCAAGCCAGAAGCTGATGACAAGAAGGACAAGAGAGGCAGCAGAAGGAGCAGACATAGAAAAAAGATCCACCACTGATCACACTATGCGCTGAGTTTCTTTTCAAGAAAAATACTCCAGCAGAATTATTTAAAAAAATAGCACTGGGAGAACATCTACCACAGGCACATTAATAGAGACAATTAAAAATGAATAATGCAGACAAAGTGGAAGCCTTCAATAAGTGCTCCTCCTAGGTAATTGTGAAGAAGCACCATCATGTGTTTTCATCACAGAAAGGTAATTACGTGCCTTATAGTTCGCTAATGATCCAGGGAGATTTATAATGGGGCTATTTGTGAGACTTCTTGGTCAGCAGCCCAAAGGGGGCTCTAGATGCTGCAGCATTTCCAGCAGGGTGGAGAGCACAGAGGAGGAAAACCCCAAACTGACCAGATTCGGCTGCAGCACCCAATGCTATTCTGAAATTTTGAAAATATCCAGATGGAGAAGCTAAACAGCTGCCACTCAGTGGCTGCTGAACCAATGAATCATAGAATCATTAAGACTGGAAGAGACCTCCAAGATCATCAAGTCCAACTGTCAACCCACCACCACACCCACAAAACCATATTTCTAGTGCCAGATCTACAAGTTTTCTGAACACCTCAAGGGATGCTGCCTTCTAGTACCTGAGGGGAACCTACAGGAAGGCTGAAGAGGGACTTTTCCCAAGAGGATCTAGCAATACCATAAGGAGAAATGACTTGAAGCTGAAGGAGAGTAGGTCTAGACTAGATCTTAGAAAGAAGCTCTTCAGTACAAGGGTAGAGAGACTCTGGAATCAATTGTCTGTAGAGATTGTCTGCAGATTGTGGCTGCCCCCTCCCTGGGGGTGTTTAAGGCCAGGTTGGATGAAGGCTTGAGCAACCAAGTCTAGTTGAGAGGAGTCCCTGTCCACAAGAGAGGGATTGGAATAGATGTTCTTTCCAGCCTGAGCTATTCTATGATACTTGGCCACTCTTTCAGTGACAAGATTTTTCCTAACGTCCAGCAGGGAAAGATGTAGCTGGGGACAAAGCAACACACATCACTAGTAAACTGCACCAAGATGCATTTAGTGAGGACCAAAGCAACATCATAGAGAGAGGCAGAAGGAAAGCAGGCAGCATTCAGGTGTGAGGCATCAATAAGGACAAGCACAAGGCATCAGGCTGTCCCAGCATGTGCCTGGGAATCCCACATGCCTCCAAAGCAAAGCGCTGGTCAACAGGCTAATGCAAGTTTTGGCAGATCAGGGAAGTGCTCCAGCCAGCGTGACATCAACACCTCTGGGCTGCCAGAAAAACAGGAACGGTGAACACTGGGACTCACAGAAAAGCAAAACCCCTTCCTAAATAAGACACTGAGACTGCTCTTTCTTTTCCCCTTTAGAAAGGACCAGGAGTAAGTTTCTGCTGGTATACAAACACTTCTGAAGAATAAAATTATGAAATGCACGAAGTTTAGCTCAGCAGAGAAAGCCAGCGCAGCAGTTGGAGAGAAGATGAGGTTAGATTCATTCCCATCAGGAAAGTGATGGACTGAGGGTGAGGAACCACCATCAGAAGGGCTTGAACAGTTCAAATGCCGCCAAGCGATGCTCTTGGTGGTGTCAGGTCATGGATTTTTTCCTGAATTACCTCTTTAGCATAGGCAATTTGCTGGACTTGGGACTGTGGGCAACCTCTCTGGCCCACACTGCACAACAGCTCAGCTAGATGATCTCATGGTCCCACCCATTTACCCTCCGGGGCTTGATGGATGTGTGGGCAGAAGGTTTGAAGTAGAGAAGGCCTGCACTGCAACCTGAAGTCACCCAGCAGCTCAATAAAAACTTAAGACAGTCTGGGCCTGGCAGGGGGCCAATGCTGCTGCTCACCCTGTGCATGCCTAACGGCACCCAGCCCACAAGTCACTAGAAAAGCAAAACAAGTTCCTACAGTAGCTGCCATCGAGAACCATCTCCACCTCTGAGCAGAGCCCTTGTCTGCTCTCAGGAGCCAAACTGGAGGCAGAGCCCTGCCTGCACAAAAGCTGTTTGGTGCCAGCAGTACTAAGGAACAACTTGGGGGGCAGGCAGGAGGACACGTGGCCTTTCTTTGCCTCTCTGTCTGCCAAAGTTAACCTAGCATCTTGCTGCTTGCCACTGGTGCTCAAGCAAAAGGCATTATTGGAGAGGACTTGTCAGCATTGGGTTAATGGCTGGACTCAATGATCTTGAAAGTCTTTCCCAGGTCTAGGTGATTCCAAGACCAGGTGATCTGTGTATTTCATGGGTTTCAGGAGGCAGCATCAAGCACAGCATCAGAGGAAACGCATTTGCCCAAATCTCCTTCAGACTGGCCTGCAGCAGCAGACCTAGAACACGGGGATTTCCTTCAGCTCAGCAGTTTGTCCCGTTGTCCCTGCCAATGCTCAAACTGCAACAAGGAGAAGACTGATGGGTGGGGAAGCAGGGGGTCCACTTCCTTCTCCATCCCTGGGCAGCATCTAAAGGGCACTTTGGAGTCCCCAGTCCTTCTTCAATTAAATCAGCATCTATTATTGACTGCACCTTAAATAGCAATCCCAGGAACAAGTCTGCGCAGTAGCCATCCCAGCCCACTCCAAGCCCAGAATGTGTGGAGTCACATGGAGATGAAAGGAAAGAGGCGTCAAAAGTTGAGGAACTCCACTCCCACCCCAGAGTGGGATGTGAGGAGCTTGGTCACCAGCCTGTGGGACCACTGGCAGCCAATCAGAGTCTTGCTTGTGCACTAGGAGGGTGAGGGCACAGTCACAAGGTCCCTCCTGCATGAGTACCAGGACTTCCCCATATATCTCCAAAGATGAGAGGAACACATGGCTGACACAGCCCACAAGAGGGTTGTGACCCCAGAGGTATCCCTGAAAAACCATGATGTAGCCCCAGAGAAAAAATGACCACTAGGTGAAGTCCTCTGTCCTCACCCCAGAAGGGTCCTTCTAGACAGAAGCAGGAAAGGATGGAGTTCTCTAAAGCTACTTCACCAGACAAGAGAGGATCACACAACAAACTTACTCTGGAAACTAGCAACAGAGAGATCTCCTGGGCACCCACAGGCAGGAGAGGGAAAGAGAACAAGAGTGCTGTTAAAACAAAGACAAGCAGCAATCCCTGATGAACAGGGATCAACTCACACCTCCACATGTCAGCTGCCCCTATCACACTGCAGCACCCTCTGTCCCCTGTTCCGATGCAGCTCTCCAGGACCAAGGTCTAGCACAAAGACTTTTACACAAGGGAGAAGGGGCAGGGATGTATCCAGACAGGTCCAGACCCCACAAAGGTGAAGCTGGGGACATATTCTTCTGCTCAGGAAAGGTACCTTCTCCTCTTCACATCTTTCTCAGTCACAACATAGCTAAGGAACTTCCTCAGTTCAGGAACAGTGCCAAGAACCAAAGTGCAGTGCCAAAGGCAGGACAGGCTCTGCCAGGCTCTGAGAGATGCCTGGATAAAACACTGCCTTCCTGCAAACTGGTCCAGTGTCTCCACAGGCACAAACTCCCTCTTGCAAGGTACTGACAGTCTGGCACACCTACCCAACTCTTCCCCAGAGCAGCTGCTTGTGGCAGACATCAGAGCCTTCTTCCATTTTGAGGTAAGCTCTAGTAAGGATGCAGGCATGGGCCTCCCCCCCTTGAAGGGCATAACCCTTCCTCATGATGGCTCTAACCAAGGAACATGAAAGAGAGTCACCAGCCAGTGCAGAGAGGCTGTGGATGTCCAGTACAGGAAACACTGGCTGCAAAGATCAGGCCTGGCTATTTGGCCAGGACTCCCCTACTTCAGCAGCCACCTCACAAGCTGGCCTGGTCCATAGCATGGCTGGCTGCTAGGGAAAAAGCTAGTCCTCCCACACCACCCTTCATAATCCTGAGTGCCCAACCCCTGCCTCACTCACTCTGCAGACTGGGAAGACTGGCGTCCTCAGGCTTGGTTTTCAGCAGGTGTGGGAGCCGTGTGTATCTGTACCCAAAGCCACAGCCCTGGTGAAAGGGACAAAGAAAGATCTTAGAAGCTGTCAAACAGCTGGGATTTGTCAGTATTGGAAAACAAAACATTCAGTGTCCAGCCAGCCCCAGACATTGAGAAGGGCAGTGATGCAGGATGCTCACCCGCCACAGCCTGACGAGGATCCAGTTGGTCTGCGCCCAGGGTCGCTGCTCATAGGGAGCCAGGAGGTTCTTCATCATGGAGATCCGTCTGTCAGACAAGGACACAGGTCAGCCCAAAGGGTTTGGGGACAGGGTGTTAAACAGAACACAGAGTAACATCCATGGAGCTGAGACAGAGCAAAGACTCTGGTAAGAGTGACAGAAGGTTCCCAAATCAACTATAGCACTCTGCTGCATCTCCTGGACTCTAAGCAGTGCTTGGTCCCCCACCGAGTCTTGCCACCACCCCAGCCCTGCCCCAGCTCCACAGGAACAGGCAGGGCAGCACTTACTGCTCTTCTGGGATCCTCTCTACAGCCCGCAGTGAGTGGGGGTAGCAGACGTAGCTGGCTAATGCCTGCATCAGGGAGTCACGGATGTCTGAGGAGGAATAAGAAGGAACTAGACAAGGCAGCCAAGGGTGTGCAGCACACCAGGGAGCACCTGAACACCACAGGCTGGGAGAGGCTGACTCTCGCTTTTAGAGGCACACTGCTCCAGTGGAGTGTGCTACACTCAGGCAGCTAAGGAATAACCCCAGACTGGACATGCAAATAGCTGAAACACAAGTCCTGCTCTCCAAAGAGTATCCTAGGTCATGTCTCTGGCACTGGAGTAAGACACATCAGACAAGGGCCATGCCCCGCCTCTCTTTGTACATGGAGGCATAAAGCACTCAACTGACTCAGCAGATAGATCCCAAGTGAAGTCTGTTGAGCCACTGGCAAGGGACCAGCCAGACCTGCACCATTATCACCCCAAAGCAGAGGAGTGCAGCTTTACCTGTGCCCACAATCCTTGAGTCAGCAAAATGCTTGGCCAGGATGGCAGCAAGGCGCATCAGGGTCTCTTCGTAGCCTGCAAAGAGAAGGAAGCAGGGATCACGCCAGTGGCCTCAATGGGCAGTTCTGTGGTCCCAACATTCCTGTGGACACAGCACAGGTCACAGAATTCATTACTGCTACAACCAGCTGTAATTGTGATGTGCCTAGTTTTCAAAACAGCCAGCCAGGGAAAGACCTTCGTGTCCAACAGTGCCTCTCATCTCAACTTCATAGTCTGAAACAGTTACCTAGAGAAAGATAAATGCATACTACTAAGTGGAACAGCAAGGAGGCAAGGCCTAGCGCAGAAGCTGAGCAACGCAGATCACACCCTAAATCCATGCAGCAAAGCCATGTCCAGCCTGCTGAGTTCTGCTGCTTCCTGAACCACAGGCACAGCCCCTACTTAATGGATGTGCCTCACTGGCAGGAAGCACAGCTCTTCTTACCTTCAGGAGCTCTGGGAAGTACAGAACTGTTTGCTAAGTGGAATCACTTAGCCAGGAAAAGCACAGAACGCGCACGCAGGGAATCCACCTAAACACTGACTCTTGGTGTCAAG
The DNA here is from genome assembly GCA_013397515.1 of Upupa epops. Taxonomy (NCBI): domain Eukaryota; kingdom Metazoa; phylum Chordata; class Aves; order Bucerotiformes; family Upupidae; genus Upupa; species Upupa epops. The sequence continues at coordinate 200,272 of VZRI01006005.1, forward strand.
CAGGTGGCCATCTCCACAGGAACATATTCAAATCTGAACACAGCCCCAATTCCTGCACTCATGGCTCATCTCCTCCCACCCCGAAAACAGCATGCAGTGGCACACATTGCCAGGGCAATCACCTTTCAGCATCCCAGCCTATTCCTGGTACCTCCTTGGAAGCGAATTCCACAGCTGCCAGTGTTTTTCACTACAGCAAACACTGATAGCTCCAGGCAAGGCAGGGGCTCCCTACCCAAGCAAAGACTGGCCACAGCTTACCAGTGGGAACCTCCATGTGAAACAGCACTCAGTGCCTGCCCCAGTTAAGATAATATATTGGTGCAGCATACCACAGCCATGAAAGGACACAGAGGGAGTGATGCCCAACTATCACCACTCATCATAGAGATGTGGCTTGCTTTAGACTTTATGAGGCCAGAATGAGCAAGGCCTCCCCACTCCTTTACCTGGAAGTTCCTCCATGTTGTTTACTGGGCTGAAGTAGTTCTTGAGTGCACTGTAGCTGTTCATAGCCACGTTGAGGTAGAATTCTGGCATGAAAGCAAAAAGTGAGCCTGTCCTGTCACCATGCTCAATAGTGCGGATGCACACTCGCAGCAGCCAATATACATCCTGCATCTTCTCCTGGCCAGGAGGAACACAAAAATCCTCTTTCAGTTTTGTCCAGCTTCCTTTTGGAGTTTCTCAACAGTCAGTACCACACTTAGAATCATATAGAATGGTTTGGGTTACCCAGAGCCCTATTCAACCTGGCCTTGAATACTTCCAGGGATGGAGCATCCACAGCCTCTCTGGGCAACGTGTTCTAGTGTCTCATCACCCTCACTGTAAAAAGGAAGACCTCCTTGTCTAAGATGTTCCTCAGGATCACTGCTCTAAGTTCATCCTTCATTAACCAGATCTGTGCCACTTAGTTTTTTCACAGAGCCACAGGAGCTCCAGGTGGAAGGAACAGAGGTCTCCAGAGCAACTGCAAGCTCAGAGCACAGGCATCACCAAACAACATCAGGTTAACTCTGACTTTGTATCACCAAACCTTGAAAGCCTCCACCATAACTCTTGCACCATGAGCAACAGCAATACGCATAACAACAAATGGACAAGGGTTATGTTCCTAGTTTAAAAGATATTAGAGTCAGAAGTGCAGGGAAGTGATTTCTTTTGCTTAATGGCTTTTCCAAAGTCTGCCACTACCCTCTTTGGGGGGTAGTTCTGTAAATTAGACTAGTATAAATCAATTAAATCAATTAGTATAAATCAATTAATAAACTAGTATAAATCAATTAAACTGATAAAAGACATGTTTATGTCTTTTAGAGCTATGAGGATGATTAAAGGACTTGACCATCTCTCCTATGAAGAACGGCAGAGAAAACCGGTGTTATTTAGTCTGAAGAAGAGAAGGCTGAGAGGGGACCTTATTAATGTCTATAAATATCTGAGAGATGGGTGTGAAGAGGAAGGGGTAAGTCTATTTTCAGTGGTGCTTACTAAAAGGACAAGGAATAATGTGTATAAGCTAGAACATAGGAAGTTCCACCTCAACATGAGGAAATGTTTCTTTACTGTGAGGATGATGGAGAACTGGAGCAGGCTACCCAGACAGCTCGTGGGATCCACTTCTTTGGAGACTTTCAGAACCTGCCTGTATGCATTCCTGTAAGAACGTGATCCTTCTTTGGCAGGGAGGTTGGATTAGGTGATCTCTAGAGGCCCCTTCCAACCCCAAACATTCTATGATTGCATGATTTACCTTCACACCAACTCACAACTCAGCTCAACTGTTGCTTTCAGAATAAAAAGTAACTGTGCAGACAACACGAAGGTAAAGAAAGCAGCACTTGGTTTTATTAAGACTCAGTAACCTCAAAATGTCATTTCAGGTATCGCCAAGCTAAGAGAAATCCTACACCAAGAGGATACAAAGATGTGATTTACCCACAGTGTGATGGACAAATACAACATTGTAATAAAATAAACTGAAATAGTCTTCCCACAGGGATGCTTTGAGGGTAGGATTATCTATTTTAAACCAGAGTGTTTTTAAGCTGTGGTGCTCCCTTTCATCTGACCTTGAATCCCTCAGCTTATAATAAACTACTGACTAATTGCCCCGAGGAAGGACCAGTCTGCCCTGCAAGAGGTCACCTCTCCTGTGCTCTGACATCTCAGGGCAGAGCAGGACTTCAACTCTGGACAGAGCCAGTTCAGTTGCACACAAATCTCAGGGACTCAGGAGCTCACTGCATGGATGTTTCCACAGAGAAATAGCAGGAACCTGTGATGGCTGTGAGATGGAGCCTTGAAGGTACAGGCAGTATGGACCAGCTCCTCCTTGCAGCCACACTCCTCTCCAGAGAAAACTTGCTCAGCTCCTGGGGCATGTTTCACAGCCGAGCGGGTTAGTGACCTGCTCTCCCTGTGGCCGTGAAGACCAGAGGAGCACACCCTGGGAAGGCTGTAACTTTCACTCTCACAGGCTGCTGATTCATCCGGAAAGGTGACACCGCGCTCCTGGGAGGCGGGTACCTGCGTTTAATACAGTAGATCTAGAGACACAAACAGTGTTGTTTCTGCATGGGCCATGGCAGCGAAACCCACGGCATACCCTGGTAATGCTCCTCAATCTCTCCAGAGCAGTCTGGGAAGGAAGAATTATTTTCTGGCAAGCACGGGCTATGCTAATACAGCTGGAGAGCTCCTGCAGCACAGTGCTGTGCCTTGCAGTCCTGTGCTGGGAGTGAAGGAAGGCATAAGCAAAGAGCCTGAGTCAGGATCAGCCTTTGTAGCTCTGCTAGATGTGTCTGTAGGAACTACTGCTCTTCCTCCCCTGTCTACAGCTTGGGATTCATGCTGAGGCCCTGCTGCCAGTGCTTCTTTAGAGAAATGTGTTGTCTTCCCCAGCATAAAAAAGTCACAGACACAGACAGGGCAGGGCAACGTGCAAGAGAAGAATGAAGAGGTGTTCAGCACAGATTAACAGTAAAATTGCCCATGCCAAAACAGACCAGAGACTGAGAAAATAGTGAGTGCAGGGGAAAAGGGACAACCTGTTTGAACTGTCCCTGCAGTACTAAATGCAGAACACACTCTGCGTGGGAGCCAACACCTGAACAAAAAACCCTGTGCTCTGATCCTGCCGAGTTCAGCATAAGCAGCTCTTATGAGACCCCTGTGATGTGCAGCACAGCTCAGGGAAACGCTTCTCAGCAGCCTCTCTCCTCTAGACACACCCTGAAAACCCAATATCCCACTGATCTGCACTTATCTGTCTGTGGGGCGGAGATCTGATGCCCTGAGGGAAATCCTACAGCACCTTGTAGAGCTCTTGGGTTGTATCCTAACAAACATCATAGGACCAAGCCTGGCAGAGGAGGGGGTCCAGGTCTAGGAAGGAGTCTCTGATACACAGGAAGGGAAAAACTAGCCCCAAAGATCACTGGCATTGCTCCAACCTCAAGGCAAATAACACTTGTGACACGTGGGCAGATATACAGGGACACTTGCTTGGCCTGTTCTGAGCTGCTCATGTTATGCTCCTTCTTACCTTTGAATAAATAGTGACGTTTATCCAAGCAAGACGTCGGCTTAGGTGATTTAGCTTCTCAGAGAAGACCTTTTGGCTCTTCAGCAATTCCTCATGGATGTCTCTCCTCTGGAAAGAGGGTAGAGATGTGAGGGCAGGTGTCACTGCTATTTAGAGCATCCTTTTTCAGAGCTAGACAATTAATGCAAAAGCAAATACCATCTTGGAGCTAGTGAGGGAGTATGGGGCAGAAGAGAAAGGGGTCATCAGTCTTTCTGTAGAGGAAATGGGAATCAGTACTATAAAGAGCACTTGTGGTCTCAGTTGCAGCCCATGAGGTGTGGTGCAGACTCTGGTCCAGTGTGGGCCACAGCTTTAGAGCCAGCTATTGTCAGACTTTTTTTAATGCACCATCAGAAACCGTCTCTGGCAGCTGGAATAGGACAGATATGTCCCCAGTCCACCACTGGAGAGGCCCCAGGTTTCTGCAGCACATGAAGGTTTCCAAGCTGCCAGGGATAGCCTGGGAGAAGCTTCAGTCCCTCTGTTCCTTGAGGCAGTGGTACAATGTGTTGGTGCAGTACAAAATGCAACTGCAAGCTCCAGACACGGTGCTTACTACCTCATTAAAGGCACTGGTTGCTCTCAGGCTAGAAATCACCCATTGTGCTTCGTTTTTTCTGACAGATATTGAGAGCCTACTGACAAGGAAGCTGGGAATCCAGAGGCACTTACTCTCTTTGGGCAGCGGCTGATTTTCTCCTCTGTGTCTTTCAGTGCCATGGCATATTCATTCACATCATCTGACACACCAACCATCTGAAAAGCAGCAGATTCCAACTATAAATGAGGGTATATTTTTCCCTAGACATAAACACATGTAACAAAAGCCTCCATGGGGACTGGAAAAGGGAAAGAGAACAGTCACAAAATAAGCTAAAATAGAGTCAGTGCAGAAGCACAGACGCAAGGAGAATCGATTCCTATGTAGCGCATACCACTTACCTTCCCAAGCTGCTGGTGGACACTGAGGTTGTACATCATCACTATTCCATCCAGGATTTCCAGGAGGGAATTCTCTGTGATGGGCTGGTCTGGTTCCTCTGGGGGTCTGCCCAATAAGAGACCCTCATTTCCATGGCTGCCTTCGACTGCAATGCATCCCCAAACAGGAGAGAAGTTCTCAGCAAGGCATTTCGGTACTTTGGCTTCTGCCTGCACTGCTCTGAAGCCAAAGCCCCATTGTGCCTCTATAACACTGTGCTCCCTCCCAGACCATGTGATGTAGATATGGAACTTAGGGACAGGGTTTAGCAATGGGCTTGAGACAGCTGGATTAATGGCTGGACTTGATCATCTTAAAGGTCTTTTCCAACCTAAATGATTCTGTGATTCACTAGATGCACTAACGTACCATCCCCATCTCACTGAATGAAATCAGGCTGTTTAGACAGATCCAGAGTATGCAAGCCCTGCTTCCTTGAGCCCTGGACATGCTTCAGAGGCCAGACCGGCCCAACACGGTAGTATCATGCTGCTATCTCTGGCTGGGCTGTGCTTAGAGCAATGCAGATACTGCCGCTACTGAACTACCTCCCTGCAAAGTCTTGCAAAAACTAAGACAGTGCCTCTCTACACACAGAAAGTGACAGCACTGTCAGCATCACGTTCGGGATGGAAAAGTAGTTAACAGTGGATCTGTGTATGTCAGCATGTCTTTGGAATGGGAAGGAGTGATGCTGCTGGTAAACAGACTGCATCCTCTTGAGAGTAGTGGGAGCTGGAAGACACCACTCTTCCAGGGACCACATGGGCCATGCCAACACACAGAAGTAACTCACTGTCCTCCTCGGTCCGCTGCTCAATGCTTAGTGTGCGCACTTTGATCTTCTCCAGGGTGCCAAGCGGCCGCCGCGGATTCATCAGGCTGACAGCCGCCGTACTGAGGAAGCGGTTAGCACGGCCCAGGGTTGGGGAGCTGAGCCAGCCAGGTCTGGCAAGAGCTCCACCGATGGCCAAGGTGGCAGAGGGACGCTGGGGCTGAAAATAAGTTTCATGAGAAACATTCTGGCTGTGTGTGGCTGCCCACTGTTCCTGCCCTGGCCCTGCAAGGATGTACAATAGCTGCTGGCTGATGAGCTGGTGCCTTTCTTATCATGTTTGGGCCAGCACTGTCAAGTTAGCAAGTGTTTATTCCCTCCTCTAAGGGCACATGCCAGGTCTAAGAAGCTGCCTTACACCCTCTCAAATGCAAGTAGATAAGAGCAGCCATTGGGGCATATTCACATCAGTGGGTAGTGAGGGAGCAGAGCAAAGAAAACTTTGCTGCTCAAACTTGGAGATCAGCAAGGCCCTGGATACACCAGTAATCCTCATGGAAGTGTAGTTATTTAGCTGGTGCCCAAGGACTGGTTACAGTCCTGGCCAAGACACCTCCTTCCTCTAAAGCAAAGGTTTTCTAGGCAGAGGCTGAGCTTGCTGCCCTAGCACCAGGAACGCCTCCACAGCTCACCTGCGCTGCTGATGTTGCTGATTCCTCATCCTCATCGAGATCATCCATAGTCACTGCCTGAAGCTCTGTAGGGTCGATCAGGACGTTGGCTTTTGCGGCCAGATCGTCTACAGAGAGCACACAAAAGCAACTGTGAACTTCTCATGAGGCAGCCCTAGGGTCATCCTGTTTTCTGATGCTGTATCAGAGTAAGATCACCTTCCTCCCAGTTTCCTTATGTGGAATAGGTCTGCCCTCACTAACACAGCTGAAGCCAAGCAGCAATGGGTGCTGCTCACCCAGGATCAGTTTCTATTGCTGGTCCTACCAGCAACAAACAGGAAACAGATGAACAAAGAGAAAACCAGCAGGGCCATACTGGACTAACACAGGGAAGAAAACCTGGGGCTAAAGATAATGTTTTAAGTATCCAGCTCCTCCATGCTGTCCCATGCTATGTCATCAAGTCACAAGGGTTGAGATTCAGACCAGAAACCTTTCTCAGCCTAGAGGAAGGCTGTAGTGATGGCTATGTTGTACAAAGTCTTGGCAATGCATTCTCTAGTCCACAGCTCCATCTTTTAAGGTTAGCAGGAAAACCTTGCTAAGAGACCAGAGAAGATTACACAGTTCTCAAGTTAAGCAAGTAATTCTGAACAGCCAGGAATCAACCCAAGGCAGACAAAATGGTCCTAATTTTGCAAACACACTGAGGAAGGTGAGATCTGAGTCAAAGACAAGTGCCACATTAGCCAGAAACTAGACAGATCAAGTGTGACAAAAAAGCAAGGCACTTACCTTTCAAGGTCTTCTTAAGGTGAGATAAGAGCCCTCCAAGTCGCTGAAGGTCAAAATAATCCACCTTCCCATTATAGAAGAGTTGAGGAGGGACATAAGCCTCTAGAGCAGAGAAAGAGATTTGGTATTTTCATGAGTGCCATGCACAAGATGCAAGCAGATATGTAAACCCTCCTACACTGGACTAACATTGGACCACCCACATTGGACTAAAATTTAGTTTTGTTGCCACAAAAGCACAAACCATTAAGGCAGGGGTGACTTCCACAATGAAACAAGTATCATACCCAAGCAGATCCAGGAGTAAGTGATGGCCACTAGCAAGAAGCCTCCCAGCACTTCCTCTCTCCCAGCCACAGTCACTGGGAGAAACTAGTTCACTATAAAACTCCTAACTCTACACACCTGGCTACTCCAGGTCTGCCACAGCCCCAAAGGTTCATAAGTGACTTATTGAAGACAGATAAGGGATCAGTCTGAAGTAAGGAAAGGGACTGCCAAGCAGCTCAAGGCAGGACAAGCAACATGGAGTTTGAGGGTGGCAAAGCAACGGGCATTGACTTGGGCTCTCCTTAATTCCCCAGTTTGGGAACCATAAAACCAGACAAATACATCACCCTAAACTTTGACTACGGGATGACTGAGCTATGGAATCAGAATCAATACTGGACTCTGCTCCAGGGTACCCAGGGGAAACTAGCAAACATTACAGGTAGCCCTTTGCAAGACTCAGGTTTGGATATTCACTGCAATAGATCCGCACAGAGGAGCTTCCTACAGACACGGGGTGACAGAAAGCTCAAGCACCCATGAGAAACACATAATTTTATGCCCTGCCAAGAGGCAAACCTTGTCCTAACTACAGAAATGCCTTCAAAGGTTCTCCTCCGGGTCTCACCTTCACTGCTCAGTGCAGCCGGGGTCTTTGCCTTGTGGCCATCCCAGATGAAACGCAGGGCAGCAATAAGACGGTGCAGGAAGCACACCATGTATTCTGGTGGACACAACACTGTCAAGTTCTAGGGCAAAAACGAGAGTTCAGGCATCATGGCAGGTGTGAAAGTGCATCTTAGCCCCAAGAGGTCATGTGGGACTGGCAGAAACTTCGTTCTCAGCCTTGCTAAGCATCTCTAGTTTCCATTACTGGTGGAGGGCCCAGTCCAGAAGGCAGGCAGCAGTTTCCACCTCTGGAAAGTTGTGGGCAGTAAAACAAGCAGCTGGTCTTACACAGGAGGATGGACACTTTGTGCTTCACCAAAAAGATGGAGCTGGTCATAAACACGGAGATGCGCGTGAAGAAAGAGATTCCTGCAACAGCAGATGCCTACCTCCCAAAGCTGCAGGCCAAGAGCCTGATCCAGGGCCAGAAAAAGAGTCCTCCCTCAAACAGTGAAAAGGATGGCAAAGCCAGGAGTTCACCTGCAGCAGGGCACCCCACACCCATGCTCCCTGAGAGGGTTTAGGAGGACTTCCAGCTCCCATTCCTTTCTAGCCTTCGCTCTTCTGCCTCCCTCTCCACTTCCTGCCATGTCTAAACCTCAGTTGATCAAACGCTGGGAGCAGTGTGAACACAGAGCGTGAAGCTTGTAGGGTGTCTGGCCCTCTGACTTACCCCTCTGTTGCTAGCGTTTTCCTGAAGAAACTTGCGCAATTTGTTTAGGAAGATGTATCTTGAGGCTTCACCCTGGCAGAGGATAAACAGATGGTAAATTTCTGAGTCCCACAGTATGGAGGTGCTGCAGCAAAAGATCCACACAGCACTTACCCCGCCTCTGTCCTTGTTATTTAGCAGCAGCTTCAGGATCTGAACCTGGAGACCTTCCACCACTAAAACAGGGACACGTGGCCATCATCAGACAAAAATCTCCCTGTAGAGCAACTACCCATTGAACCCCAACCACAGTACCCCATTCCCAGGAGAAAGACTGCCTCCTCAACAGAAGGAGGTCAGGAAGAACCAGTGCCAGAAGAGAGCTAATGCCACCACAGAGAACTTTCTCCTCCATCATCTAGCAATACATTCACCCCCAGCTGATAAATGATGCCTTAAAGGGGAGTTTCAGTTCTGCTTGTGCCCCATGACGAGTCCCAGAACTCAGAACCCTCCATCAGATAACAGCTTGGCTGGCCCCCACCTCTGCAGCTCAGCCTGTCCTGGAAAGAAGAGTTGGACTTCATGTCATGATGGGGATCTGGGAACAGGTCAAGGGTTGGTCCCTTTGGCTGCACAAGACTCATGGGACCCTGGTGATTTCCCTCACTTCTCACAGACCTTCAATGCGTTTCTTGAGCCGCTGACAGCCTCTTTCATATGCCCGTCGCCTCAATCTCTCCTCAGCACTCTCCTCCTTCACGTCCTTACTCTCCTTGCCCTGGTTAGGAGACACACACTACTCAGTCAGAGATCACTGCATAGGGAAATTTCTTAGATGGTTTGATAAGTTTGCAAAGAAGTATTTCAGAAGACTTCAAAGACTTGAAAACATTTGACATGAACTACATTGCTTCCAGACGTTGAAAACTCAAATCAAAAGTAAGGAAAAGTGACTCCCAACAATCCTGGTCAGTACAAGTTGTTTTCTTGCCAATGCAGTACCATAACGTTTATCTGGGTCAAGTCTGCATCTGGTATTTGCTGCTGGTTCTGTTTATGTTCACGTGTTGTTTTTAACAGGAATGACAGGTCCTACACAAAGAGGGTATTTTTCTCATATGTACTGGGATTGCAAAGAGAAAGAAAAAACCAAAGTGCAGTGTTTAGTCTGTCAGGTTACGTTGGTTTTATATGGGAATAGCACAAAGGTGGTTAAGTAATTTTGAACCATTTTTCATACCAGTTTGTAAAATAAAGTTACTTCGGGATAGAAATCACATTGTTAAATCAAGATGGGAAACACTGTATTGTCCTGAGCCATATGTAGGCAACAGAATCAGCAAAAATCTTCAGATAAGAAATGCCAATGTAATTCAGCCTTGGGTTTATAATGTATTTTGTACATTTTATAATCTGTGGAGACAGACTTGAGCAATATGAGCGTGTGATTCCTGTGTGACCTAATATAGATCCTGCTCTGGCAGGGAAGCTGGACTAGATGACCTTCTAAGAGCCCTTCCAACCCCTAACGTTCTGTGATTCTGTGAAAATGTCTTGCCAAAAGGAGAGCAGAAACAACGTGACAGTGGCAGCACAACTTAACTTTCTTGACTGTGGAACAAGTGAGGGCAGAACTTCTGAAGTCACCCAAGTCAAAATGTATTTCCTTAGACTGTGTGGCCTTTCTTTCCAAATCTGTTGCCACAGAAGAATGTGCCCCTCTCCACTCTTTTCCTGATCAACACACCCCAAATGTTTGCTCTCAGGGGACAGTAACAACATTAGGGCAACAGAGATGCTATAGCTCTGCATGGTCCACCAGTGCTGGAAGCACAGGCCATCCAGATTCCTCAGCCAGAAAAAGATGGGGATGGCAAGCCGTAAGATTCCCTCATCGTCTCAGTGGATGTGCCCTCACTCACCTCCTTGGTGAATCGGTTTGGCCACCACGTGGTGGGAATGAGCTCCTGCAAACCAGCCTCCTCCACACGCAGTGGGCTCTTAATGTAGAAGAACACAACAGAACGGAGCACATCGAAGCTGTGGCCAAGTTAAAGTACAGAAGCGATGTTGGGAGAAGGTACAGGGCAGATCCAGAGCCCACTTCTCCTGGGAGAACCCCCACGCAGCTCCCACAGCAGCTACCTAATACTCAGAAAGTGGGTTAGCTCTAAGGACACTGGAGAGATCAGTCAGGTAAATGACTCTGCTCTGTGGTAGCAGGATGTGAACTATACAACACTGCCCCCTCTCCTCAAAGAAGGACTTTGAGGAGAACAGTGTCAGGCAAAGGAGATCTGAGAAATTAGAAATGATCTCTCAAAGGCAAGGTGGCTTCTGTCTCCAAAAACCTGCAGGTCCTTGAGATCTCTTTTGGGCAGGGAGAACTGAGCCTAGAGGAGGCACAAAGGATACAGAACATTGCTGAGTAGGTATTTCCTGGACTTCTCATGCTTCAAGACTGCAATGGTGAGCCGGAGGTAGTGAATCTAAGGAAATAGGAGACGCAAATGTGACTCCACCTACAGAAGAACATACGACTCTTCAATAGCTATGTTGTGACAGAACTGCATTTCTGGATCAGACAACTGTAAAATGCAAAACCTCATGTGCCTTTGGGCAAGGGGACACAACAGAGACCGGCTAGTCACAGATTCCTGGGTATTCAGAAGTGCAACTCACCTGTAAGCCCAGATCTGGGATGATGGGGGAGAACCTGTAAGCCCGCAGCAGCGACATCAGTAGCTGCTTGAGACATTCATGCACTTCGTACTCCTGAGAAAAAACCAAAGAAAACACGTTGAACAGAATGGGATGGAGCCAGGAACAGTCACGAGTTCCTGTTCCTGGAGAGTGACCTTAGAAGGAAGAATTTGCTTGCTAACTGAAAAAACAGGTAATCTGAATGCAGTCTTTGTCCATCTTACTCCACAGAAGAGAGTCCAAGCAGAAGTTGGTGCCATCACTTTGCTACAGAAAAACTATTTAGTCTGGCTGTCCCACATCCTATCCCCGGAACCTGCCCAACACGCTGTCGTTGGCAGAACCAGCCCAGAAAGGATGACAGAAGAGCTGTGTTTTTGAGTTCAATTCAGAGCCAGTGAGCAGAATGAGAGCCAACACTTCCACAACCACAGCAGCCCTATCAGGCTGTTCAGCAACACTTCTGAGATGATTGGCCTAAGGGAGTCATGACATTTTTCAGTGACACTTTCCTTGACAGCTGGCTGGACCAGTGCCCGTATCAGCTGCTACTCAAAGGACAGACATGCTGTCTCCAAGCCATCCCTGGCAATGACGGCCTCTGTGTAACCACCACAGCACCAGCAGCTTCCAGCAGCTGGCTGCCTCAAGCAAGTGTCCCAGGAAAGGGTGACCTCATCCAGCTCAGAAAGGAAGGAACATGGGAAACTCAAAGTGGTTCCTTCCCAGCAGTGCTGGTGGTGAGAGCACAGGGCCCATTTCAACCCCTGCTCTGCCCACTCTGATCAATTTCTTGGGGCAATGTGGCATCATTTCAGACCTCCACAGTCCCATCAACAGCATCCAAGAGACCATTTCTTACTCATTAATATGGTGCTTCCAGATGCAGGAAGGTATTCAACATCACCAGCTCCTTTAGCAGTAGGACCTTGTTAGCTCATTGCTAGTGTCATCATTAATTACTCTGCATTCAACCCTCATTCCCTGGCTGTGAAGCAGCAGTCAGACGGGCTAGGTGAGAGGATGGTCTATCAGAAGAAAACGGATCTTGTCATCACAAAAGAAAAAAGCTAATCACTGACAGCATTTTCCAGGGAAATCTCCTGTCCCCAGCATCATCCAGGATCTTCCTGCGACCCCTGAGGAGGAAAGAGCATCCTAGTAACTCACCTCCATAAGAAGCCACATGAGATCCAGCAGCTGCTGAATAAGGGGATGGGCCTCCACTGCCCCTCCTTGCTCAAGGATGCTCAACAGGAAAGTCATGAGCACATCTTCCACCAGGTAGACCTTGCACTGCAGACAGAAAGCCAGATCAACAGGCACAGTTACTTGCCAGAGAAAGCTGAGGTGCACCTCCCCATGTGAGCACAAGAACAGGCACCTACAAACACAGGTCTGGGCAGGCAAAACTCACCATAAGAGGGGAGAAGTAATTGAAGATGTGGGCTAATGTAATTAACACTGTGGGTTCTCCCTGAAGCTGCCACATGGATGTGTCCTTCTCCACCAGCTTCCCCTCCTGCAATGACACTGACAATGACACAGAAAGACACTGCTCAAATCCAGCCCAGTCCACCCCTACAGCAGCAACTGAACAAACCAGAGGCCTGGAGCAGACAATGCCTGACTACAGTCAAAACCTGGAACACCAGAATTTAGGATGGCAAAGCAGCTGGGCCCATGCTTCTGAAGAGCTGTGGTGCACTCCAGGTGTTACTACAGCTACATGCATGCACATTGATGATCTGCTGCTGAATGGGCTCAAACGGGAATCCCTGCAGTGGTTAGCTAGTTGAGCATGTTCCCACTCAAGCCAAGATCATAGCAGATAGCGTTCCCTGTGCTTTGACCACAAACAGATCATCTCTCACCCTGGCAGAATAAAACCAGTTTCTAGTGACCAGTGCCACAGCCGTAACAGTTCAAGGCAAACTGGCCAGAATTTCATCATGTTGCTGCATCAAGACGTCAGTAAAATGATTACAACATAAACAAGAGTCTTTAAGGCTGCAAAACCAAATCCAGCAGTTCTGACTCTGACAAACATCACTTCTTGCATACTGGGAATGAAACTTCATAAAACTGAGAACAACAAAACCCATTATGATCTAAATTAAGTCCTGGAACTACCAGGAATCCCATTTTGCAAGTGGAAGAGCTCCAGGACCATGCACAACCCATGCAAAAGTGTGCAAGCAGGTGGACTCTTGGGTGCAGGGAAACATCTGAGCTGCTGGCATGTGCTGAGAAGTGCAGAACCATGTTTCCCAGAATGGTGACATTAGCCTACCACCACATCTATTCCAATATGGATCACATTCTTCAAGTAGCCCAACAGCTTGTGAGCCTTCACCAGGTTTGCAACTGGAGGATCTTGCAAGGGGCGGTAACCTTCCACTGGATAAGTTGGCAAGAGTTAAGGAGAAATGCAGTCTGATCCTTTCAGGACTTCTTCTGTCTGTGCAAGGATAAGACCGTGTCTCTTATTTTCCTTTATAGCCAGGCATGCCTCACAGTTCAAACCACAGAACCTTCTAAATGGAAAAAAGACCACAAGCTCTGATCCCTACTTCCTCAATATTGCCAGTAGCAACTATTTCATGCCACACTTCTGCCCTCTCCAGAAAGATCCAGAGGAGCCTCCACTACAGCTGTCAACAGGCACACCCCGTACCTTTCTGACCAGAGCTGCAGGTTTCAGCATTACAACAGGAAGGCAGCAGGATGCCGAAAGATCACGTCAGAGGCCCACATGGCTGGGAAGCAGAAAAGACCAGTGGCCAAGAGGTTCAGCAGCACATTAGAGCTTCCAAAACTGGAGAGTTGGATCTTTGCAGAATCTGAGTGCCTGAGAACAGGCAGCCCCCAGCTGCAGCAATAACTGCCAATTCAGAGGTGAGAACGAATCTCACATCAAAATTTGTCAGGCACCAGTACGGATGTTTTAGTGCCCTGGAGTTCTGCCCCAGCCAAGGGGAAATCTGGTTATTCTCTTCTTGACTCTGCTCTGCACTCAAGAGTCAACAGAAAAAAGTGAAAAGTAGTCAGGTATGAATATTCTACAGCCTCCAAAGATGGTCTCAGGAACGGCTTTTCTCCCTTCAAACTCCTTCTCCTCTCTTGGACACACGCAACCTGGTCTAGTGAGAGGAGTCCTTGCCCATGGCAGGGGTGTTGGAACTAGATGATCTCCAAGGTCCCTTCTAACTTAAAGCATTCTATGTTTCTCCCCACACCTAAAGGATATCGGAGTGGACGGCTTCCAAAGTTAAAAGCAACAGACTCCTTGAACGAGAGACTTATGGCAGGGAAGTAAGCCATTCCAGCACCCCTCGTGATGTTATCGAAAGCAGTTCCCAGAGATATGCCATTCCTGAAAAAAGGAAAACCCACATGATTTTAGTCACAGTTGGAGGGTTCTGAGGTCAACCGGGTAATGTGGGTTTCCTCATTCCCTTCCCAACAACTTGCTAACATAGATATGTCAGTCATCCCTGTCTCCTGTCACTCAACCTGGCACACATGCAATGTCACAGCTGAGACACAGTCGTGGGAAGAACAGCAGGGCTCCCGTGACAGCACAGGAAGGCACTGGAGTCTGCACAGGACGATGCTCTCAACCTCCCTTCTCTAAAAGATTACATGGAGCATCTAACAGTTTCTAATTCCAGCTGACTTGTCACAGGCTGTAGTTTAGGGCTAGGGAACAATTCTTATTCAGGGTGGTTAGGCACACTGAGTTGTAGGCTGGAGAAACATCAGCCTTTGCACAGCTCCTTGTGAATCTATGACAAGTAAGGTCCACACAGACCATGAAAGCCATCAGTATGGCTCATCCAGCTGTAGTATTAAGCATCACAAGAGGTGCCCTCCCCTCCAAAATTCTAGCTAACTTCAGACAGAGTCCGTAGCTTCAAAGTCTTTCTGCCAAATGCTCTTACCTTAGGAGACTCAATAGTCCAACTAGATGATTTTTAAACACAAACCAGAAATGTAAAAGCTGGAATTACCAAGGGGCTTAACAGGGAAAGGGCATCCTGCTGAGCACTGAAAGAAACCTTTTATGATATACAGACATCAACAGAGCAGGGATCTAGACAAAGATGCTTACAAGCAAAAAGCAATGGTACCCTCATCAAGGTCTATCAGACAGCTGACGACGTCTCCTGCTGCCCAAGACTGCATTAAAAGGAGAGAAAAGGTTAAACATATATCCAGGGAGTTTCCATGTCAGAAAAAAAAGACTGTGACCCAGCCAATCCCATGTGATTCAGGGCTGAATAACAGGGGGTTCCTCCTCACAGCAGTTCGTACAGCATTTTGAGGAATCTGCACTGAAGTCACTGACTGAGATATTTTTTTCCCTCCAGAACTAGGAACATACACAGGCTCAAACGTATTTTGCTCAACACCATTCACCCATTACAGAGATGCTACAGAGAACCAGCACCTTCCAGAGACCAACAGCAGCACTATGCTGGGAATCAGACTGCTGATGCTGCTAAACAAAGCACATACACAGCATGTCCAGCACCCCTGAAGTATAAAAAGTTGCTGGCTCACAGCCTCCCCATGAGCAGACTAAGGCAGGGAAGACAGCTTGAGGGCATTTCACAAGCCCTAGCAGAATCCAGAAAGCAGAAGCCGCCACCTGCTTTCTTCTCCTCACTCCATGTCCAGCTCCTGGGAGGACAGCTACTCACTTTGCCATAGTTGGTAGTGGTCACATTCCACTTGCGCACCCGGTTTCCATCATATGCATATGAGTCTGGTGTATCTCCAACTCCTTCCTGCAGCAAACCATGAAAAAGGAGTCTCAGACCAAACATAGAGGATCCATCTCACTGCAAGAGCAGTTCTGAGGGGAGACCAGCAGACAGGGAGAGCAGCTGAGGCACACATGTTCTGACAAGGAAAAGTCCTCATTCTAGGAGCAAATCCACTGGTCTGTGGTTTTTGGTTTAGATAAAGACACCACTCCCTAGTTACTTCTGGGTTGGAAGAAAAGCACTGGCACCCTACATTTCCAAATTCTGTCAAAACAGCCCCCAAGATGCCCATTACCTCCCCCCTCACAAGCTGCAGAGTGAAACTCTGCCACTGACACCCCTTCCCAGCACCAAATTTCCACCTGGTGCTTGGGAAGAGCTGGCCTGGGCCCTCCTCTCCTGAGCAAAAACCCCATAGCACCAGCTGCTGAGGGTCACCAAGAATTGCAGTGCCACATGCTCTGCTTGAGGCCAACTGGAAGCCAATACAGAGCAGCAGCTGTGTGCAGCGGAAGCCTAGCTGGTGTGCCCAGCTTTCACACTGCACACCATTCTGTGAGTGCAGAGCAGAGAGGCTCTTTATGACTTTTAAACCAGAGGATCTGTTTTTTCTACTGTATGTGCTAGGCACAAAATGGCAGCAAGGCAGGAGCACACCAGCTGAACCATATTCCACACTGATCTAAAATGCAGTGGAGGAACACCAAGCAGCCCTGTTCCACATACAGCAGTTACACTACCTCCTGATTAAATCTGCAGTTGAGAGTACACCAGCCAATTTGCATGAGACCCTGGGAGGAGATAAGAACCTCGTAAATCCATTTCCCTGAAAGAAAAAAGAGACACCTTGCAGTAAATCCCTGTTCTGCAGAACCTGCAGAACATTGTCCCATGGAAAAACACATAATGGAGCTTCAGCACAACCCCTGCATTCCCCTCCCACCTCTTCACTCCAGCATCACAATAGCTGCCATTCTTCTGACTTCCTGGAAAAGTCAGTGGATGAACTGGGGAAGAGTGGGCTCAAGATCTCGGACATATTAAAGATCTCCTGAGCTCTCTAGTTTAATTCTCCATACAGTCTTTCTTGGGTATTTTTTCAAAGCATCACTGGTTTATCTTCTTACCTTTATACACGCATGTTGTGGCTCTGATGGACCCGAAGTTACTGTGGCCAATCACCTGGACCAACAAACAGAAGATTACTTTAAATTCAGACAAAAAGGTAGATTTGCTCAGCCCTACCCATTCCCTCTCCTCCTAGTGCTCAAAACCAAAGCAAGATGGAGAGCTATTCTCAAGGACAGTGAAGGGAAGAGATGGGACATCTTCCCCATACCAGTAACTGTACTTGGAGCCAGTGGGCTCCAGGAAACCATCCAGGTCCTTCCACAGCTCACCTGTCCCATCTGTATTTGCTAAATGCCAGTGAGGCACACAATGCATTACCAGTACAGAGGCAATGCTGTGACAGACAAGTTCCCATTAAGTTGTGACAAGCATGCAAAAGTGACTATGACACATGAAAGATAGCTGAATCCTGGAAAAGTTAGAAAACTACAGATTCAGGGCAGCCAGACTGTCCAAGCTGAAGCCCAGGACTAGCAGGTAACATGCTGTCTAGAAACTGAATCCTGTTGACTCCTGACTCTCTTAGTCTCAGGACAGACCACAAAGAAGAGATGAAGGCAGTAACAAGGAATTCACAGACAAGCCAGTCTGATCCGATGGCTACAGCCAAGGTGGGAAATGGCCTCTGCTAGAGGGATAATAAAACAAATGGATTACAAAGGGAAGGAGCACAAGAGCATAGGAAGTGCCTGCTCACTGACAGGATGAAAGGACTGAATGCCAGTGGCTTCTTGAGCTGATTTTCTGCATGAGGAACACCAGCTAAGGGAGCTGGTAGAAACAAAGGAGAAAGGAAAGCCTCAGCTTCAGCTTCTTGCCACTGTTAGAAAAGACCAAAGGAAGAGGGAGTATGATGGATGGAGGGATATGAAAGCTGCCTTCTGGCCTCTCCTGTGCTTAGCCAAGCTCTCCAATGTGCCCTGGGCCAGCATAATCCTTTCACTTCCTTGCAGCTCCACTCAGAGCTTGGTGAGACTTAGGGTATAGCTAGACTCATCTCCTCCAGGATCCTGCAGCTTTCTGGTTAGACTCCATTCACAGCACACAACACGTGAATCTGTTAAGGGCAAACAATGAAGCCCAAAGTGCTTTTATTTGCACAAGGCCCCTTCCTGCTGCACCCAGCATCATACTCACCTCAAGTAAGTCATCATCAACCAGCAGGAGCCCCTCAAAACCACTTGTGTGGTCCAACACCACAGTTGAGGGACCAAGCCGGCCCTCTACTGTCTGATCTGAAAGAAAAATTGTAGAAAAGCTGTCAGGGTGAACTGTGCAGAAGTTGACAGTATATCTAATGAGTGCCTCCAGCTAGACTACAACAGCATCAGGATGCTGCTGCAGTGGAGGAAGGCTAAAGCAGGGCTGCCCACGTTAGACCATGAGAACCTCAGGAGTGGAAACATCACTGAGATTTAGAGGGAAGTTTCCACAGCAATGTGAAAGGTTTTAGTTATGCAGTGTTCAGGTTGTATGTTCCTTTTTCCATGCTGCCTGAAAATTTTACTTTGGCAAAATTCAACACAGTTTACACTGTTAGGGTTGGTAGGGGCCTTCAAAGGCCATCGAGTCCAACCTTCCTGCTCAAGCAGGATACAAATTACTAAAACACATAAATACCTAAAAGCCTAAATCAACTACTCAAAAATGCATCCAGATGGGTCTGAAACATCTGCAGAGAAGGGGACTCCGCAACCTTCCTAGGCAACCTGTTTCAGTGTTTAATGATTCTTATTGTAAAGTTTTTCCTCATATTGAGGTAAAACCTGTGTTCAAGCTTGCATCCAGTGCCCCTTGTCCTCTCTGATGCAGCTGAAAAGAGAGTATTCCTTTCTTCTGGGCATCCAGCCCTTGTGTATTTATAGACAGTAACTAAATCCTCTTGTAGCTGTCTTTTGTCCAAACTAAAATGTCAGAATTTGCTCAATCTCTCTTCATAAGGTAGTTGTTCCAGACACCAAATCATCCTTGTACCTCTGTATTGAACTTTCTCAATTAATTTTCTGACTTTTCTGAATTAGAGTGACCAGGACTGGACACAAAATTCCAGGTGCAGCCTCACCAAAGCAGAATAAAGAGGTACAAGAACCTTCCTTGATCTGCTAGACACACTCGTCTTGAAACATCTCAACACCCTATTGGCCTTCTTGCCCACAAGGGGACATTGCTGATTCATTTCTGTTATCTACAAAAACTGTAATATCCCTCTCCTGTTTTCATAATTGCTATTAGATCATAATCACATAATCTTACCTAGATCTCTAATCCATCCTGCTTGTTTCCCATACTCCGTGCATTAGTATATAAGCGGTGTGGTTTTCACAGCTGTTATATAGCCACTCCCAACTACTTCCATAGTTCCTGCCTATTAGTAAGTATTTTATTATTTATGTCACATGTACCCTTATTATCACATATACATCTATTATCAATCTCAAATGGAATGGCCTTCTTAAGGCTGCCCTTGGGCTTGCCTCTCACTCGCCTAATTATATCCCCTTATCCCTTCAGGCCTAGTTTAAAGCTGTTTCTACAAGCTCTGCCAACTCATATGCAAGAATCCTGTTTTTGCCTTTGAGATAGATGTACTCTATCTTGCATCAGCAAACCAAGTATTCTATAAATCAAAGAATCCATAGTTATGATGGTGACACCAAACTCCCAACTAGTATATAATTTGATGTGTTTTCCACCCCCTTTCTGTCTATCTCCCTAGCATTCAGGGGATTCATGTAAACAACAACTGTGCTCCTCAATCTATGAGTAATCTGCCCAAAGCTTTAAAGCCCTTTTTAATTTCCCTAAGACTTCTATTACCAATGTCATCACGGTGGGTTTGTATAATCAATAATGGATAATAATCAGTAGGTCCAACCAGAGCAGAAAGCCTTCTCCTAATGTGCCTTACCCTGGCCCCCAGGAGGCAGCAAACCGACCTATGGTCCAGGTCAGGTCTACAAATAGATCCCTCTGTTCCCATCAAAGTTGAATCTCCCACCACTACTGCCCATCTTCTCTTGACTGAAGAGGTCCTAAGGTGTACATTTGGGGATGGGGGTGTGGGAAGAGATGGAGCTAAACAATTAGGTAAGGGTGCCTCCCTGAGTGAGTCATTGTCCTTAGCCTGACCAAATTAAACACTGAGCCAAATGTTTGGCCAACATACAGCCTCAACTGCAGCCAGCAAGACAAAAAAATCTTCTTCTAAGGAAAGGAGCCAGGCCGTATCCTGCCACATCCTGACTCATTCAGGAAAATGGACGCTAGCGAGAGTATGGGCAAGAGTTGGAGGCCCAAAGCGAATGGCTGCAGTGTAAAAATTGTCAACAAGCATTTCCCACTAGGGGTAACACTACACACTGCTGCTCAAAGCAATGGTTCTGCATATAATTATCAGGGACATACCCTCAACATTTGCCCTGAAACTGCTTTTCCAGGTATTTTTGCTTCCTCTGTCTGCAAGCAGACCTGCTCCAGCACAGGCTGATGAGCTCCTCACAAGCAGGATTTAAAGGTACAATAAATCAGAGCTCAGGAGGGCAGAACAACATTCATTGAGACAAGTGCCTTTCATGATACAACTTGTCCTCGCAATTAAGCAGCACGAACAGGAGCACAAATTGTACAGAAATGCTGTGTCTCCTACCTTGACTGTCTTCAGAGCCATTCTCTTCTGCCAGCAATCGGTCAAGGTGCTCCTGCAGATTCTGGAACGTCAGGTGCTTTCTAGGGAATAAAAATGCAGAGGAGCTGCTCTTTTCTTTAAGAACTGCAGCCCAGACAAACAGGTCCATACAGTGCTGTGGATCTGTGTTTCTAGTTGTGAATCTGAGGAATTTGCTGCCCAGCATGTTGGTGCAATGAATGAACAAGGGACCGAATACAGCATGAACAAACAAAGTTGTTAACACAGAATGTTTGAGTCCTTGGTCTGCTCAGGGTACTGCAGCAGTAAGAAAACTGCTACACTACCAACAAGTGTGGATCATGTCTTGGCTGCAGCCAGCATCAAACAAACATGGTACAAGTCATGAATTGAGTTTTTTTCCCCCAACTATTTTGTAATACAAAATAAGAGTGAAGACTACAGCAGCAGCTGCAGCAGTTCAAAGGTCAGGCTAGCCCAGCATCCTCTCTCTGACAACTGCCCAAACCATTCTGTTTTCATACCGAGAAGTCCCTCAAGCAGCCTCCTCTGGGCCTCTATTTTTGAGAACTTGCTCGCACTGCCTTCCCCTAGTTCTCCGTTTTCAAGGCAGGTTTCTTGTACAAGAGCCATTTCAGTCATCTCAACATTTCTGCAGCTCTAAAATACCTTCATGGAGTTGGCAAGATCAGAATCATATGGCACTTGAGATAAAGATAAACCACAAATCTATTCAGAGGCATAGTGATTTTCCTATTCCTACATCTTATTCCTAACAATTCTTAACTTTATTTTTTCTGACTTAGTATTTCTAGCCTGATCTCATTCCTGTGCAGTAAAAACAAGCCCAGGGTCCACTGCTATATGCACAGCGCTGAGGCTGTTCCCCTTTCAATACATCATCTTGCATTTGCTTACCTTGAGTTTCATAGACCATTCAACTGTCTGGTCACTGTCAGAGCCATGTTACTTTTACATTGCTCTAAATAGCTTTGGAACAGCAGCAAAGGCCCTTCCAAGTCTCCCAAGGTCACATGAGACAACACAGGTCACACTGCAGGTCTTTGAGGGACCTCCTTTGAGCACTTCCTTTTACAGTGAGAGTCCCAGAACTTCCCATCCCTGCTTCCCATTCCCCAAACCATCTGTGGAACATCTTCCCACTCATGCAGGCTTAGGGCTTTCACTAAGAATGTGGTGAGGGAGCTTCTGAAAGCCTGATGAGGGTGAGGATGCACAGAAGTGGAATCACACAATCCATTTTGGTTAGCTTTAGCAAAGCAGATTAATCAGCAACAAGCATAAAGGAGGAGTCCCAGAAGGAGGTTAGGAGAGCATGAGACAGTCGGAGAGAGGTCTTCAGTGAGCTGCTCTGTAAGGAATGTAAGGCTCCAAAGACAAGATGTCACATCCATAAAAGTAACTCTTGTGTGGTAAATGTTATTTTCAAGACCTATCTGACAACTACTGGGCTTTCTATCAAGCAGTCACATCCAGGGAAAAGGGTGGAAAGCAGGAAAGAAAAAAAAAATAAACTAGTCCAACAAACTATCAGTTCTGTGCTTTAAAATCATTAATCACTAGGCAAACAAATGAGAAATACTGAAAATTCAGATGGAATATTCCAAAGCACACTGTCAGGTAAGCTTGTGGCAAAGTAACATGACCCGCTTTGCCTCTCCCTGTCATAACCCTGGCTCACCAAGCACTGAGAGAGCCAAGACCTATTTTTAGCTCTATGGGCTCTGATCTCACATTTGAGCTGGCAGCACTAAGTAGAGGTGGTGGAATGTGACCCCAGCCATGCTGTGGCACTGTCAACCAGCAGGAACTACAGCCTGCTTCGCTCTACCACAAACTGCCTGCCCTGAACCTGCTTGACTTGCCCCTGGCAAAACAGCTAAATTCAAGGAAAACTTTTCTTTCAGCCAAAGCTACAAGCCTCTGGGTTAGGAGGTGAAAGAGAACTGAAAACAAATTGAAGAGAACAGACATTAAATAGTAATTTGTTTTTCCTTTCCATTGATGACTCCTAATAATAAAAGTACCAACAGTTCCACAGCCTGAGGAATACATGGTGCTCTACATATTGCTAACAAACAGCCCTGCCTCTAGCTTACAGGGGACTGACAACATGTTTTTCATTCCTGTACCAAAACCTGTGCATTTTGCACTTTACAAACAAAGAGGGAACAGGAACAATAAAGCAAATGTCTGCTTGCCACTTTATTTCGGAAAAATTTCCTAGTGATTTTGTAGATGGAGGATTTTTATTAAAAAAAAAAAAAGGAAAGACCCTTCCTAGCAATCCCTGCAATCCCTGCAAACTGAAAAAAGTCATGAAAGGACAAGACTGTTAGAGCCACCTCTCTAACACGGTGCTGCTGTGCTTGTAACAAAGATCACTGTGTGGTACTGAAAGATCTTTCCTCTCACTGCAGCGCTGGGCATCTGGAGACTGACCCACCATCACTTGCCATCGCGTGAATGAGATGAAGTCCAGTACCTGTAAGCAGCTGCAGGCTGGTTCCCATCAGCACTACTAAAGACGCGATGCAGATAATCATTCAGCAGCCTGCTGTTCACGATCCCTTGTGAAAAACAGGAAGGAAATAAGAGCCAGGAGGTAAAACTTATTAATGTAATATCCAAGCAAGAAAATGGGAAAATTATGTTCAGGTTTGCAGATTTGAGAAGACAGTCATCTTACCACACTTACTAGCAGCCTTAGAATCAAGCATCACAGAATTACAGAATGTTAGGGGTTGGAAGTGACCTTGAAAAATCATCTAGTACAACCCTCCTGTCAGAGCAGGATGGACTACCTAGATTAGATCACACAGGAATGCTTCCAGGTAGTTTCTGAATGTCTCCAGAGAAGGGGATTCCACAGCCGCTCTGGGCAGTCTGTTTCAGGGCTCTGTCACCCTCACAGTGAAAAATTTTTTTCCTTATGTTTACGTGGAACCTCCTCTGCTCCTTGTCCTATCATTGGACATAACTGAGAAGAGCCTGGCACTGTCCTGCTGACACTCAGCCTTTACATATTTATAAATGAGGTCAACTATAAGTTCTCCAAGCTGAAGAGACCCAGCTCAGCCTGTCGTCATAAGGGAGATGCTTCACTGCCTTAATCATCCTTATACCTCTGTGCTGAACTCTTCCAATTAGTTCTATGTCCTTCTTGAACTGAGGGGCCTGGGACTGGGCACAGTATTCCAGATGCAGCCTCACCAGGGCAGAGTAGAAGGAGAAAAGAACCTCTCTCAACCTGCTAACCATAACCTTTCTAATCCACACCAGGATGCCACTGGCCTTCTTGGCCACAAGGGCACATTGCTGGCTCACAGTCATCCTGCTGTTCACCAGTGCCCCCAGGTTCCTTTCCCCTATGCTGCTCTCCAACAGGTCAGTCCCCAACCTATACTAGTACATGAGGTTGTTCTTTCCCATATGCAAGCCTCTACACTGCCCTTGCTGAGTTTCATTAAATTTCTTCCCACTCGACCTTCCAGCCTCTCCAGTGCTTGCCAAATGGCAGCACTTTATGCAACTGGAGCTGCTCTGTGATAGTAAATGCGAGGCTCTACCTTGGTCCCCACAGGTGGAACTGCATCCTCAGAAATCCTGCTGTACTACTCCAGATAAAGTGACTGCAAAAGCTGGGAGTGGGAAACCAATTTAATTTGAAAAAATAAAACCAGTAATCTTATCACTACTGGAATTCCTCATGCCCTATTCATTGTTGTGACATTTTAAGTATATGCATCCTTTAACTGCACTAGAAGATGCTGATAAGGCTTGTGGATGAAGCTCATCTAGTCTAACCCACAGCTCTCTTTAATGATGTATGTCCTCACTTCAGCTTTCATCATGCAAACCAATCCCCAGTGTCACAGGGGTGCTACATGCTTTGTTTCTGGATGCAACAGTGCCCTCAAATGCCAGCTCTGTGGTCTCATAAGCACAATTCTGTTGGACTGGCAAATTGAAAACAGACTGCCTAGCAGGTACCAATTTTTTCTCAACAAAAGGATTCATCCAAGAACTTGACAAACTGTTCATCTTGAAAGGTAAATTCCCTGAATCACAAGGCACAAAGACAGGCAACATGACATTCTCCAGCCTCACAAGGCAGAGCTGCGTGATGAAGGAAGGGCATTGAGATATGAGATCCTTTGCCTTTCCCAAAATCCCATCTCTCTTCAAGGATTTACTTGGTTTCAGACCCACTACACCTCACATTAATAAGGCAACTGCAACTGGAAGGCAAGGGGTGTTCACCTGACCCACAGCAGTCTTGCTTTTTACACAGCACCTACAGCCCATACCTGTGACCTTGGACTTCTCTGGCTCAGTGCTCAGCTTGTAGTTCTTCTTTGAGAAAGCAGTCCCAGCACCTCGTGACGTCATTCTTCACAGGCACCACTTCCAGAGTGGACATAAGACAGGCGCCTAGAAAACCACTTGCTGGGGGCAGATGCTGCCTTTCAATTTCTCCTTTTCTTGGAGTTCAGTGTATCTGGATTGAACAAGAAGGATAAGACACAAACCAACCAGAGTCCTCACACCAATGACACCTTACAGGAGCCCAAAGCTAACAAACTGCCAGGCCTGCACTCAGTCCCACCTGTGCAACAGCTCGTAATCTTCCCAAAGCAGACAAAGCTGCACTCTACACTCCACTCCAACCAAAGGCATAGGCAGAACCAAGCCAGAAGCACAAGCAACCTTTACATTGAGTTGGAGCCACAACAACTGACCCAGTGCAGCAGCTACCAGTGCTGCCAAACACTGCCAGAACAGGCAACTGCATTGCACTTCTGCTTGTGTCATGGAATCACTCTCTGCTAGGGGTTGGCAGGGACCTCTGGTGATTATCCAGTCCATCTCCACCTACCAGAGCAAGTCCACCTGCAGCAGGTTGATGAGACACTTCTGCCTTTCTCTCCTACACCATGTTCTTTAAGACTGGAATAGGCACCAGCCTAAGCTTTGGTTTAACAGGTTATTAGATCATTCCACTAACCAAATCAGAGCAGGAGAAGGAATGAAACAAATGCAGGTGAACTGGACTACAAATGAGTATCAGTGACTAGAAAGCAAAGACCCAGCTGTCAGTTTTACAGGGACAAAAGCAGATACACAAAGTGTCTGTGGGTGGAAACCTTACCACAAGACTCAGGTTTTGTGATCCCTCCTGACATCACCAGAATGCAGAGTGCTGTCAGAGCCCACCTGACATGTGCCACCACAAAAAGAATAAATTCAAGCTGCTAATTCAAATCTGCTTCAAAACATTTGCTTACACCCCTCTCCTTTATCTGACTACCTCGACAGCCAACTGTCACTGCAAGTCTCTCACCTAACAAACAGCTTTGTTACAGAATAGGAAGATGTGATAGCAGCAAAAGCCGCATGAATTAAAAGCTTGCTGGCCATCTCATACAGAGCAGAAACCAAGGGAAAGCCAAAGTAAGTTGGTGAAGTCACCAAGCAGTGCAAGCACCATGGCAGCTCCACTGGCAGAAGATCACTTGAGCTTCAGCTAGAATTGGGCATGGGATTTCCTAAAGCCCCTCTCCTCAGGACCAGCACGGCACCCAACAGCAGCAGCACTGCCCGGCATCCCTCCTGCAGCACTGCCAAGCAAAATCACAGGGACAAAGCAAAAGCCAGCCTGAACTGAAGACCCTTGGTGGCCTGCATGTCAGACTCAAAACAAGGAACAAAACCAACTATAAACAGAGACACATCTGATGCGCCCAAAGCAGAGAAGGCAGCACAAGGACTATACTAAAGGAACTCTTAAGGGTGAGAGACATTGTGCTCCTCTCAGGATGAGTTACAAACATATTAAGGTGGCAGGAAGTGTCACCAGCTCTTGCCAAGGGTAGCCAACCTGGCAAAGAGTGTGGCACAGCTTCACTAGCCCTGTCTCGAGATACTCTGCTGGCACTGTCACAGAGCCAAGGGCTTTCCTGGGTTAGAGCAGATGCTGTTTTCAACAGGCTGGGAGAAGGGAAGAGCAGGGCACACGCATTTGCCTTTTCATCATGGGTCCACCACACACAGGCGATGCTCTCTGCAGCAACTTCAGCCTGGCAGCAATGAGCGAACGGGAACATCCAGGCACCGACGCTAACCGAGCAGCCAGGCACATCCAGACACCGATCCCAAACTGGGCGAACCGGGCAGCCCGGGCGCATTCAGACACAGCCCAGACCGGGAGAAGTGGCAGCACTAGAACATCCAGACACCGGCCCCAGACCGGGCGCGCCCCACAACCTCCCCCCCAGCGACGCCCCTGGGCCAGACAGGACCCCTACAGCTCCCCCACGCCGGGGACAGTGCCGAGCTCCCACGCACCCCAGCTAGGGTCCCGCCTGGCCTGGGCCGCGCCCGGGCTCGCCGTACTCACCGCCGGCCTGACCGCCGCGCCGCCGCTACGGAGAGCCGCGAGGGCCATAGCAGGCGGGCGGCGCTGCTGGAGAGGGGCGGCGGCGGTTGAGGGAGGGCCGGGGCACAGATCTCCGGGGTTCGGGGATGGAGGGTTTGGTACTGAAGAGAACTTCCTAGGACAACCATAACGCTGCGCCGCTAGAAAGGACGAGGAGGGAGCCCAGAAACGAGCGTTGAAGCGGCTGCCGTTATCACCGACCTGGCACTGCGTCCCGGTGTTCACAGCCCAGTCGCCCCCGAGCTGAGGGATGCCGCGAGTTGGAAAAGACCTTAAAGATCATCCAGTCCAACCTAAAACCAACCAAGTAACCCTAAACATCTGACATCTAGATCATGCCACTCAGCACCTCATCCAGCCTACCTTAAACACCTCCAGAGACGGTGACCCAACCACCTCAGTGGGCAGCCCGTTCCAAAATCTGATCACTCTTTCAGTGAAAAACCTTTTCCTAATGTCAAGTCTAAACCTCCCCTGATGGAGCTTAAGACTGTGACCCCTTGTCCTGTCCCTAGTGTCCAGGGAGAAAAGATTGACCCCCACCTGACTACAATCACCTTTTTAGACATAGACAGCGATAAGGTCACCCCTGAGCCTCCTCTTTTCCAGGCTAAACAGACCCAGCTCCATCAGCTTCTCCTCGTAGGGCTGACCTTCCAGGCCCTTTACCATTCTAGTTGCTCTTCTCTGGACTCCTTCCAGCACCTCGACACCCTTCCTAAACTGAGGGGCCCAGAATTGAACACAATACTCCAGGTGCGGTC
>VZRI01006006.1:0-112732 GCA_013397515.1 Upupa epops
GTAGCTTGGGGAAGAGGAGGCTGTATTTGGATATGTGAGGGACGGATGTCAGGAGAATGGAGCCAGGCTCTTCTCAGTGTCATCTGGTGATAGGACAAGGGGCACTGGGTGCAAGCTGGAGCATAAGAGGTTCCATAGAAATATCAGAAGGAACTTCTCCACAGTGAGGGTAATGGAGAATTGGAACAGGCTGCCCACGGGGGTTGTGGAATCTCCTTATCTGGAGACGTTCAAGTCCCGCCTGGATTTGTTCCTGTGGAACTTGGCCTAGGTGATCCTGCTGTGTCAGGGGGATTGGACTAGATGATCTTTTGAGGTCCCTTCCCATCCCTAATGATTCTGTGATTCTATGATTTATCCCAGAAGGTTTTAGAAGAGTCCATATCACCAAGATACTTGTCAGAGAAAAGCCTCTCTTCTGCTCTTCAATAGTGTCACCCCACACAATGATGCATGTGTAATGCCGAAATTAAGGAAGAGTTCTCGACTCTTCCCTAGAAGCAAGTGTTATAATCCCACCTCTTTGGTTCCTCACTGGAGGAGCAGGAGGTCTCCCACAGACAGCTCAGCTCATTGCTCTGGGATGATGGGAGACGTCTCAGTTCTTGCACCCACATGAGTGAGTGTCAGCACTAGGCTAGGTGTGTGCTGGGATGGCTGCCAGGACCGAGATCACTTTCCTGCCGGCAGCTTCATCTGCCTTCCAAGGCATAATGAGATCTGAAGGAGAAGATTCCTCCATCAGCAGGCGCTCACAATGGAGAAGCAACGGCATGTCCTTCAGGAAAGCAGGGTCAAACCTTGCCAGGCCACGGCGCATTTGCAGGGAGGCAGAAGCACTCAAGTGAGGGTTAGATGGAGAGGGCGCAGGGTCCCTCGCTCCAAAGAATCCGTGGTATAAGAACGGGGACTCTCCAGGCCATTTCCACATCCTTTCCTTTTGCATAAGCAATGCCTGCCTTGGATGAGGAAAACAAACAAACTCCTGCCCTCTAGAGACAGGAGACCTCCAGCTCTGCTGAATAAAATATTTGCCACAACCTCCTTTTGAAGCAGATGCTACAAATGCATACAGTTTTATTCTCCCCTAAGGCCCATACAACCGGCTCAGCAGCTCAGTGCGCTCTCTTCTCCCAGACCTGGAAGGCCAACTCACAGGAGAGGCGGCTTGTCAGAACCACTTTTTTTCAAGGCAGTAGTTTATTTGGAGAACTGCTGAATAAAGCACTCACAGACAACTTGGCAAAGGAAAATATATCCCTCCCGTCCTCATTACCAAAATTTGTCTAGGCAGGATGAGAAATACTACTGCTTGAGCTCTTGTTTCCTTCTTCTTCTATTGCTGTCTCCATACCTCTGCCAGCTGTTCCCTCTCTGAAAACTGGTCAGGACAAGATCTGCACCCCTGGTATGCAAGTGACAGGCACTTGCACACAGTAACAACAACCAGAGCTCAGGCCCATCCATGGTCACCTCACTCCTTAGTAGCCCTAGAGAGCACAGGGCTATGTGGCAGGTGCCTGTGCTGATGGTGTCTCCTTCAGTAACAGGCTGTGAGTGGGGATGGAGCTTTTCAGAGCACTGTGGAAGTTACTTGGGATTACAATGGTGGGAAAACTGTTTTGAAAATCTAGCCCTGTGTCTTTGTGAGCACCACAAATCTTGGCAGAAGCACCACAGCACATTCAGCTACATCACTCCTTCAGTCCTGGGTCTCACAAGGTTACACCATCAGCAAACACATACTCCACAGGCCTTGTTTGCTGTAGCAATTGTGCCGAAATGTCCATATGTCCAGTTACAAAATAAGCACTATTAGCGGGGTGAAAAGCTGTTCTTAATAGCATTTTCCCAAAGCCGCCAGTGCACTAAAAATACTACAGATAAAAGCCCTAAACTCCTCATTGCAGGGCACCAAGTGTGCACATTTACATCTAAGCAAATTGTGTATGAAGTGCTTACTCAGCCCTGGCCAGTGACACCAGCAGCATTTGATACGTGCACACTTGCTGTTCATTGGTGAATGTTCCCTGCAAAGGTTTAGCAAACCACATCAGCATGAGCATTACCAAACACACCCCTAAAAAAAACAACAAATCAACACTGAGCAACTCTTTCTTGACATTAGTGAACTGCTGCACTGGGGCTACATCAGACACAACACATAAACATGTTGAAGATAATCACAGTTTCTCTCCACAAATTAATACTTATTGCATATGTATGCTAAGACAAAAGTTTGAGTCAGATGCCTACAGCAGGGCTGCAGGATTTCCTGATGCAGCCACAGACCCTTGGCCATCCATTGCACATTTTATGTAGTTCAACACCATCTTTAAAACATCTATGTTGGACCTGTTACTGGCAGTTTGGTTTTGTTGGTGCATCTTCTAAAATACAGGATTTATTTGGTGCAGAAAGATGGGAATTACCTCAAAAGAAATTGTACCTGTTCTCCTTTTCTGCACTTTACTCCCCATTCACTTTGTTTGCCTGCAGCTAATCAAGACCAAGGGATGAATGCTGGCTGCAGTCGGTCTTAGCTACCAAGGTCGCTGTAATGGTGCTCTCACTCTTTTTCTGAGGCAGGTGATGCCAGTTTCCACTGTGAAATTCAGGTTAGGTTGCTTCTGAAGTTGACTTACAGGGCCCTGGAGAGCTTGGAAAGTTGGTGAGTGGCACACACACATACAAAGGGGGGCCACATGACATCAGTATGAGAGAATAAATTATATAAATAATCCCTTTCCACTTATCTCAAGTTACTGGCAAAACCTGCTAAAAGTGACAAAAAATCCTTCTTAGGGTAAAACCACACAGCACTATTAATCCATAGTTTGTTTCTTTCTATTATGTTGTTAATTTAGGAGGATTTTGAGCCCATCCAGTGTTGTTCTTGGGGTTCAGCGCTCACCTCAGCTCCTTCAGGGACACCAATTTAGTAATTTGCTGGAGGAGGCTTTGTAGGAAGCCCTAAAAATGATCCTGATCTCTGCATCAGCACTGATGGGTTGTGGAGGAGTAACCCCAGTTCAAGGTCACACGTATAAAAGGTTCACTGCCCATTTATTCTGATACAAAAGCTACTTGCAGCAGTGTACAGCCCTGCAGCTCAGTTTTTTCTCACCTACCATCTCAACCTGGCTTTGTGCAGTAAGTAGTCTTCTGTGGGCAGCAGCATGACACGCGCAAGGACAGGAATCTGACAACCTGCAATGGTTCTGGTCTGTATAAACCAAACATGCTGGTAGCAATCACACTGTGCATTTGAGGTTTGAATGCTAATCACTCAGCAGCAGAGTACACAGGTTTCTCTTAGCAGAAATGTAAAACCAGTTCCATATTCTCATGAATGTTCTGAGATGAGGAATTACCTAACTGTCGAGGACAAAAAGCATTTGTGAGAGACACATCAGGTTACATGTTGTGCTGCTCAGAGCTGCATGGGACATGGGTAGGTTGGCACCCATCTCCAGAGTAAACAAATCAGCTGTTGTTACAAAAAAACATAGATAACCTCTCTTATGTGCTGCAGCTTGTCAACAGATATTTACAGGGTGAGCATAATATTATAATGGTTATAGCAGTGAAATACATCCTGAGCGGGGGAGCTGGTAAAGAAACACACAGACGTTAATGCCAGGAGAATTCTTAATGCCGAGGAGACAGGGCAAGGTGACACTGGCTCTGGCAAAGTAGATTTTGCCAGCTGCAGTGAGGGCAGATCACCAGGAGCCCTTTTGAAGGCACTAAGACAGCCAGATCTGACTCTTGAGACCAACACTGGTGTGTCAGCACAAGCAGCAGGATTTTTCCATTGAGGGAACAGCCACCACTGTACAGCTTTTGTTTCAGGACTCTGAGGAATCTGCTGCCAGTGCTGACACTTGAGCACCTGGTTTGATTCTGATGGTTTTACTCTTGTAAAGGGCCCTTTTATTGTCACAACTGCCCACAAGCATGCAAGTCAGGAGCACAGGTAGGAGTTCATTTATCCCCAGTAAGCTCTGTGCTGGGAGTTAATGATTCTGTGGGGGTTTGAGAAGCAGGAAATTGCCTGTTCCCTTGCATTGAAAAAGCTTACATAGTCCTGTCCTTTACCCAAAGAGAAGAATCCACTACATTCAACTTCAGCTCCATACAGGGAGGTGTAAGAAGAAACAGAATCGGGTAAACCACATTCTTGCCTGTTCATTCCTCCTGCATGAGAGTCTTGGCAGACTGTGGTGGAGAGCTGTTGTTAGAAGAAACCTTCCTGGGGAATGACAAAACTGGCCTAACAGGGATGCACTCATCACTCAGATAAAGATACTCTGAGAATGCTGTGCAGACAGGACCAACATGAACAACATCACTACATACCTGACTGAGGAGTAACTCTTCTGATAGAAAAAGCAGAAAGTTGATAGTTCTGTTTGTAAGAACCACTTAACAGAGAAGCAAACCCTAAGGTACTGTCTGGACCACACAGGAACTCCAGTGTGTATCTGTACAAGGCTCTGGAGAGGGAAGGCCAGCTCTGGCTGTGCAGGAAGCAGGCTCAGTTCCAGAGGAGCCTTGGTTTGTCCCACAGCCTGAATTCAGGAAGGTCCTGAACATTAGAAATGGCTTTGATGCCATCTAAAATACTCCTCCTTAGGCAAAATCCCCCACCATAGGTTCTTTCTCTTTTTTTCTCTCTTCTTTTTTTTCTTTTTTTTTTTTTAACACCTGCTGCAGTACCTTTAGTGTATCTTTGAGCATTATGGGTGGTTTTTTCCTAAAACAACCCCCATGTTCCATACAAAGATCACAGAACACTTGCATCACTCATTTTTTAATTACTCTGGTCCTAAACCACTAATTTAGTCCGATTTTTTTACCAACTACATGTTGATATGTTAAAGCTTATGATCTGGTGATTTACAAGGAGTGATACATCTAATTTCAAATTGCTTGTGTCGATTGTATAATTGAGTGACATGAGTGTAACGTTAACTCACCAAACTGGTGGATCATGGCAGTTGTACTGGGATGGCAGCTCCCTGTTGTGATTAGTTACAAAGAACAAGCAAGTTTTAATTGTCAAAGCCAAACACAGGCTGATGGGGATCTACTGCTTGGTAAATGTACTACCATTTACAGCACCAGCAGAACAATTATTATTCTTTTAGGAACAGATACCAGTACACATGAAGCTCTGAATTCCTTTAGAGGAACCACTTGCCCATGTGTGTGCCTTTATCTCAAAGACAGTGATGTGGGTTATATCACAGACAACCACCTACTTTTGTAGTTAATGTAAACCTATCCATATTGGTGTGATCTGGAGTTGTCACCCCCTAACAATTGAAAACTAGCTGTTTATTTTCTGCCTACTTCACTTTGCCTGCCTAGAATGTGAGTGGTTTACAATCTCAGCGAACTGCTTACAAGGTATGTTTTGTTGACTGTCCCTGTTGTACGGTGCTGGGTAACATCATCAGGGACCGCCTGACCAGACAATTCCTTCTTTCCCCCCTTCCTTCCCCATGAGCCCTCAAGTAAGGAGGCTGGGGCCACCATGTAGATGAGTGGGGAACCATAAATGGCAGTGGTTCACTTACAGGACTCCTCTTCCCCTGCCATATCTGGAAACTCGTCCTGGAAGAAAAAACCCGAAGAGTCAGGTAATTGACACAACCTGTGGCGAATGGAGCAGGAGAGGGGCTTTCTGATGTACACAGGCCTGTTTGTGGTAAGCACTTAGATGATGAAAGGCATCTATGGTAATTGTGCAAGTTAGACTTTACTTGCAAGCATGGCGAGAGCTCAGAGCCATTTACATTGGCTTGAAAGCTACTTCTTAATGTGTTTCATGTGTAGGTATTGGGAAACCAGGCACCTTGTCACATCCCATTACCTGAACACAAAAGCTGTTCTCTCCTATGCTGGCGTGCAGTATTTGCTGTTCCGTTAATGACACCACAGTGTTCCTGACCTTCTCATTAATTAGCACTTTCAGTGTCTTTCTCAACATGCTGATTACAGCTCCAAGCATCACACTGCAAAATGTCTTCCTGTATAGAAGGGTTTGTTTTCATTTGTAATCTCTAATCCTCTGGTTTTGTCTGACAAAGCAGTCAAAGCTGTCTATACAGAAATCCACAGCAGTGTCTGACGACACCACATGTACTTGCTAGCTTAATGCCTGAGGGTAGGCTCTGAGTGGAAAAGACCTTACCTCAGGTAAAAGGAGGAAGGAAGCATCAGAGGAGTGTCTTCCAAACCTCTTGTAACCTTCACCAGAGGCTGGCAAAGAAGATGTGTTTAGAACAAAACAGAAAGTCTTTGTCTTAATTCTAGTGGAAGCTACACCCTGTAACTCCTGAGATACCAACTCTAAGTTCTATTTTAAGGCTTCACAATTTCTAGATTTATTTTGGAACATGTTTATGTTCCATTTCCTCCTCAGTCCTCCCCCTTACATCGTTCAAAAATCATCTACCTGTTATGGTCAGCCTTTAGAAGGTGACGGGTGCTCCAGAGCTTGGAGGCACTTGGACAGCAGAGTCGGGCCCAGCACTATAGACCTACCATGTCCCATTTCAACAGAAATCCTTCCTAGGGCCATAGAACACCATTCTACCTAGAACTGAGGGGCTGGTGTGCCCCTTCAGCAGTGTTTTGTAGGCAGTTCATTAGTGTCTTCTCAAGAGCTGAGGGAATTGTATGGACCACCCTGAATGATTTTGCATCACTTTGTCTGCTCAAACAGATTTGGTCATGAGCGAGGAACTTCCAAACAAGTGATATGGGCTGGCATTCGCTGATCATATCACATGTGTTTTCATATGAGCATGAGTTGTAATACTATCCCAACAAAGACCTGAGAGTGTTCAAAAGGTGTCTTCTGCGTCATCAATGCTTTCCTACGTCACAGGTTTGTAAGTATAATGCAATGCCTTACTCTGGGTAATTTGCATTCTTAACAGGTTGTTTACGGGTATGTTATTGTTACAAACATCCCCGTTTCAATTCCAAATGCCTTCTAGTGTCTCATGTTCAGCATTCACAAACCTTGGTTGCTTCTATTACTCCACCAATAAGAGCTGCTCTCTTTCTTGTCCCCCTCAGGGCCGATGTATCAACTTCACCCGAGTTCAGTCTCAGTAGAGAAGGAGAAGAGACTCCCAGGAGGACAGACCACCACATTGCCACTTTTCAACTGTGCAGAGCGAACTGAGCACTTTCTCGCATCACTTGGATCGCCTTCAAGCCTGAACCCAGAAGGTTTCTGCAGTCCTGCTCCCAGGAGCCAGAGTCACTGTGCCAAACTCCCACGGTTCACCCCAGTGCGTTGATTTGCAACTGTGACAAGACAAGAAGCCTGTGCTTTCATTGAACACAAAGGCAGTACAGGCGCCAAAGCTGGCTGTGGTTTTTTATGTTGTTATTTTATGTTTTTTAAGGACTAGACATTCTCAGGACATAATGTGCTTTTAGCAGAGATGCACAGTTTCTCCAACGCGACAATGGCACGTGTTATTTAAACAGGGACTACTAGCCAAAGGCAGAGGATAAAAATTCCCACCAGGCTCAGCAGGCGCAAGAGTAGAGTGCCTTACAGCGATGTCAGATCACAAACCCCTTGCGAATCTCCCTTCGCATCGTGCCTTACGGGAACCTTCTGACTGGAAATCTTGTCACTCTAACACTGAAAAGTGCACACGCATGACAAAATGTAGACAGGATGCCTTAAGGTATTGGTAGTAAGCAAGACTTTGCCCTTTAGTTTTTGAAGACACCTTTCTTTCATTATGCACTCGGGACAGGAACAAAATTAATAGAGCGTTATTCCATGGGAAGACAGCCTGTAACCAAAGATCTTGAGCGGAGTTTGAGGGACTGATGCTTCAAGACCTTGACACTGTGGCTGGTGGTTGTTCCCCCTCCCCTGCATTCAGAGTTCAGCAGCGCAGAAAACATCATCATCTATAAACATACCTAGTAGTTTTAGCCTTGCGTGGTTTTTTTGTTTCTAGGTTAAAAAAAGCAGTAGCCACTAAGATGGTATCTCAGGGTTTACCCCCCCCAAGTCTCCAAGGGCTCTTCAGCGTCACAAGCCAGCAACCCTCTTTGCATGAGAATTTCAAAGTTTAATTAATATAATTAAAGGCAACAGCAAGCAGCAGCCTGTGAAGATTTTGCTCATCTTTTTTATGCCTTTTGACATTGAATGACCTATTACTGTATGCATGATACTTGGTTTTCGAGGGGGCACTGTGTGTTGGATAGGATTCGTCAGTGGAAAAAGACCTCCTCCCATCAATTTAGAAATTAAATTTATGGGAGCGCCGGCCATCACAAAACATCGACAATGTATGTATTATAATTTTTTAGAAAAACCAGTGTCGTGTCACGTCGACGATGCCAAATTATGTTAGCGTGAGCGGAAACACTGTGGGGGAGGAAGGAGGGAGCAGCTGAAGAAAAAGGCTCAAATGATCCAGTCACTTTCGATACTGTACTTCAGATGCAAAATGGATATTCGAGTCGAAACCTGACAAAGCGCGCCCGCTTTGATGGGAACTGGTATAGACAATGACCAGTGGCTGGGTCAGTGGGATGTCTCTCTGCGAGCAGGGAGGCTTATCAAATGACACTAAAAATAAGTTCAACAACCGTCACATTGGAGGGGAAAAGGCAAACATTTCACATTTGGTGGGCACGAATGCGCACAAGATGGAAAGAGCAATGTGATGCATCCTGGTCTAATTATCTCCTTTGTGCTCCCCATGGAAATTGCAAGGGACATAAATAATTCTCTTGGTCCATGTCCAAATTCGTGGCACTGCCCAGAGAAGCCTTTACATATATCCACTCGCTTACATCTTTCGCTTGAGTGTATTTATGTCACTGGTAGCCTCATCAACAGCCATGTGTGCACAGTAGACTATAAATAAAATCATTACCTAAGTTTCAGTGATTATTTCCTCCTTCTCCCCCAGCCTCACATCCTCTTCACAACTTTTACCTTCATTTTGCCAGCTACTTCATTTTGCCAGCTAAACCGTCACCCTCAATCCCAGCTTCAGAAGACAGCCCACCTTCCTGCAGCCCTGTGTGGCAGCCAAGAAAGTCACTATGGCCCACTAGACACTGGCTCATGCAGCCACCAAACACAACAGCAAAGTGCTTGCAGAGATGCCCTGGCACTCCTGTACCTCATAAGGTTACACCTTCCAGTCACTGGCCACTGGTTGGGGTCCTTGCAGCCCAGTTGTCTACAGAAAGCTGATTTGACCCATACATCCCAGTCATGCACAAGTCTTTGGCTTGTTTCAAACCGCTGATGAACTGCTGTGTAGTCTCTAGCTTAGCGACTGTTAACTGGAGATGGAGAACCAAACTGGGTAGAGGTTTGCTAGGACACAGGAGAGGTTCTGTACTCAAAACATGGAGGTGGTATAGGCAGCTTTCACTCTGATATCATCAGATACCAAGTAAAAACTGGCTCTACTCCAGTTCTCTCTTCTCCTTTTTTAATGTAAGCACAATGCTTCTTAGGAGGCTTTGCTGGGATTGTCAGATAGTATTTTGAGCAGCGTGTTGTGTAACAAGAAAACATGCAGATGAGGAGAAATTTTTCCTTACCATGTATTTGCTGTGTCTCGAAGAATGTATGTAACAGACAGAGCCACAGAAATAGAAATCCACTCATAATCTGTCCTCTCTAACTGCCTGTCCACATTCATTAAAAACTGTGGAACACACCATGTGTCGCAGGGTAGCTGATAGTGAGCAAAACCATGTTTCAAGTACCTACCTGCATTTCCCCTTCTAATTGGCATGATAACTGCAGGCTGTTCCACCTTTTGTTTGGCTGCAGGTAATACCTTTGGAGTTTCATTATCATACTATGTGGAATATTGGCCACA
The DNA here is from genome assembly GCA_013397515.1 of Upupa epops. Classification (NCBI taxonomy): domain Eukaryota; kingdom Metazoa; phylum Chordata; class Aves; order Bucerotiformes; family Upupidae; genus Upupa; species Upupa epops. The sequence continues at coordinate 9,900 of VZRI01006006.1, forward strand.
AATAATTCGGGGAGCAAGAGGCACAGGGCAATAATAATTAAAACCCCACTGACTCAAAATGACACAAGATAAAACCTTAGCGTGAGGGCTCATGCTTGAGAAAACCACCACCAGGAGGGTTAGCAGAGTATGTTTTTCACATGGTTTCAAGAGTCCTTACAAAAAGAAGCTGTCCCAGGAGCACAGCTGGAATCTATTTTAGAAAAGTAACAGTCTCTTGAAGAATTAAATGAGCAAAGGAGGGAGTCAGAAAACATTCTATTTGCAAGTACCGATAAACCCCACAGTTGGAACTGATTCCCTAATGAAGTGCTGCTCCTCACATCCTTTCTCCTGTCAAAAATACCCTCAAAATAGAAATGACACAGCACCACATGGATGGTGCGAGACCCTACCTGTTAGATCAGTTTAGGGACACACTGTATCTCAAAAAATGACAAGAGGAAGAGCGTTATCTCACAAGTTTCCCTACTCAGGAAGGCGTGGAGTTTTCCCAGAACTGTGTTTTGTAACTCTGGGTCTCTGTTGTGTAAGAAGGCAGTGGTTACAGCTGTGGGTCCAGTGAAGGGAGTTGGGTTTAGCCAGCCCCAAGAATCCCCACAGGTGCATACTTGTGGTGTTGGGTTCTGCATCAGGGACATAGGTTTGGGACATGGCTTTGGTCTCTAGAGACCTCCCCCTGGAAAGTGGAACACACTGGGGTTTTATATTGTGAAGATTAACACAGAGCAAAGAAGACAGAAAAAACCCAAGTCCTGCTGAGTGGTCATTTACAGCTGCCCCAAGGGCTGACAGAGCCATTTTCCCCTGTGTGGGGTATTATTTCAGCTACCTGCAGATGCGTGGTGTTGCCTGGCTGCTGAGCCTTCACCTGCTGTCATTGAACTGCAAGTTCTGGCTCAGCACACTGAGCTCACGCTGACAATATGCTGTGGATGGACAACACGAGGCAAAGTAATGACAGACAAGCAAGTATCTGTTCCAGAGACAATAGATCTAAATGCATTCTTGCCCAGATGCCAACAGCTACATTGAAACCTATTCAGACACAGTACAATCGAGCAGAAAAAACCCTGAAGTGCTCAGAAAACTGCCTTGACACTGATTCTCTGGTAACCCCTAATGTCTGCACATGCTGCTCAAACCAAACTGGGTCTCTGCACAAGGCACGAACAGCACTCTGTAGTAATCTATTTTAAAAGAGATTTATTGCTTCTCCTTTTACTCACATACACCTTACTACAAGAGAGGATAGCTACTGAGAAAAGCACACAGGGAAAATGTGTTTTTGCCTAAAGAGCACTGTCCAAAATGCAGAGATCCCACCAGGCAGTTCTAGAGGAGTCCTAGTACCACCAGGACAAAGATGGAGGTAGAGGAACAGGAAACTGCACAGCAGACAGTGGGTTTGTAACAAGGCAGGGTTTATTTTACACACTTCAATTGACTGGAGTGAATCTGAAATAAAAATGAGTTTTTCAATGCTCCCTTTCAGTTCTGTTTTAATTGAACCAAGACCTACAGCTTTCACCAAGCATTAATGTGAGCTGAAGCACATGGAGATGGGCCAGGCTGATCCAAGGTGAAAGGTAAGGAAAATGTGATGCAGGTTCACTCAGCCCACACTGGCTAGTACAAATTCATGCTGCATTTTTCCTGCAGGAGATCACTGTGTCGCCTCTCTCCTCTTCTGACCATTCTTAGCACATCACAGCTCTGCATTTTACACAGCAGTGTTTACTCAATGTCAGCACATCAAACCAGTCTAACACACCCGCACTGTGGGTACAGCCCTAACTCCTGTGTCCGCTGGGCTGGGTTTTTTAAAGGCAGAGGAAAATGTGATTTTTTTAAACTGTCTCAGTTACAGGACCCTCATGCAGATCATGTTTACATCTCCTCCCCCTGATTTTGATAGACTCTGAATACACCATTATCCAGCCTCTCTGAAATCAGTGCTGACATCAGACTGCACTGTTCACTGTTTTTACTTCTCAACGCGTCTTTACAATTCAAATCACATTGACATACTCAGAGGGAAAAAAAAAAAGGTGAAAGCCACAAGTAGGGGAGGTTTTACCTTTTACTTTTCTTCCCTGCAGGTGGAAAAGGTCTGGGGAATTTTGTGTTCTTCCATTTTACACAGAACATCTCTTCCCAGCTGTGGAAGGCTGCCTGGAAGGGTGAAGAAACCCAGTACCATGAACTAGTTTTTATCCAGGTGGGAAAAAAACCCCATTTAATCCTGTGGTTATTGACTGCTGCCTCATGACTGAAATAATACTGGCCTGCTGCAGAACACTTCTCTTTTTTCTAGCTCATTGGGAAGCAGTGAAGGTGCCATCACCATCTGCCTTTGAATTTTAGCTCACTGGAACTTCTCACTCTCAAGAGGAGCCTCTGAAGAGAATTTGTGAAACTACCATCTGCCCGTGTGGAAAGGCAGGGCCTGATACTGCCCTTACATGCTGCCAGATGTTTTCCACATCTAAGGGGCTGTAGGGTGCCCAGGGACTTTCTGTGGGAAGCACAACTAACCCAGACATCCTTATGTGTGAGCTTGGAAAGTGCCTGCAGCCCAGAGATCTCCACAGGGAAACCCAAGGAGCTGGGAGAAGGAAGGCAAAGGGCCTGATGTAGAGCACCTATGTCCAGCTGTGAGCACTGAAATTGAGGACATTGTGTTATCCCACCTACTCTGTGCGGTGGGATAACACTCACACTAAGACTGGTTAGGAGGGAGGATAGCCAGCACCAGACACCACAGACCCTGTCCTGCCCAGCAGCCTGCATGCCACACATGGGACAGGGTGGGGTGGCAGACACAAATGTTAAATATTTCTTCCATAGCACAAACATCACCCCAACTCTATCAGCAGAATGGCTATAAATACAGAGGTCATCTGCTGCCAAGGCGAAGCTCCACCTTATGAAACAGAAACAGTCTCTCTCAGACTGCTCAGAAGACAGGGAGGTTTCCTACTGTCTTCAGCAGAGAGGAAAGGATCCAGCACCAGGAGCTGAAGGAGAAGGTGGTACCAATGCAGAGAAACCTCTTGTGTCAAAGGGAGGCAGAAAAGCAGCACTGTGTAAAAACTAACAGCAGGTAGGAACACACTGGTCAGGAATCAGGAGATTGCACTAAGCAGGTGAAGTAAATGCTACATTTGCTAATGAGCTTCTTCAAAAACCTCTGGTGCTCTTACAGAACTACTTGATGTCAAAATTTATAGTAAGAGCCTTATTAGACCTGGCATGTACTATTTTATTTCACAAATCTGTTTTGCATTGGCTCAATTAAAATTGTTATGTATTTTTGGGTCCTGTGTAGGTGCCATCTGTTTAACAGTACAAGTAGGTCCTGGGATGCACTTGGAAGTTTTTTGATGCAATGATTTTTTTAATATAATGAGGGACTTTGGATATAAGGAACTGGCCAAAAGTAATGGTTTGCTATTTTTTGGCAGTAAACTAACAACAATTCTTTGTGTATTACAAAGATGGTTCCTGTGGAACAGCAAATGCCTGATGGACATGTTTGCACCAAAGTCACATTATTTAATTCACACTTATTTTTTTCCATTAGCTTCTTCTGCCATATTTCGTAAGTGTGTTTATTTTCCCAAATTGGGATCCATAGGATGGCTCTCAGCTGGTTTCCTGTGGTTGGAGCTGTTTCTTCTGCAGACCTACTGCACCATATGTTGAAGTCAGGTCTTATCCCAAGGAACAGTGAAAGACCTTTTGCTGTGGCAGCACCAAGGGTGGCCACAAACCAGCTCAGGCTTGAGTTAGGTGCCTTAACTCCTCAGCCAGAAGTTCCCTGTGGCAGATCCACCACGCTAGCTCGCCCCCAAACCCAGCATCCCCAGGTTTTTTGCCAAAGCAAATCAATGTAACCACACTGACATCTCGTCAGGTTGGTTAGCACCTTGCTGAGGCACGGAAACAGTCTGATGTGCTCTACAGCCAAGCAAAGCCCATGGATAAATCTGGGAAACAGAAGTAAAACATTTTATTATAGCGTGGGGTCTTTCACTGACAATGGTTAGCTCTGGCTATTATGTCACAAACAGCAAAGTGCTGTTGCTGAATCACAGTGAGTTACAGCAAAGCCCCAGACCCAACCTCTCGATAGGTTTTCCTTTAAAAACTGTAGTCTCAATTGTCCTGCTACATTCTTCAATATGGTCTAGGAGAAAATTATCTGCAATGGTGACAGCACTGCAGCTGATTTTGTTCTGTTTCGCTCAACAGCCAAAATCTGGGATCTCAGAGCAGATCGTACTGGCTCAGCTGCTTTTGTCTCTAGGGTTGATCACACAGACGAAGTTTCAAGATTGCCCCTTCAAGCCAGAGAGAGACCCAGTTCTCCCAATTCTTACAGCCCCTGCATACTCACTGAGGCCTGACTGGATGGAACGTGCCAGTCACCTTTGTTACTCCTGGCTGAGGGCCCTCCAACAGCCACAGCCTCAAAGCACTGCTCTAGCAGAGCCTTCCGCAGTCACCAGAGGGAAAGAAGAAAACTCTTTCTAACATTGCATTTCTCCTAGGACATCTTTAGGGAAATGCATGTGCCCTAGGCACACTCCTTGGTTACTCCTGGACTTTACCCACAGGATTGCAGAGATTCCTCCCTGATTTAGCTTTTACAAGACCTCCAAAGCCAACCACCACCCAGACCCTGGCCATCTGGCTAAGCACCATCGACGTCCCTGACTGACACAGATGATCTTCTCACAGCACAGGGAAAACTCCGAGCACAGGGCAAGAGCAAGTGACTGTTTTACTGGCCCAGCAGCCAAGTCCTCAGTCCACTGTGACACCCCAACACATCAGCATTTAGTGCAGCAATCCAAGATGTCTTCAAGCCTTCCAAAACCCTCTCCTGGGGTTACCTGGCAATTAGCAACATCTTGGTGCTGGGGCAGCTGCTTGGGGTATTGTGACCACCCAGAATATATTGCATCTATTGACAGGACTGCAAAGTGATGATTAAATTATGTGCTTTAGCCAACCTGTGTAGGGAAAATTAATTGAACTGCAAAACTGATGAGTTTGGTGTTACCTTGTTGGAACAGGGAGGCTGGGCTATGTAATGCTTGATCTCCTTTTATTTGATTAGGCAAATCAGGAAACAACAGTGTGAAATGCATTATTGTACTAATGTGATGTCAAAAATGTGAGGCTCATTAGAGCTCTGGCTGTGATGCTTTTTATTTGGCTTCTCTGTAAGCTGAGGAAAAATAATAAGGCCAGAAATACGTATTTTTCAAGCTACAATGGGATTGCCCAGTAATCAACATCCCATTCTGGACAGTCACTGGAACAAAAAGCACTGCTAAGCTTCTGCAGAAATTTAGTGCAAAATGTACTAGAAATGGAGGGGACAGAGTCAGTAGATCAGTCCAGGGCCAGGGAGTGGTATCTACTGAAGGAAAAGGCTGCCTTGGAGAAAAGGAGCTTTATGGGGGACCCTGTGGCTCTCCAGAGGGCTGGTGGAATTATCAAGGAACTGGTCTTGTAAAACTTGCCTTGGAGAAGGTGCATGCTGTGGTTGTCTGGAAGAAAGAAGAAAGTGTGAGTGGTGAGCTTGGGCAAGAGCCAGCTGCCACACTGAGATGGCAGGGAAGCCTGGGCTGCCTCTGCAGAGAGAGAACCTGGCTGCAGCGAACTGCACTGGAATTCAAGGTCACTCGGTAATGCTAGGGGAGAACAAACATATGGTATAACCTAAAACAACACTACATTTCATCTGTAAAAGGGTTTTATGAGAAGAGCCCCTTCAGATATAAGTTGGTGAAGGGTCACTTCACAATACAGCCCTTTCAAATTGCAGTTCAAACTCAGAATTAATTATCCTTTCACTGTCTTGGGTTTTCTTTTCTTCTTTGCTTCACATTAACTGCAGCTGAAATTATTTTAAAGCAATGATCTTGAACATCATGTCCTTCAGCTGGCCCTGGAAATCCATTTTCTATGGAAAGTCTCCTCTCTTTTCCAAGACTTCTGTGAGGGCATAAAGCTCATCAAGGCACTGGTTCTCTTGGGTGTCAGATGCTCACATAATACCCAGGTGTCTGCCTGCTGGACCAGCTCCAAGGTACTTGATTAGCATGGAGAGGCCCACTTGAAAGCAGTTTAACTCCTTCAGCTTTCAGGGACCAAGCAGCAGGATGCTCTGTGCATGTGCACAGCTACAGACACAAATTCTGAGTCAAGTTGTGAGATTAAACCAGATCACCGAGGGCACCCTGCTCAGGCTGTGACAAGCCAGGCTGACAAAACAGACTTTTCTCATGAGATGTGAGACCGCATCTGGAGTATTGTGTCTAGTTGTGGGCCCTTCAGTTGAAGAACGGCACAGGGCTGCTGGAGGGTGTTCAGCGTAGAGCAACAAAGATGATGAAGGAAGTAGAGCACCTCCTTTATGAGGCAAGGCTGAGGTAGCTGGGTCTCTTCAGCTTGGAGAAGAGGAGGCTGAGTGTGATCTCATTAATGTCTATAAATATGTGAGGGGTGGGGTGAGGGCTACCCAGCAGCTCTCATGCTGACACCTAGACTGGACAGGGTCACTCTCTCCCTGTTACTGAACACTGACTTTTACTGTTTAGCTCTCCAGAGAGTAAGAACAACCTACAAGAAGGTAACAGCATAAGACAACACTGATTGTCTCTGCCCCCAGTCCGTTTTCAGCAACACAGCAGGGATGTCCCTCAAGTCTCAGCCTTCCCATTGGCTTCCTGTTCTGCCAAGCAAGTTGATGTAGCCCTCCTACACCAATAATCCTCTTACAGCATGAGAGTGTGGAGTCTCCTGCAGGGTGTGAGGGGCCCTATGTTAACCCAAATCTCTGAGGAGGGGCAGGAGCAGTCAAGTTGCACCCAGCAAATCGTTTGCTGCAGGGCCAGTTGCTGCACATCCAGAAATGGATGGACAGCTGTGATACAGAGACCTCATGAGGTGATAGTGCCTGTCAGTGATCAGTGTGGGGGCAAGAAGGGCCTGTGTTGTGCCCTGGGAGGGTGCGGAGGGGCCACACCGTAACAATCTGAGCAAATATGAAAGAAACTGCAGAGCAACAGAGCATGTGAAGATCCTGTCAAGACACACAAAATAAGAACTGTGAGCAGATGCTTCTACAGAAAACTTTAGCTCCTTGATTGGAGTTCCAGCAACTTGCTACAGGGATGAAAGAATGAGAAGGGCCCGCTGGTCTCATAGTGTGTCCATTAGGATGCTGCATCCGCTGCTCTACGGCAAGATCTTTGGCACACAGAACATCTGAATTAGAACGTGGTCTCCTGTTGAGCAGAAAAATGCCATTAATGGACCAGGAGAGTGGCACAAAAAGGCAACACCACCAGACATCAGCGCAGCAGGACTTCTCTGAAACTAGCCACTCTGAAACCACAGCAAACCAACTGATAGGGTGGCTTTGATATTGCAGAGGATTTCCTCTGAACAGCTCATCTGATAACAACCAAAAGTTCCCTGGGTTCTAATATATGGAGCAGTTTTATTTGGCACAGTGTCTATGTCCAGCCCCACTTCAGCTCAAAGACTCATGGAAGTGCTCTGGTTAAAGGCCCTCTCCAGAATAGGAAACACCACTTCTGCAACTTGTGATGCAGAACAATGACACAAAACCTGTTTCTCAAGCCATGTTGTTTTTTTTACAAGAAAAATGGGTTTCTTTCTTAAGAGCAACTGTAGAAACGGATGCATTTTTGCTGTTTTGTGTAACAGGTGTGCCTGGAAAAGTTAAACATGCTCTGGTCTGACTAGTTAATAATGGCTTTAGTATTTGACATCTAATTTCTCTGTAAGAACTGTAAACTCTTGCTGCAAACTCACTGCCTCACACCCCTGTGAAAAGGTTTGTCCCTTTCTTTGGTTAGATTAGAGCAGTGGAAGTTTTGAGTGCTCCTAGGTGGCAGCAAACAGTGTCCCCCCTCCACACAGCTCAAAGCACATCCTGGCCATCACTGTCCCTGCACAATTGAACACTCACTGCCACTCTCTCAGCGTCCTGATGACTAGGCCAAGGCAAAGGATAAGTGAACCCTCACCCTGGAGATATAGAATCATCGAATCATCAGAGATTGGAAGGGACCTCGAAAGATCATCTAGTCCAATTCCCCTGCCACAGCAGTACACCCCAACCAGGTCCAGGCAGGTTTAAAACATCTCAAGAAAAGGAGACTCCAGAAACCCCCCCAGGCAACCTCCTGCAGTGCCCCATCTCCCTCCCTGGGAAGAAGTTACAGAATCAGTCAGGGTTGGAAGGGACCACAGGATCATCCAGTTCCAACCCCCCTGCCATGGGCAGGGACACCCCAACCTAGATCAGGCTGGCCAGAGCCTCATCCAGCCTGGCCTTAAACACCTCCAGGGACAGGNCGGAGCCTCCTCCTCTCCAGACTGAACAGCCCCAGCTCTCTCAGTCTGGTGTCCTAAGAGAGGTGCTCCAGCCCTCTGGTCATCCTTGTGGCCCTCCTCTGGACTCACTCCAGCATGTCCACATCCTTCTTGTAATATGTGGGGTCTCACCAGAGTGGAGTAGAGGGGGAGAATCACCTCCCTTGACCTGCTGGCCACACTTCTCCTGATGCAGATGATTGACTGCATTGGTGTTGCAGCTACAAGGCCACGTCCATGCAACCAAAGGAACATTTTCTGTTACGTAGTGTGGAGAGGCTGCTTAACAGAGAAGCAGGGGAGAGCTGGCAAGTGAGAGGTTTCTTGTTGCTGTATGCTAAGACATCGCTTGAGCAAAGGGAAAGGAAGTCCAAGCCCTCTGCAGGGCAGGGATCCAGAGGCAACAGCAGTGGAAAGTAAAGAAAAGCTATTGCCTCTGCACCCCAGCTGATGGAAAAAGCAGTGTCACTGCTAAGAGAGGGAAATTAAGTGCCAAAGAAAAGCTCTGGCAATGCCGTTGCAGCATTTTACCTAACAAAGTCGTTTCTCTCTTTTAAGTCTCTCCTGCTCCCCAGAGATGCCCTAATTTTGATGCAGGGCCAGGAGGGGAGGTGGCAGATGTCTCCTTGGGAGTATCAGCTGAGTCCATGGACAGGCACCTCCATCCACCTGCCAATGCCTTCAAGAACTGCTGTCATGCTGACCAAGAGAAGCTGAAGCCCCTTGTGGTGTTCGTCCTTCTGCCAAAGCAGGACTGTAGCAAAGAGGCTTACTGACCAAATCTGGAAATCTTTGAGATGAGCTGCCCAGGCAATACCAACAATGAGTAAATTCACTGCAGGCAGTGTCTTTCAATATGCCTGCAGAACAGCTGCAAGACCCACTGCCATCACGTAAGAAGGACAGGCCCACTGATCTGCTGAGTGATCAGCACTTTCTCCCCCAAACCAGCCCAAATTGCACTTTACTCCTTTCTCCTCAGGAATAACTTATGGAGGAGCTTCCTCACCTGTGCAGAGGTAAGGATGACTTTGTAGAGTGACCTATATGACGCTGAGCACCTCCTTCACCCAGACGTTGTGTTTGGGATGACTGATGGCTCCAGCTGACCACCTTCTCTAAGCCCTGCACGTACTCACAGGGTCAGGACTGACCCACAAAAGGTTTGCAGGACAATGGGAATCTCCTTTTGTTTATATTTGTTTCTCTACTACGTGGCTGCTTTAACAGCCGCTAAGATTTAAATAGGACTGGCTTAAAAGGTAAACATTTCTCACAGCTTTCTCATCAACTATATTAAATACAGTCATAAAGAAAAAGCCCCACAATATTTTCTGTATTTGCTGAAGGATGACGTCCTCCTTGCCTTAAGCGTGTGCCAGATTACTCATAAACCTGGACCATATGCCACTGCAATTTACTGATGGGCCCAAGCTGTTTTGGTAGATACGAAATCCGAGGGGATTAGGGAGGCTCGATCCACACTGAAAACAGAGCAACAGTGGTGGGGCAGCTGCTTGCTCTCTTTGCTCAGTCTCAATTTAGGTCAGTAGCCAAGAGCCCTCCTGAATGTAATGCCCAGGAGCTGGGCTGTACCATGCTCAGGCACGTGCAGAGCCTGCCCCAGCTCCCTCTGGGGAGGTCCTTAAATAGTCCCTATAGCACTGGAGTCTCCTTCCTCTCCACATTATCTTACATGTTGTCTGCTCTTCAAGTGAAAAGACAAGGACCTTTATCATCATTTTGAAAAAAGACACTGCATACCAACGAGGAATTAATTATAAAGTATTGCAGAGGTTACGAGATAGGGGTTGGAGTGGCTAAGTGTGAACACCTCACATTGTCCTCCAGCTCACACTACCATGACTGCAACACTAAGCCTAAACCAAGTGAATCTGTTCTTCAGAATATTCCCGCAAGGAGTGTAATTTGGGATTGTAACTCCTTAGCCTGTACAAGATGCTCACGATTAGCATAACCTGACTGAACTTCCCATCTGTCAGAGCTAATACAGTGGTTTGTACCCTTGCAATGAAGAGCTGCACCCAAAAATTTCCTTGCTTGGCGCAACTACGAGATTAGGGTCCAGACAGAATTAAGTATGAGTTTGCTATTTTCACCTGCACAGATGAAATGTAACAAGAAGCTACCAAGCTGTACCAGTCAGGCTTCAGAGGTAGGTGTGACCGAGTAACAACAAAGGCTCAGCTCAACCTTCACCCCAAGTACTGGGAGGGGAAAGGCTGTGCAACGTTTCCAGCTGAATCACTTGACTGCTCCCCGTCCTCCAGAGACCAGCCAGTCCTGCACCACCCTGCCCTTGCTTCCAGACCTTGATGTGGAAGAAGGAGACAGCTCCCTGTCTGTTCTAGACCATTCCTCAGATGTGGTCATCATCCATTGCCTCTGGCTTACACCATTGACGCTCCACTTGTTCCAGACACATTACTCCCCTTACTCTGACCCCACTACAATGCATCCCCTCTACAGCAATAAACACCTGCCCAAAGCCACCACTAATGTTAAAATCCTTCTGTATTGATCTGGCAAAGTCTACTGGCTTTGTGAAAACAAGCCCTGCACATCCAGTGCTGGGCTGCCAGAGGCAAGGACACTGATGTTTGAATGGAAGAGTATTTAATAGGTTGTTGGCTTAACCCACGGTAACAGATTTGTCCTACTCAAGGACAAATGCACTGCTGCATTCCAGGGTGACCCCTTGTCTCTTGATACTTGCCTGCTCTCCTGAGCCTGGGAAACAGAGATGGAGTACCACTGCTTCCTGCTTCACATGTCCAGATGTGTGATGCAGATGGGGTCTGCAGGAAGGGGCAAGGTCTGGCTGACGATCATTGTTTACAACTTTTATTAAACCCATCTTCCTTTTCTAATTATTATAACAGTCCCTGGACTTTAAATGTTTTATGATTGTGTGTGTATATCAAAGCTGTGGAATTATCCTGCACTTGGTGCCACATGGCCCCACAAAGCAATGGAGATATTAAATACTTTTAAAAAAATTATGGTTTACAAGATACATTTCCCATCTGTGGCGACACAGCAGCTCCCAAACACACTGAAATTCACTGCACTGATACCACCTCTTACAAACAGTTGGCTTAACTCCACAGGACAGTTTTCTAAGGACCTGAGGAGTGCGGTGTAAGGTACACACATGGTGAAGCCTAACATCAATGAAGATCCAAAGCTATCAAAGCAAATCAACTTCATGTCCAAACCAAGTGCTTTTACACTTCACAGGAAAGTGTCAGCATTCTCAGCATTAATCCCATTAATCCAGAAAGAGACTCCTTTTGGCACTTTGCAAAAGCTCAGCCCAGCAGCTGAAGCTATGGCAACAACAAAAACCTGAACGGTGTGAAGTGTGGTGGTTGTAAAGTGATTAATCCCTGGTGTCTGGAATGTGATTAATTCCTGGGGGGGAGATCAGCAGCGACTTCTCCTTCTCTTCCCTCCCCAAAGACTCTGCTATGAGGCAAAAAATACTCAAATTGTGCCCAACTTAAAAACTGATTTTGGGATGTAAGCCAGACCAGATGGTTAGAAAAGCTAAATACCCTTGATTTATTTCTTACTCTTTACACAGCAATATTAGAGACAATGGACCTTATCAGAACAAATGAGAACAAACATGGGGATGCAGACTCAATAGAGAATTAACAACCAAAGCTACCAGATTCTATTATGCTGTGATTAATTCTGAATTTGTGCAAGTAGCAGTAGCCACAAACACCCAGCTTTATCTAGTGAGACCAGTGCCAAACCAGACAGCCGTTCAGTTAGCACTTTTTGGTCTGCAAGATACACCAGCAGAAAGAAGTGCAGGAGATGCCAGGCTTTGAGCTGCACCGTCAGCTGGAAAATGCACTTAAACACACCTCCCCACCCAAACCCCAAGAAACCAGCACAAAACCCACATGCTGGAAAGGATCCAAGTGATGGAGGCCTGTTCCCACTCTAAGAGCCCAAGGGGATAATGTCAGCATGGACTTATCTCTCCCTTCTCTTCACCCACTACTTGTTCCTATGGCCCTGAGATCTGCTACAGCTGGTAGGATGGGTTTGGGCACAGGGTAAGTAACCACAGCCCTGCAGTCACCCTGACCTCTGCACTGGGAGCTGCTGCACGACTGGTATTTTCACTGCAGAGCTTCCCCTTTCCCTGGAAGAGCCCAAAGGTGGAGAGACCGTTCCTGCCTGTCACTGGCGGGCACTGCTTGTAAACAGGTTATGGCCACTACTTCACAAATGTTTACTGCTGCCCTCTATCACCCTCCAGTTCAGCCACCTCTGCACAGAGAACATTCAGCACTAGTTAACTGCTGCTGGCAACGAGAGGAAATGGGCTTTCTGATGAAACTGTCTAAGGCCTGTTATTTGCGAGATGCAGCTGAGATAGGACATAATGAATTTAGGCCTGTTTCGCTTCATTTACCGTAGCTAACGCATACAATAAAAGTTGAGTTGATTCTCGGGCGCTGCCATGCATGAATATCTCATTATAACTGCAATGACTCTGTATTTTTATTGGGGACCAATGGCATGCTATGTTAATTACCAGCCATGTAACACAAGTGCAGCAAAGTGGCTTTCCTGCCTTCCTTCCCCTTACATGGGCATAATGCAAACCGGTGTGTGTGTGTGTGTGTGTGTAAGCTGGCATGCTTTATTAGGTTATGGCTGCTGTTAATAGGAACTAGAGCAGAGCACAGGGAAAACAGCAACAAAGACACTCCCACCATGGCTTGAAGCCACATCCGTGCCCTGCAAATAGCCTCCCTGAGCTCAGGCTGCTTCTGCCACTGATCCCACAGGTGACTTAGGTGCCAGAACTTCCAACAGACCTGTGTGCAGGGCTCACTGCTCTCTGTTCCCTCTCCTTTTCATCCTGTCATGTGGGTGAAGACCAGCAGGCAATGTGCATTAGAGTCTATCTGCCTGATTAAAGACCAGGGACCTGCTGCCTCAGGCAGGGTCTCACCACACCAGGAGATGGAAATAAGATGGACTTGACAAGAAAAGGGAAGGAGAACAGGACTAGGAGGTCAGCAACTGAGCAAAGATGGGCCCCAGGAGTTAGGGATTGAGATTAGATCTACTTTAGGACATCCTGGTCTGCTGATTATGCTGGCTATGAGGAAGGCTAGGCTGTCACAGTCCCACGTCACACACCACTGGTGAGAGCACAAAGGTGACCTCACATCCCAAACTGTGGCAGCAGAAAAAATCCCAGCACATTATCACATCCTGTCTTTCAAACAAGTAGTTTCTGGTGATAACTGGCCATTCTGAGAAATAGGCACCACTGGTGGTGCTAGAAAAGCCATGTGGTACCAGTTTGAAGAGACTATGAGGGAGGCTAGGATTTTTCTTAGGACTTTATTGAAAGCTAGGACTTGGTTTCACCTTCATTCCAGCCCATGGAAAGCAGCTGTTTTCTACCACTGTGAAAAAAAAACCCTCTGATCACAACTTATCTGCTTGGAGATTCACCAAGGTCATATTTCCCAGCCTAACATAGAGCCAAAGGAGAAAGGAGCAGCTGGGAGGAGGATGAGGACATTTAAGGAGTCCTTACAAAGGGCATGAGATCTTTACTTCCAAAAAGGCAAAGATTCGCTACAAAAGGGACAGGAGTGAAGGCACACAGGAAGGAAATTCAAACAGAGAAAGATGGAGCCAGCACATGTAGTAAAATACCACCATATGAACGATGTAGATACTCATTAGGTAACACAATCTTCCAACCCAGATGTCTTTTACAGAACTGAATCCTTAAAAACACTTGGTGTCTCTTTTTCCCTTCATGAACATTCATACTTTGGAAAACTCCATACTGGAAGCTGCTCAAACTGTTAATGCTTCCAGGGCTGTGGCTGCAGTGAGTCACTGCTGTATGCAGTGACCTTCTGAGAATCCCCTGCACAACAGAGCTATTGGCCGTAGTCATGCCACTAAAAGTGAATGTGAGCTGTTCTGTTTTAGGGGTTCCTCAGGCTGAGCTCCCATCTGATCCAGGTGCAATGCTCCTGGCAGTGGTGACTAAACAGCTCAAAAGCCTGTTAACCAGATTCTCACCCAGAAGAGAAACAGATGAGCAGTACCTTGTTTCTAAGCTCCAAGTTCATGCTGATATGTGGATACAGCAGGGAGTTTGAAGCAGGAAGCTCTCCTGCACACACATTTGCACAGTTCTATGAAGCAGTTTTTTCATTTAGTGTCAGCTCCAGCTAACACTTAGAAACCTGCCTGCACACTCACGTTTTACAGCTTTTAGCATTCAGATAACTTGTCAGGGGACACAAACACCTGCTTTTGCAATCTGTGGTCAGAAAAGCTCAGGAGATGTGGAACTGGCAATGCATGTGTTTGGGAGGACTGCAGAAAACTTCCAGTTGATACTTCAAAGGGAAAAGTTAGCACAGCTCTTAAAACCAGACACATGGAGAGAAGGGAACGATGTTTCTCCCTATGGCCTCTCACTAAAGCATACTCACACCATATGAAATTTGCTGTTCTTATAATAAAGTTGGTGCCAAGTCACTGAGAAATGATGATGGGAGGTGCAATCTGAGCACTGCTGTATGAGGTTCTGAACTGGATGCCAACAGTACTTGAGGAACATACATGTGGTTCTTGGCTTTCCACAACACCTGAGTCCATAGTCATTGTCTCAGAGCAACACATCACCCCAGCAATGCCCTCCTGCCTGCACTAATAGCCTTCAGCTCACCTTACTCCTAGTAATGTGCAGACCACCTTTTCCGTAAACCCTTTTACATGCAAGGGGCTGCCCTATGGCTGTTCCTTTAAACGGCTCCAGCCCATCTTTCTTTCAGCCCCAAGCCATCCTTCGCTGATTCAGTTTGGCAGCTGAATGATCTACCCCTCTCTGCTGCTCTCCATGTGGCAACCTCATAGGAGGCCAATATTTGGCTGCCTGTATCGCCCATGAAGCGCAAAGACCCTGTGTAACAAAGACCTGAGGTTTGTTCTGCATTTCCTCACAGGCCAAAGCTCATGCAGGTCAGCTGGCTGTGACCTGGATGTATTTCTCACCTCTCAGCTTGCAAAGGCAAGCAGACTCTTCTGGAGAGGCACCATGGTGGTGGAACAAAACCTTCTTGTTGCATCTGCTGCTCAGTGCTGAGTGATGATATGGGAGTGCTGCAAAACAGCTGGCCACACCTAAACACTTCTGCCTCAAGTGTCTCCTGGGGAAGGGTCATGCCCTGTTCCTTCCAAGTCCCACATCCATCTGTTGGCAAGAACACTGTCCTCTCCACCCCACCCACAACAGAGGAGGGATGGATGTGACATATGCTGGGCAAGGAGACTCTTGCACATGTCTGACTCTGGCAGCTGGCTCTGGAATTTTCTTTGGCCCTGACAAGACACCAGTGTTGAGGCTCTCTCATGTCCAAGAGTTTGTGTAATGAGAGCCAACCCCTGAAGACTAACAGCTTGATCACAAATGAAAGCTCTCAACTCAACTCTGAGCTCCAGCCCAACAAAAATTATAGCACACGGTTTCAGATAAAAACCCAAAGGGGTCACCTTTTAATGCCCCCTGGACAAACCAGTGCCCTAAGGGCTTTCTGTGTGTGCTCAGCAGAGCAATGGCAGTGTCTTGCCCATGGCTGGAAAGCTGTTCTGGTTTGTGGTACTCACCAACTTCTAACAAACCCTTGCCTTTATGTCCAAAAAGAGTTCAAGACCCTTTGAGACCAAAAAACAAATGAAAACAGTTGGCTGTGATCCCAGAGCCCAAGAGCTCCTGGCTGGGTTTCTTTCTGCATTGAGAAGGAATGAGACAGGGGAGTAAAACACTGGGCTGACGTCCTAGTTCCAGCCAGTCTTTCAGGTAGGAAACTTGTAAGTCTTTTCTCCAGATTCCCTTTCACAACAATTTTATCTAAGCAATTTCTTTCCTCAAGTAGATTTGGATATCAAAATAAACACAATAAATGCAGCTTCACTGCAGGCTTTGAAAGATTCCCTGGTAGCTGATGGAGAGCTGGCATTCCTCTTAAAAAAATACCTGTTTTAATTTCTGCTTACATTATGAGATCTTGAAGCACCAACACAGTCAATCACCTGCTTGGAGCACATTGTAAATCTCTGCTCTGTATCACAGTCATAACAACAGAAGACATCCTAAACTGCTTTAGGCAGATTACTCCCATTTGCTATGCTTTGAGCAAGGTCTGGCATCCTACAGGGAGCAGACTTGTTTACCTGAGGATGCGAGAACAGCAGTAAGTTCCTCCCAGGCAAACCAGCTGCCCAGTATCCCACAAATTTCCCCTCCATGGGCTAACACCCCTGGACTCTTGACTCCTTGGGCACCACATGTCTCTCCTCTACCCCATCTATCCAGCTTTGTCTGAGCTCCAACACTCTAAAATCCCTTTCAAAATCAACCTCATTAAATTGCTGGAAATGTCTGTGAGGGTGAATGGAGATCACTTTCACTGTGGTTTATATGAAATGCAGCTTAAATCACCAAGGGATCAGATAAAGTTACATCAGCACAAAAAAGGTTTAAACTAAGCATCCACTAGTTTCCCTACTAGTGCAATGGGAAATAGATTAAACCAAGTCTATACCAAACGTAAAACATTCCATGATTCTAGGATCATCTGGTCCAAGCACAAATCCAAATTAAATACAGTGTTATCCTGAATAACAACATCGTGACTACTCATCAAGCTCAGCTTAACCCTCAGGTTGACAAAGAAATTACACAGCTCTGAAACTGCTCCACAAGAGTGAACACTAGCTACTAGTAAGAGTGGGACAATGTGGGATGGAAAGGAGCCACATGCAATAGCTTACTGCAGCCAGAACCTGCAAGGTAAACCTGTCAACGACTATGAGATAAGAGAAGGCTTTAAAGGAAAGGCCTGAAGTACAGAGTCCTCTGGTGTCAAGAGGAGAACAGGGCATTCATCTGACAGCTTGGCAGGTATTGAGAAGGTAAGTGGTTTGGAGGGCTCTGGTGACCACAGCACTTGGATGGTGGTTTAGACTGAAGCTGTTGGGTATTGATGCCTGGTGGCCCATGAGGAATTGTTGGATTTGATGAAGGGCCTTTCCTAAAAAGCTTGGGAGGTGTTAAGTGAAGCAGAAGAAACACGTATACAAAAATACACTGTGTTGTTTTGACTCTGAATGTAATTTGCAGTTTGGCCATATTAAAAGACGTTGCTTGCTTGCTCACGGTGAAAATGGAGACCTACAGACTTGCTTTGAAAAATGCTGAATGTCTGCCTTAAACAGTCATCTAGACCCCCAAACGAGAAATGAACAGGTAAGACTGTTCAGCACTGGAACCAAGGGCTTCATGAAGAACACCAGAAACACAAATTGTGCCTCAAATTATCAACCTAAACACAACTACCGAAAACTTACTCAGAATTAAGAGGTTCTTAAGACAGTGGTCTGAGGTGAGGTCAGAGCAGGGCAGTGACATGGCTATTTAAGCTGTGCCACATGATCCCACTTCCTCCATGTGCCAGCTGAATGCTGCTGGCCCATCCACATCACCAGTGCACACACAGAGGCACAGGAAACCCTTGCCATGATGTTGGTCATGTCCAAGGTGTGACAAGTGGGAGTGAGAGCCCTGCAGAGAATCACGCAGGTTTTCTAAATGGAATGTCAGACCTCAGCACATGCAAACGTTTGCAGCTCTGGGGCTCACGAGGTGTGCATGTAGGAGTCTGAATCAAGACACTGTGGAGAAAACATTCAGAGCTGCTCCTTATGACTTCTGGAGAGCATGCTGAAGCATACCGGTCCCTTTCTATCACCAACTGTCCTGTTATCACTGCTGAATGGCAAATGTAGCTGACACTGCCAGCTTTCCTTTGGCTGCAAGTCTCCTTCAAGGAGGAAGCAATGCAGAACGGTGGGAGATGCTGACAGCAGGACATCTGAGTCAGCCAAGATGCCTGGGCTGAGGGAGATGAAGTTGGAAGGAGGTCAGACGAAGGCCCAGGCGCCACACAAGCATGATCAGTGATCTGTAGGGTTCAGGCTGTTGGCTTCTGAAGGTCCGTGGATTTGGCAGTCACTGCTCCCTGCCCATTCTGTGCAGAGAGCTAGGTGGGTGCCAAAAATGCCCCCCACCCTGGACACATTTCAGATGGTGATGGGAAGGTAGACACTGAGAAGCTTGTGAGCCACTGACAGTTTCTTGTGAGAATTCGGCCTGGTATCAGCTTAACCCTTATGAAAGAACTTGCATATTGAAACAGCATCAAGTTGCTAACCTCTTTCCACCCATTTCACACTGATATTTTATAATGAGCATAAATTGAGGGATTCTTCAAGTGCTCTGCTCTCTGCTTGTTCTTGGCAATTTGGAGCTCATGCAAAATTTGCCATTTGCTTTGTCCGTGTGCCGTGGGAAGGGAACAGGACAAGATGCTTGGGGAAGTACAGGAGCCATGCCACTACATTAGGTCAGTCACAGTTAAAGAAGCTTTTTTTCCTCCTTTCAAACTTTTCAAATGTTGTGTTACAAAACTCAAAGAAACCTCCAAGTACCTTAACCAAATCTCCTATATTTCTGCTCAAACTGCTGGGCAACTCCATCAAGCAAGTACAGCTGTGCTCCTCATCACCCCCAAAGCACAGGAATTCATTTTTTGTACTCTATAGCATTTTTTGCTGTTAATTGTGCTTTTTCTTGACTTTGGTATCATCAGCTGCTGCTCATCATTTGACAGCTTTGCCCAACAACAGGCTGTGGCCAATGGTGTTGACTTCACAGGGTTGTTTTTTAAAATAAAATGCAAAACAATTAAAAATAAACCCCAGGCTTACTGTAATGTGACTTGGCTGAAAGGGACCCTGACCCAGCATCCTTTCCCCTTGGCCATCACATACTTTTACATCACAGCAGTCACTAACTAGTCAGGCATTTCAGCAATTGCAGGGGATGCACTGCTCTCTGGAGATTTGGGAACGTAAGGCTCTGGAAGACCTTGAATCCTAATCGAGTGGATTGTAGTGCAATGCTTGTCACTTGTTTACAGTTTAAGAAACACACATCAATGACAAAGAACATTTTTCCTTGCAAACGTCAAGATGGGGGAAGCTGCCTCCATCTCTAGAAACTCTGTTTTAAACCCCATCACTTGAGGATGAGCAGTGCCGGCACCACAGAGGAAGGCAAGCTGGGCTCCTTAAAACAACATGGATCACTCAGCAAATGTTATTGCCCACGTTATTGCCAACCAGATATAAATATGTACATAGACTATCATTTTCTTGTAACAAACGGTAAAAGCTATCCCGATGACAGTGAGGCAGCGGTGAAGAAAGGATGACTTTATCGCCTACCTATGACTATGTTTCCCAAGCAACCCTCTCACCAATCCGCAGCCCTGTGTGATCATTAGTTCCTGCACATGGCAGCAATGAAATTGTCCCTTCAAGTAAATCATTTGAGGATTTTTATAATCTCAAATAAAATTTTCTAATATTTTTTTCCTAAGTTTTCCAGGTTTAAGGTTTTAATCTTTTATTATTTATTGTGCAGCAATTGTGAAGGGCATGATGAGGAGCCTTGTGTAAATAGTTGTCAATGGAGGGTCGGTGGATGTAACCACACTTCAGAAATCAATTTCTTTTTTTTTCTTAATGCTACTGCACTCTCTCAGAGGGTGGTCAAATACAACAAAAATCAAGCAAGAGTAAAACAAAACCTGAAGCTGCACTTCGGCTCTGGTGTGTTTTCCTGCCTTGTGGCTGGAGCTGCTGATATATTTTCTTTAGGAATGGCACTGAAGGAGCAGAACTGCTCATATATTTTCTTTTCTTCCTTCACATTCAAAGCATCAAATTCAGAAGACAACAATTTTCTACTGTTTGAGATGCAGAGTACCTCTCTATTTTTGTACTCCCAGGATTTACCACTCTTTTTAACTACTACCAACACTATTTAACCTTTGCTATCTTTACCTCTGGTAATTTTTTTACCCCACCAGAGCCTGAATTACATGCTAATCACAGCAAAATGCTGGACATTCTCTTAAGTGCAAGTTTAAAGATAATCCTCTTTCAATAGAAACAGACATGAAATATCTCATTAGACCAATAGCACTAGCAGGCACAATCCAGCCTAAAGCACAAAAAAATTTATGCTGTATGTCATTTTTTTCTCCTTAAATTCTCTGACACCTGGAATTCAGAGGTGGAACATTCTGGTGCAACACTGTTGCTAAACTCAGACTCCAATTGCTCCAGTTCTTATTTTCAGAGCTTTGTTCTGCTCTAACCAACAAGGCGTGGGTAGGAGCAGGGTAAAGCTGTGCTCAGAGGTCTTCTCCTGAGCTACTGAAGTACCCAGCTGCTGCATTAAGGACAAGATTCAATGCTATCAAATCAGGCCCTTTATTTCTTGCATCACGTTTTTGTTTTTCCTGTACTGCTACTTGTTTGTTATTTTCAAGAAGAGTAGCATCACTAAGGAATATTAGCCACTGCCCTTTTTCTGACCCCAAACACACTACAGGTTTACCATTTACACCTACAGAATAAGAAGTGGGAGCAGGCTGCCTGCTTTAGCAACGAAAACTTTGGGAAGGGAAGCCATAGAAATTAGTCATTAACAGGGTAAGTACTCACAGATATAAGAGAGAGCACAAGTAAATCCCAGCCCTGCAAATGTTTCTTACTTGCCCATGACCAGAGGTCACAAAGTGCCCTGACCCTCAGCACCATACAGGACAGAGGCTCTCCTCACTAGACCTACTTGGTTTTAAAAAGTAACTAAAATACACTTTGGGCTCAATCACATAAAAAATAAATTACAGGAGCAGATTACATTGCCAAGAGCTTGTAGGATCAGCTCCACTGTGGCTTTTAAACCCTTCTGAAAAAATCCTGTCTTCAAGCGAAGGCAGCAGAGGTCTCTCCTCATGCTTCACAGTTCTGTGTTCTTCAAGTGTTTTTTTGACACTACATCCTACATTAGGACCAAATCAATACACCAGTAAGGACATACAATTCATCCCAAATGATCAAGGATAAATATATGCTTAAAGAGCAATATGCAGAGGTTCTCTTACAGATAATTAAGGAGAAAACTCACAGTTCACCCATGTGGGAAGTTAGCCAGGAAGTGCAGACATACTTTGGGAATTCATCCATTATTTATAATCTGCTGTGTCTTGTCAGAAACCCTAAATGAAAAGTTAAAGCTTTAACACATTCTCTAGCATACTGCTGAGCCATCACCTCCCATTAGTTTTTAAGTAACACTCCCATTTGGCCAGATTCATCAGAAAGTTTTCTGGTACCTGCTGAAATCTGATGGGCCTCCCTGCAGAGCTGGCTCAAGGAAGCTCAGAATCAGCCACCATCATCATTCCTGTCTCCAGCCTGGGATTCTTCTGTATGTGTGTGAACACAGCTTTGCATTGCAGAGAGCCAGAGCTCATCCCCACAGCAACTTTACCACTTTCTCATGCAAAAAATGTGGCAGTGGCTGATGGCTGCTACCAAGCAGATCCAAGTCACTGTCTTATGTACCATCCAAATAGGGGACTCTCCAGCCTATGGGTGACAAAATACAGTTGTGTAACTGTTGGTATGGTAACAGTGTCAGTCGTTTCCACTTGAAAACAACCTCCATTTGATTTTCCTTCTGCATTCAAAGCATAAAATATTGTCAGGGTCCCATTTCCCTGTCAAAGGATCCTACAGCACTCCAATTACAACAGCTCATCTTGAGACCCATTTTTTTTCCTGGACACCCCTACACTTCCATTCACAGCTGAGGCACAAAACCCAATTAGTTATTAATTGAGGCATGTTAAAATTCATTAACTCTGCTTGTGAAGCTTAAGCTATAATTAACTGTCTTTCCAGGCTTTTGTTCTTTAATCTCCAGGTAGAAGGTCCCATCGTTAATAGGGAAGATAATGCTGATCCTCCTATCTCTCTGGTGGGTTGACAGCTTAGTTCTGGTGGTGGCAACATGACATTAACCCTGGTGGGGACGTCGCTGTCCTGTCAGCTATTGACAATCCTGTTCCATGTGTGAATCAGAGCATATTTGGAAAGAATGGGAGCATTAAAAACTCTGATGAAAATATTTTGAAGGAGGCCATTTCCAGCCACCTCAGTACCCTGCAGCAGGATGCTTAGAGCAGCCTTAATGCAATGGGCAGATCCCACCTGCCGGCTCCCCACTGCAAGAATTCTCATTTTCAAGAGATACTAAAAAAGCAGTTAAAGGCAAAATCTTGTTTCACATATGGAGCAGGATGGAGCCAACCTTTGTTTTAAAGCAGAACAAGTGCAGGAATTAACTTGCACATCAAGTTCCAAGGCTTAAACATGGCAGCACTTGCTCTGGCATTTACAAACATCTCTGCTCCATCTCAACTCACTGTGTGGATGCCCAGGCTTGGGAAGAAAGCATCTGATATCTAACCTACATAAAAACTGGCTCTTCCCAAATGGAGCTGGTTTTGGGGTGGAATTTCAGGAACAGTTCAGTAGCTGCAAGGCTGGCCTGAATTTACAGTGCACTGTACTCCTGTCCAGCACCCTACAGCTTCCCTGTGGTGACGAAGGGACAGCCTTAAGGTCCCTTGTCCTTCCCTGGAGATGCCATCACCTGCTTTGCCTCACCCCAAATTGAGGTGCCTGTGGAGCTAGGGTTGGCCAGAGGACGGGGCAGGTCAGAATGAGAGGCAAAGGAGCCAGGGCTCTGTTTCCACTCCTTCCCCCACCCCCCTCATTTCTGCAATGTGCCAGCCTACACATTGGAGCTGGCACAGAGGGAAAGTAATTGGTGCCAGGAAACAAGTCTGGTGCAGATTATTTCCCTGCTGGAGCAATGAGGAAGCCATAGAGACTCTGGGAGTTGCAATATGGTTGCTAACCCCATTCCTGCTGCAACACAACCACACATGACTACCAACAGGGGCTGGCCTGTCTGGAGGCCCTCATCCAGCTCATGGAACAGAGCAGCACAAACAGCACTGCTGTAGCCATATAACTGATCTCTCAGGCTCTAGTGAAGCTTTCACGGGTGGTCTGAGTATACCTGAGCTACACGTGCATTTCAGGTAGTGATCTGGAGACATGGAGTGATTTACATCTCTGTCTTGAGACTTACAGCGTCAAACACTGCACATCTGCATTTGAATTCTTGTACATTAGACCATGGAACCATGTAGACTTACAGGCTTAACTTTCCGTTCTCTCTCCAGGGCTGACTGTGCCATGGACCTGTGCATCTCCAGCAGGCTGCTCAAGCAGCAGCCTTGGAGCCTGTGGAAATGCTGTCAGAAAGTGCTGTTTGGACCAACTCCTATCTGCCAGGCAGGCAGAGCCAGTGCAGTGTGCTACTTACTCCTCTTGCCAATTGACTTAGTGGCAGCGCTGATGAATTCATATCTCTGCATTGAGGAGATGGGGAAGGAACGAGAGCTTTTGTGAAAGCCCTGAAAAAAAATTACAGTGACCTCACACAATTTTTCACAGGCCTCCATATCAATCACACTGTCCTGTCCTCATACCTGGAGAAGTAGCTCTAATGCTAATATTGATGATGCTGTCAAGCCTTCACAATAGGTGCCTGACAGCACCGTGTAAGGCAAAGATACGGATAGACTGGGCAATCAATAGCTTGAGAAAAGTCTCATGCAGAAGCTACCACTCAGCTCAAGTACAGAAGAGACTGTGAAAAGCTTCTTCCCTCCTTTTTCTAATCTGTTCAGGATTAATGCTTAAGGGAGTTACCCACCCCACTCACTGCTGAAAGGTGCTTCTTTTCACCAAAGATAACTACAACAATTGGGCCCTGTTTCTAGCCAAGAGCTGCTCTCTGCTGTGAGAGGCACTGGAACGGGGAGCAGAGAGTGACAACAATCGTATCACACTTCACCTTCAGGCCAGGGAGTTTGCTTGTTGCCACTGCTGGGTTTTCCTCAGACAGATCACCTCATTGAGCTGCCTGTCACCACACTAAATACAGGTGGCTTCTTTACTCTATCAGAATATTAATAGCCATGTTATCAGATCAACATTTGTTCTGCCAAGAGCAATAATAATGCAAACCGCAACACCTAAAATCGTTACTATTTTATTTAGACCAGAGACTGAGAGCCATACTCTGATCTCATGCCAAAACCCACTGAAAGTGAAGTGCACTTAGAGCCAGTGAGAGGCAATGGAGACAAAGGCTCTCCATTTACTAGCATCATGGAAAGCCAAAGGCCCCACATTCCCCAAACTACAGCTGCCAAACACACCGGTTTTGCCTTTGGGCTGGTGTGCCCCAGGAGCTAAAGAATGCCAGTAATTAAAAGGTGCCGTAAGAGAAAGTGTATGGATGGTTGCCACTAAAAGAAACATTCTCATTAATTTATTACAGATTTTTAGCTTGGCTTCATTAGGAAGTGTTTGTTGAAGGCCATTTAGAACTCTGGGGATACTGTTGTACTTCAAGATCCCTCAGCACTCTCAGGAAGAAGGAAGGCACAGTTATGCCCGTGTAACCAGGGAATTTGTGCTCTCATCATGCATCATACTTCAATTTTGCATCTAGTGGTCTACCACATCTCCCTGGCTGCCCCCTACCCAGGGCAGATCCAACAGCATGCTGAGAAGGGAACACCTTGGACACACTGCTCAGCTCCCGTAACAGTGTTCTGGCACAAGGGTGTAGGAAGTTAAGAGGAAAAGGCCTTCAGGAAGCCCTTGTGCAGGGGGAAGCTTTTTAACACGTGGACTGTGGACTCACCATGCTAAGCAGACCAGGTAACACTGGTATCTCTCCACCATCTTCACAAAGATCATTAGCTATGACCATCAACAACTTGATTTTTCACAGCTACAGAAGAGACGTGCCTCAGACCAAGAAGTCTGGGACCTTCTTCTATTTCGCTGCACACCCAATCTGTGAATTGCCCCTATTTTCATTTCAGGAGAAGCAGCCTTTGTTTCTATGTACATCAGATAACATTGGTACTGAGTTAACAGGGTTAAATCCACCCGGGACAGTAAGATCACATTAACCTAGGCTGATAACGCATGAGCCTTTAGTTGTCAGAAATCTGCTAAAGCCCCAACCTGCAGAGATTTTTTTCCTGCACTTACCTCACAAACAGGGCAAGTTGCTTACCTCCAGCCTTGCACAACTTCTCTTCAGACAGGGATGCATTTGTTTGCTCAGCTGAAACGTCAGCTGAGCTGCTAACAATCTACACACAACTAAGGAGCTCAGACAGTAAGGAACCTTAGTTAATTCAAATAACATCTATCTGCTAGTTTTGTTTTCACCAAAGTAAATAAGAAAGTGCTACCAGCCTTTCAGCAAGGCAAAACAGCAATGTTCCAACAGCAAATAGCATCACGTGTCCTAGATTACTGCATGCCCAAAATATCCTACTGCATCCAGAACCATTTGTTACATCATGGCTCTTTCCATACCAAAAGATTTCTTTCCAATATCACACCAAAAATGTTGGGTAAGAAAGATGGGACAGAACTCTGGGGAAGGGAGCTGTCTGTTACAGCCATGGTTTAATGTGAACGTGCTCAGGCTAATGCTGATGCTGAGGAATCACCATGGGGCAAGAAAACCTACCATGGCCTTGCCCTTCCCTGCCCGCAGCACCTTCCACCACCAAACAGCTCTGGCAATTGGACACCTGTAGCTCCAGGACCAGGGAAAGAAATTCACATTTTATGACTAGGATCTAAAGCAAATTTTATTGGAAGCTTTTATGTTTGTGGGTTTGAGTAGTTTTTATAGAGAGGAGTTCTGAAAACTGCCATAAAATTTTGCCTTGGGCGTTATGATTACATTTGTATCTTCCCCAAACTTAGATAAATAAAGATGACAGTTTTTACTGTAGAAGCTTAAAAGGTTAGAGTGGTATTTGGTCTGTGATGAACCTTTTATAGATATGATGTTGTAAGAATTTATTCTTAAATAGCAATAAAAAAATACAACTTAACACTTCTTGATAAAGCAACAGTGATTAGAACAAGAGCTGTCAAAGAGGTGGTGGCAGTGCTAGTGGCCTCCATTCTGCTAAAATAATGCAGTGTATCACATCTTTGTTCACTGAAAAATATTAATTAATTTGCATTCTATCAAACATTCTTCCTAAGGACAATGCTTTGTACTGCCCTAATATTTCATGTAAGATGACCTCACACCTCATTTTGGGATAGAGTTGATGCAACTCCCCCTTTAAGACCTCACACAATCACATCTTTCTAGTTATACTTTTGGAAAGTGGAAAGGAGAAATGATACCTGTGTATTACGTGGCATTTGCCAGGCTAAGAACATGGCAGGACTCCACGCAGTTGGCCTCATTACAGCTGTTTTATTAGAAGGCTGGTTTCCAAACTGCTCTCAATACAGCCAATATCCTACCAACTCACCTACTGTCAGGAACTGCAGAGCTCCACATCTTTCTGGTCCTTCTGAAAAGCCACCAGGCTTGTTCTTCTGCTAGCTCCTGGTATGTTTTCCTGCAATCCTCCTCCCTTTCTCTCATTCTACTCTCCCCATACACACAAACATGTCCATTACAAATTCCTCTCCCAAGTTCAGAGGTGACAGGAACATGAAAGCAAATACTCCCAATGCAGGAGCACCTTGTACTGATAACAACAGGCTGTGCAACTTGTCTCAGAGGAGCAAGGCAAACCACAGAGGCAGGGGCTCTTTATCAGGGCTAATACACTTACGTGATGAACATGGAACAGCTTGTTTGTAACGTGAACACACACTTGCAAATGAGGGCTACTATACTCCCTCACTCTCCTCAAGCACAAGCACATTCAGTAAAACACAGAGATAATCTTATTTATTGCAGATAGAATGACTAATTAGTGAGGAAAAAGTACTTTGTGTAAGCCCTGCTGATACCTAAGTTAAACATTTGTTGAGGCACTTGATCAAACAACAAAAATTCTCCAAAAGCTTTATTGCTGCTTCATCTGTAAGCAGGATTCATGGAGGGAGCTAGTGCTTGGAACACTATGACACAGTCACCTGGAAATCAGTTACTCAGCAGCAATTAAAAATTATGAGACTTTAGAATAGCAAAGTCATGATGATAGGTCTTACTAATGCTGTGACATCCATCTCTAGTGAAAATGCTGTTGCCTGGGCTAAGTAAGAGGTTACAGATGCACATTATGGCCTTGTCCTCATGGAGGTTTCTGTCCTCTCTCAGTGTTGCCAGGATTTACTTCAAACAAGACATCACTCTTGTTTCTAAACCTCATGATTGTTCAGTCACAAAGAGCTGCAGCAGCAGGAGCATTTAATTGACAATCAGCACAGACATCACAAGCAATGAAAAGCAAATCATAGAATCGTACAATCATCATGGCTAGAAAAGACCTCCAAGATCATCAAATCCAGCCCTCATCCCAGCATTTCCCTAACCCCTAGAGCATGGCCTCAAGTGCTCTGTCTACTCCTCCAGGGATGATGACTCCACTCCTCCCTGGGCAGCCTGTGCAAGTGCCCAACCACTCTCTCAGTAAAGAACTTCTTCCTAAGGTCTAATCTAAACCTCCCCTGATGCAACTTGAGGCCATTTCCCCTCGTCCTATCATTAGTAATTGGGAAGAAGAGAGCAGCACCAGCCTCACTTCAACCTCCTTTTGGGTAGTTGTAGAGAGCTGTAAGGTCTCCTCTCAGCCTCCTCTTCTCTAGACTAAATCACCCCAGTTCCCTCAGCTGTTCCTCACAGGGCCTGTTTTTAACACCTCTCACCAGCCTCATAGCCATTCTTTGGCTCCATTCCAGCAGCACCCAAAGCTGGACACAGGTGTGGTCTCACAACTGCAGAGTACAGTGGCACATCACCTCCTTTTTGCTGGTTACACTATTCCTGATACAGGCCAGGATGCTCTTGGCCACCTGGGCACACTCCTGGCTCATGTTCAGCTAGCTGTCAACCAATACCCCCAGGTCATTTTCCACCAGGCAGTTCTCCAGCCACTCTTCCCCCAACTTGTAGCTGCTGGGAGTTGTTGTGACTGAAGTGCATGACCCAGCATATGCCTTTGTTAAACTTCATCTCATTGACCTCAGCCCATCACTCCAGCCTGTCCAAATCCCTCTGCAGTGCTTCGCTATCCTCAGGCAGATCAATGCCTCTGCTTAATTTCATGTCATCTGCAAATTTACTGAGGGTGCATTCAATCCTCTCATCCAGGCCACTGCTGAAGATGTTAAACAAGACTGGTCCCAAAACAGAACCCTGAAGGCCATTGCTTGTGACCAGTCATGAACTGGATTTAACCCCATTCACCAGAACTCTCTGGGCTCGGCCATCCAGCCAGTTTTTAACCCAGCGAAAAGTCCACCTGTCTAAGCTGTGAGCCACCAGCTTGCTGTGAGAAACAGTGTTAAATGCCTGACTGAAGTCCAGGTAGACAATGTCCACTGCTGTTCCCACATCTACCAGGCAGGCCAGCTGACCATAGAAGGAGATCAAGTTGGTTAAACAGGGCTTGCTCTTCATGAACCCATGTTGGCTGGGCCTGATCCCCCTGTTGTCCTGCATTTGCTGTGTTATCATCCCCAAGATGAACTGTTCCATAATTTTCCTCAGTACCGAGGTCAGGCTGACAGAACTGTAGTTCTCTGGATCCTCCCTTCTGCCTTTCTTGTAGATGGATGTTACATTGGCAAGTTTCCAGTCATCCAGGACCTCCCCTATTAACCATGACTGTTGGTAAATGATGGAGAGATGCTTGGCAAGTTCCACCACCAGCTCCCTCAGCACTCTTAGGTG
This sequence comes from Upupa epops, assembly GCA_013397515.1. NCBI lineage: Eukaryota > Metazoa > Chordata > Aves > Bucerotiformes > Upupidae > Upupa > Upupa epops. Next base: position 39,145 of record VZRI01006006.1, read on the forward strand.
GGTCTCATCTGGCCCCATAGACTTATGAGTGTCCAGTTGGCACTAAAAGTTTATGAGAATTAACATGACTGAAACTAACGGTATCAAGAATTACCTGGGCAGTTAGAGATAAATGTTTTTGTTAAGAACCACCTTGAGCATTTTGCCAAGCAAGTGTCTCTGTCAGGACAAGTTGTTTTGGCTTGTCCCCGTCCAAGGACTTGTACTCAGCACTGCTGTCTGAATGTGTGTGACTGCTGGAAACACTGCCTTGCCCTTGACACCAAAACCCAAGACTTGAAGATTTACTGGAGGCTGACATCAGCTATTCCACTAAACTCCTATAGGTACTCAGAAGAGTCTATTTTACATATATTGACTGAGCTCAAAGGACTGGAGCAACTAAATATTGCCCAAGAGTAAAGTGAGTTTCAGAGGCAGTGGAAGATTACTGGCAGCTGGAGGCTGAAGGCAATATGCACAAAGGAGCTGTTGTTACCTGAGGTCATGCTACTGCTGTTCTCTCCAGGGAAAGCTGCTGTTTGTTTACTGCTCTTACTGGGTTCCAGTGGATGCTGCAGACTTTCTGCAGGTGGCCTTTGAGCATCAACTCCACAAGGCTGCACAGAAACTTTGCAAAGTGGCGGCTGTGGAAATGGCCCCAGGGTCTGGTAGAACGTGAACCTAGAGTCTAGAGCATACTGTGCTGCTTGTCAGAGACTGAGCCACACCACAAACCTCATACAGAATGCAAAAGGGTGCTCATTTATTAGTTAGCCTTTAGGTTTTTCTCATCACCATCAGGAGTCATCACTCAGTCTTTTTCTCTTCAAATTCCTGTCTTTGAACTGCTGCCTTTTTTTTTTTTTGTTCTTTTAAATAAAATGTGCTGGTTGACACAGCCTTGCTTAGAACATTTGTTTGGTGCTGTGAAGCCCAGACCTTGAGGGTGCAGAGGTTGAGACCTCAGCCCCAGAGCAGCTTGAGGGGCCCAGAACAGAGACACAGAGACCAGAAAACTTCAGGAAGGAATTTCTGCCAGCGTGTATCTTTTTACTATCACTGCAGGTTGGCATCTACAAAGAGCAAGGGGAGGGTGGCAAGTTTATTACTACCCAAGTTTTATAATTTACAACCTGCACGGCTGAAGGCTAAAAACACAGTGATTTTGCAGTGTAATTCTGGGAAACAACCATCCTGCAGCACCAATTATTAAAGCCACTCGCACACATTAAAGCCATAAAGATTAAAAATATAGCACACTTGTCATTAACTATGGATGAAGTCATGTAATATGTATCGTATACCAGCATCACGGCCAGCCACATGTGCTCCAGCACAACCCCACACAAGAGCCGCCAAGCCCAAGTCCCAGACCAGCCCGCGTTTTGTCAGCACTGAGGAACAAGTTTGTCATGCAAAATAAACACAGATGTTCCCAGCGCTGACTGCAGGTTTGAGGCAATGGCTAGGAAAAGGAAGTGCTGGAGGAAAATCTGCCTCATGGTGCAGCAGCTCCACAGTGCACATTCCTTGAGAATCAGCTGGGGCTGGCAAGTCACATAAAGGACACATCCTGGTGGTGTTGGGTCTCATTTGGGTTGCTCTTCATTGCATTTTTTCCTCAATCCTCTGTCTTGAATTATATCCAAACAGCTCCCTGTGCTGAGGCACCTGGCAAGCTCTGGTGGCACAGATCTGCTGCATGTTGCTGACTGAGCCTGCACCCTGCTCCTCAGAGCCTCCACTTTATTAGCACCTCAGGCCTTACTCTGCTTTTTCATTGCACTCATGTTCCTCTTCTCCCTCATTTTGTTCCCCTGGGAAATTTATCATTTTCTGTTATGCTACACACAGAAACATCCTTCGCTTCCTCTCACTCCTGTGTGCAAGTCACTGCTACGCTGTTTGGGTAACACAGACACCTGTACAAACCTATGTCCTGAAAATGCTCTTTAGGGATTAGGATCAAAGCATCAAGTTCAAAAAACCAGCCAAGAGAACCCACACCCCTACCACACACCCTACTGAACCCTCTCAGCAACTGCCCAACCTCATCACTCCTGATATGGGTCCCAAATCAGTGAGGCCAACAACAAGCTCACACTGATATTGTCAACATCTTCAGGAAGTCCCTCCAGCAAAATGGCCCAACAGCGCAGTATGGTATGGTGGAACAGCTGCCTGCACAGGGGATGGTTTTCCTCCTGCTCTAACTGTGCCACAGCCACAGCCTCCACAAGACAGACCCACAAGAGGGAATGAAGCCACCCACCACAGATCTTGCCTGTCTGACCTCAGTTAATTGAATTTCCAGTGTAACAAGTGATGAATTTGCCCAGAAAGCTGCATAAAATCAGCCACAGAGGAGGAAAGAGAAACAAATAGCAGTTTGTTGAGATGACTGTGTGTGGAAACCTGGGATAGTTGCAAAGATTTACCACAAAGAGCGCAAGAGGTTAAATTTGTCAAGTAAATTACTTGCAGAACATTCTTCCCCAGCCCCAGTGAGAAGCATGAGCCTTTGACAATGGGTAATTCATTACCCACAGCCCTCTGTCGGAATAGGGCAACACAACTCATTTGGCATCTGTGCACCTAATTAGGTGCCATTACATGGACGGACGCTTGTGTTTGTGTTGTAAAGGTGGAGGAAGCATTAAAATCTGCAAACTACCATGTCAGCACTTGAAGGGAGGCTATGGCACAGGGAGAAGATTGTACCACAGCATCAAAAGTCCCACATCTGAGTCCATAAAGCTGTTACTCAACCAAGCTGCAACAGTCTTTGCAGTAAGACATTGTCTGAGCTCTTTTGATTGATGCCAGCAGTCAAATAAAAGACAAACCCAAATGTTCTGACAGAAACCCTGTGTTTATGCTTTATCAATACACTATTGCAAACATGACCTTGAGAGAGATAATAACCAACAGCCCTTGAAATATACTTAGGGCAAAATCTAAGGGGTGGAAAGACAAGTCAAAGCGTTCAGCAATTTCCTTTTTATAGTTCTCCTCTTCACTGAGTCATACAAAGTAAGAAGCCTACACTTTTGCTCCAAGGATATAAGACAGTCTTGGTGAAGTTCTGGCCCTTGTGGTCAGGAAACTATTGACTTTCATCATCCCAAGAGTTTACCACCTTTTGGGATGGCAGAGACCAGCTGCAAATGCCATCAGCAGCAAGGACGGGTTCTAGTTGGGTCACACAAAGCCCCTGAGGCCAAATGGGACAGGACCAGCTCACACCTGAGGGCTGGGGGTGAACATTGCTCTGTGACACACAGTCACCAGAGCCAAGTACAGACCTGGGGATGGCTGCATCCTCTCTTCTGTTATTATGGCTCCAACATATGAACCCTGCTCACTCAGGCAATAAGCTTGATCAGGCCAGATTCTCAGCTGGGATGTTCCTCAGTTGGGGATGTTTTTCCTCAACTTTGTGGAGCTGCTAATGTGGCTTCTTGGTCTTTGCTTTTCATTGCCAGCTAAATGTAACCCTACAGGTGTGGACTTTGGACTTGCTTCCTACTAATCCCTTTAGTTTTGAAATGGCCAGTGAAATGGCCAATGAAATGAGAAAAAGCAAGAGCCCATTGTTTCCATTTTGTGTCAGTGGGTGCACTCAGGTCAGGTCCCACCAACTTGCATGTGGTACAAGGTGAGGGACCTGGGAGGACCTCACATTGCCTGCTCACTGGGAACACCAGCCACGAAGTCCAAACAACTGGTTCTGATTTCAAGAGGTGTAAGTCAGCTCTCAGTTACCTTCTCGTAGAGAAAATTGCAGCCAACAGTTTGGTCTTTAGCCAGAACTGTACATATGGATAAAACAGGGTCACCTCCCATCTTCAGAATTCAACACTCCTGCTCAGCTGTCTGAGCTGGACTGATACCAGTGCATGATGCTCCAGTGAGGATGGCACTGGATCATGTGGGCTATGGAAGGAACAGGAAGTGTAAAAGGAAAAAAAAAACCCAAATGGGCTGTAGTATTATTTCTGGTCTTCTGCAGCACTGTCAGGCAGGGAAATCTGGAAGCCACAGTGTTAACTTGTATAAGCTGCTTCGACAAGGGAATATATACTGTTAAATCTTGGGAGTTATTTAAAATGCCAGTGAGTATAATAGCAGTGCTCTGAAATAACCATTTCATCTGCCTACATTAAAATTAATGAATAATGAAGCAATGCCCTTCACATTCTCTTCCCTTTCCATTCCAAGATATATTGATCAGATGACATTTATTTAAGTTTGGGATAATGTATTAATTTCAAGATAATTATTCAATATACTTTTGTCACTGTTGATATGCTTCAATGTCACACAGGGGCCAGGGGATGAATAAACTGTTATCTGACATTGCTGGACAGGGTGCTAGAAATAAATGCAATTTTTCTCCTTGAGAGTCATTGTCTTAGTTTTCCCTTTTCTTTTCTCCCCGTTAGTGGGGAGGGAGCATTGAGGAAGTCATTCTGATGGAGTGGAGCCAGGCGAGACAGATAAGAGGGGTTGTGGAGGGAGAGTGTTCTGCAGGATGAACTGCTCTTGCGTTGTCACTGGGGTCAGCCTGATACTTAGCAAAGCTGACAGAGCCCATCCTTAGTGGATGCCACTGCAATATTAACACTCATTTGGAGCAGATGTGGCTAAAAGCATGAAACATTGAACGAACAGCTGCCACAGATCCAGTGCCATTGCATGTTCTATTAATGCAGCGTGTTCCCAAGGCCGCAAGGGCAGCCTTTATTCCCCTCTGCTCTTTGGCAGATGGGTCAAGCAGCAGCATTGCAGTGATACAGCACCCACTCCTTCTGCACCACGTCAGGCTGCACTGCTTGATGCCCACTTGGCCCTTTCACCCACCCCTCAATTCTCACAGTAACATTGTTCTGCTCCAGATTTATTTGTACAGAGAAATCATACCTTTTTTTTAAAATATTCCATCTTCATGTGGTTCTCCACATATTACCACAGCTGACAGACAGCAAAATGGGACAGTAAAGAAACAAACCCCCCAGCCCAACTTTGGTGTAAATCTGGAGTCAATCTGTTGACCCACATGGATTCATTTCTGCTGTGACTGAGAGTCAAAATCTTTGCTGTCATGTGTGCAAGAGAAGACTACGGATATGAAAACCTACCTGCACCAAGTAATACGAGTGATCCTGGCTCTCCAGGAGCCTTTCCCTTGGCTGTATCAGCCTTGGTGGCTGTCCGGATAGGCTGGACCTGCCCACAGAATGTTCTCATGAAAGGGTCATCAGGTCTTGGGCTACCCAGGGAGGGCATTGAATTGACATCCCTGGATGTGTTTCAAAGCCGTGGAGACCTGGAGTTTAGGGCCAGGATGTAGTGTTGGCATTGGGACATTTGGGTTAATGGTTGGACTCAATGATCTTAAACGCCTTTTCTAACCTAAATGATTCTATGATTTTATAACTGAAGAAAGGTAGCAACCACAGATGTAAGACTCTTCCAGCACATCTCTGAGTCCCAAATAACAGCAATCACATAGTGGAGCTTTCAGTGAAGGCTGCAGGCAGGTGTTTGCAGATTCTGGAGAAGACATTTCTTAAAAACTCAATTCCCTGGCAGAAAAAAAGAAAAAAGCCCACAACACACCTGGCAACACAAACAAAGCCCCTGAAAACCAGTTTAGCATCTCTAGAGAGAACACCAGGGCCATATGTGCCCCTTACCTTGCTGAGCTTAACCACAACACATTAGCCATCAGTATTATTTTGACACCAAACCAGGTGCCCTATTTCCCCATCCTGAATTTTTGAGAATATTTGCTTTCCAGGATTTCAAAAGCAGAAGCAGCCACTGGGACCTGTGAGAAGGGTTGCAAGGGGACACGTAACTCAGGTGGCCAATGTGGCAGGACCAACTCTCCCTCAGGAACAGTAGATCACCCTTGGCTTTGCTGGCTGTGCTGTTTGCACAGGGATTCTCGGTTCCCTCTCCCAGTTTGCCCAGGGTACCTTTGCTTGTACCCAACCCTGTCTATTATTATTATTATTATTATTATTATTATTATTATTATTATTATTATTATTATTATTATTATTACACAATGGTAACAAAAAACCCACAAACCGCTGAAGAAAGGATCAATAAGCCAGGGGTAAACCCTCCATTCTCAAGCGAAATGAGATGCCATGGTGCCATGGCATAGTAGGTTCCTCTGATACAACAGAAGAGCATCTCCCTCCCTCAGCATCAACCGCAGATTACAACAGCAGCATAATGAAGCGTCATTGCCATCATTAGTGACATGACAGACTGTCCTCCATTAATTCACCTGATGGTCAGGTCTTCCCTCTGTTCACCTCCTCCCACCTTTCAAGCATGTTCCTAATCCTCACACTAAAAGTACTACAGTCTATAAATCAAACTGTCAGTGGTTCTGCTTCAAAATGAGCAAAACTGAGTCCTGAACTTCCTTTTCCTGTGTCTGCCATCACTCTGCCTGGTAAATCAGACACTGGCGTGTATTTGTTATCTCCTGACAGAATGGAGATGAGTCAGTGTCAGCAGCTCCCCAAAGGATCCGGAACTTGTACTAGTGACAACTCTGCTCTTTCCTATTGCCTTTTCATCAGTTGGCATCATTCAGCAAGCTCAGCCTTCCCCCACTCCTCTGTCTGTTTCTTCGGTCTTACATGTTCAATAATAAAAGTATATTAATAACTAATAAATTACAACTGGGCAAGGAAGGGGATAAGTTGCTCCAGGACTCTGTCTCTTTGCACTATAAAACCTTAAATGCTCAGAGGCCACAAGCCCAGCACTGCTAAAAGGTGCTGCTGAATCACAACAGCTCAGACCCAGGATGAATCTGGGGTTAGACGTTGGGTAACATGTACAAGACACAGCCCACCCCCAGGATGGGAGAGAGGCTCTGTGATTATTTTGGGAGGTATTTGCTAAGTGCCTATGTGACTTAGCAAGTCAATCAGAGTTGCATTTTTAATTACAAAAAGCTTTTGTAGATGTCACTGTGTATATTTATGGCTAATTAAAAAATACATAATTTATGTTCTATAATCATGATTCACAAACCATCCTGAGGAAAAGGCCAGGAAATGTGCACCCAGTCTATGCTGTATTTCCACAGGAAACAGGTACATGCTCCTTGAGACTTTGCAGATGTTGCTGCACGTTTCTAACTTCAGTGACCCATATCAATATCACAACAAAATCAGAACCCAAACTGGCCTATGTGCCAACCTCTGCTGCTGTCTCATCCAGAGCCACAAACAACCTTGAACAACAAGCGAAGACCGAACTGGTTTGGTACCACTGTCTTCCAGTGAACCAAAAGCCAGTGAGTGGTTTGATACCTAGAGGTGAAAAACTCAGCAGTTAAGCAGGACTGTCAGAAGGAGACCAGGAGCAGGAGCACGAATTCTCAGCTGCAGCCCTCCTTTCTGCCTTTCCAGTCCCACTGGAAACCTGAGCCAACTTCTGTGCCACTGGCTGCAGGTTAAGCAGATTCATGTGTTCCTTTTCAGTAAAGCAGAAATGGGAAACAAGCCTCAAAACCATAACACTACAACCAAAGCCTGCAGTCACTAGTTGGCTTTCAGAATTGTTTCATTCAAGGGTTTGTCTTTAGCCTTTGAGTAACAGGAAGAAAATCTGTATGATTAAGGTTATTCTGATTGCATCTGACAGCTCTAAAGTGCACCTCCTTCTCCTATGAGATTTTGATCCTCTGGCTAACGGTACTTGTAGCTGCAGAAAATTACCTTGTCATCTGCAACACAGTGTTAGAGGCTGGTATTTACAGTGCAAAGTGTCAGTAACCAATGCACAGACCAGCAAGGCTAAATAATTAATAACACAAACTGGCTCCCCTTCCCTCTCCACACAGACTCAGCTCACTTGACTGCTCACACCTCAGCACTTACTGAAAACATGTACCTGGACAAAACCAAGGCTGTCAGCAAAGAGGAGAGAAAGGGTGCATGAAGACTCAGCACAGATTTGCCAGCTATTGGATTGGCTGGTGTGTCACAAAAGAAATGTCTGAACTTTGACAAAGGCTAACAGAGAACCCCCCATGTAAAAGGTCAGTGACTACCCTGCCAAGCTGTAGCAGAGTGTATCACTTAACTCCACCTTGAAATAACACACGGAGGCATAGGGGGAAAACAGAAAATCCATCCCAGTAGAAGTAACACCTCTGGCCACTGGGGATGCAAAATGCATTTCTAAAAGCCATCTCATGGTTTTGATGAGGTGAGGAAGGCAGTGACAAGTTGAGACAGCCAAAGGGTGAAGATCCTAGGTGAAGCAGACAGGTGAGGGAAAAAACATCACTCAGCAGCTTGCAGCTCCACTTTCCCTCCAACACCCAGTGGAGCTGCTCAGGCTCTCTAGCTGCTGGATATGTCTGGTTGGCTGGAAAGTGGGTGGAAACACAAGTGAAAGGGCAGGATTTTAACACACCACTTTCGTAGCTTCCCCTACTGCTTAGATGTTGTTAGGACTTGCAGGCTGGCTGCTTGCTGTTTCTCTGGTTACCAGAACTGGAATATGTGCTCTCATTTACCCTGAAATTCTGCTCAAGCAGCAGCATCATAAAGCTGACATGATCCCACTGTCTTCCATTGTCAGCATTTTCTATTACCAAGAGCATAGCTGGTGCTCACTCACCTCTTCAGGACAGTGCTGATGGATCTGAGGTCACACTCTGCTTTGGAAGTTTATCCTAGTATGTCTTTAAAACAGGCCCTGCACACTCAGATCAAGCACAAATATAAAAGCCTAAGCAATTTGCATCTATCAACTGTAATCAGGATCACTGGCAGCACTGTCATGGCATCCTGGGCTTCACCTACCCTGCAAGTTCAAAGGCTACAGCAATAACCATCAGTATATTTCCCCAGACAGGGCATGCAAACAGGGGAATATTTAAACAGTGCCAAAATATCTCAACGCTCCTCCTCTGCCTTGGAATTGGATCTGTCAGTTCTTAAATTGTGTGCACTACTAAGCACTGCGGCTTACAGTCTGAAAATCCATCACACAGTCCCTGCTTCCACAGCAAATTGCTTTGTAAATGTTAAAGGATATCACTACAGCACCTGCTGCGATTAGACAGCTCCTCCCAGCAGACAGGCATCGTGTGTTAGTGTTATTATTGAGGCTGGAATAGACCTCTGAGATATCAAGTCCAGTCTATGCGTTCCACATGTACCTGGGAGGAAGCGGGAAAGAGTCCTGCTTCCACAAGCAAATGGATACAGATACAATTAGGAGCCCTTGCTCCATGCTAGATACTGCATACTTTGTTTTTTCCTTCACCAATGTCAGGAAGAAAAGAATCATTCTGAGATAGATTTCATCCTCAGTTTGTTTTATTTAATCTTTTCTGCTGTTTTTGGTTTTTTTTTAAACTCTGTTTCTTTCACCTAAACTTTTCCTGCTCTATTACATCATAACAGCACACCAAAGCACTCAACTGCTGAAGAACAGTGTTTCCAACACTAGAGGCTCAGTTTCAGGACTACCACCACTCAACAAAAAACCCCTCAGCTTTCAACCCTGCTTGTAATTGCATGGATTGAGAAGTAACAGATGGCAGAGACAGCAGCAAAGCACCTACTGATGCAACAGGGCTGTCTGTTGCTCAGGTGACGTGACTACAGAGCGTGTGCCTAAGTTGTACCCAGGACTTTATCAGCTATCAGCAATGGGTTCTTAGCCTATGACTGCACAGGCTGCAGACGAGAGGGACAGATTCCTTTTTCCCACTGGAAAAGGTGTCTCTTGTCTTCTCTGTGAAGGCTGCTTGTGGTTTCTCACATGGTACCAACAATAGGAGTTGGTGCCAGGCTCACTGTGACTGATGCCAGCTCAGGCTTCTAACATGTTCTTGCTGAACACTCAGTCACAGACCTGAAGCTGATCACACAACCATCCAGCACAGGAGGTATTCCCCAATGCATGGGGACAAAAAGCCATGTTTCCCTCCTACTGGACCTGGCAAATGCCTTCAACTAAGGGCTGCACTTTTTCAGTATTTATAGACAGCACTGCTCTGGCACTCAGGATATCAAGCACTGCCAGGACAATGACAAGAGAAAATCAACAAGTCTGAGGGACACAGTAAAGCTGTTTTCCACATTATCTGTCAAATTCTGCTTGAAGTAGTGTTACAAATAACATAAACTCTCCAGACTATGGAAAGCTACTGTGAAGACCTTTGTGGAGCAGAGAGAAAGGACAAGAGAAAAAGAACTGAGATATCAGGGACCACTCTTCTCCTTCTAGCTATTTTTATGTATCACATCATCTCCCAGCAATAGAAATTTGCATTTAGTCATGAAATTAACCTAACCAGGGGTCACTGACTGGACCAAACACTTAAACACTCCTTCCATTTTGTGCTGCCAGACACTGGGCTGCTTTTGATTAAAAAATAAAAAAAGGAATTACCAATTAACCCCCCAACACTAGCTAATCCAAACTAGTGGAACTTGTGGACACCCTTTATACCCCTAAATGTCCTGTCTGCTCCAGTAAAAGGTAATTAATCAGAGCTTATTGGGAACTGAGATGCAGGAGTACCTCTAACTGCTCCAAAGAGGGCCATGGAAGAGACTTTTATTCATAAACCAAGGCTGCTGGTTTTAATTACCAGAGCATATAGATTATTCAATAATGCTCACAAAGGACTTCTGTAGCTGTCTCTATGCCCTAGGAGACAAAACTGCTACTTGGGTGAACAAGTTGTTGTTCCTTGTTGTTCCTCAACAGGAAATGTAACACTAAATGTGAACAGATTTCAGGCAGGCTGCTAAGGCTCACTTGAAGGATAGGGGCAGAAATTGTCAAGCAATGGGCTCCTGCACTGCACCCATCACCCAGCACAGAAACACTTCTTGAAGAACATCAGCAGAAGAATCTGGCCTCATTTACATAAAGGAGAGATGGCAGCCAGGCATCTGGGTTGCTGGTCTGTACTGGCATGAGTGTATTTTCTACCAGATCCACACGGAGCTTCTAGAGCTGACTCTGCTCATGCTGGCTGAAGACTGGAATTAAGGTAGGAACAACCTGTGTGGGAGAAGTCACAGGCTCCCTACAAACACATCTTGTTCTGCACAGTGCAAAGGGCAGGAGGAGGCAGTTTGCAGAAATGCCTGTGACTGCTTGATTTAGAGAAAATTTAATGAACAAAAGGTCAAGTCACTGCAGTGTGCCACCCTAATCAGACACGTGCAAAGGCAAGGGAAATAATGATGGAGACAGACAATTTGCCTGTGCATAAAGGGACAATTCCTGCTTTCTTTCTGCGTAACATTCTAATCAGGCTGAACATCACTCCTGTCTGCTTCTGTGAGCTGGTTTTTAAGGAAGCGTTCATCTCTTCAGGGTTATTTCTGTGGGCTTTTTTCCCTAGAGTTTTTTTCTACTTCGAGAGAGAGACTGAGCAAAGTGTGATAAAAAGTGTTGAAGTGTTGCCTGAACAAAGGTGAACTTGGAGCAAGAAAGAAAAAGACTTGGCACTTGCCAAAATAATTTGTGCAGGTTGCAGAGATGAATTCAACGATCCTTAGCGAGGGCAGAGGCATAGCAGAGTGTGCACAGACTTGGGTTTCTTTTCCCCATTTTAAGAACCCCTTTTAAAACAAAAGCATTGTTGCTAAGCTGTTGTAGCATGATCTTTCACCACATGGTTTCATTGGGACTGGAATCCAGAACCTTCTGTGTGAAAAGCTGACCCTGTTGTCATGGGACATGCACAGCCAGATACCCCTTCCTAGTCACCCGAAAGAATTTCTGGATCTCAGAAAGGTGCTCAGTTTCAGGAGTCTGGACTCCATCTTGGCTCCTCTGCGCTGAGAGCTCTGTTTTGTCTCACACACCCAGAGTGTCTCACACACCATTCTGTCTCCTTTCCTTCACACACACCTCTCTCAGAAGACTGGTGTCTTGGAAGCATTGTAGTGACATTGGTCAGCAACATATTCACATCAGGAGAGGACCAAGCAAGGAGAAAAGAAGCCAGGGCAGGGGAAGGCCCTTGGCCATGATTTTCTTTTAAATCCTTTCTTTTAAATCCTTTCTTTACTTTCTGTTAATAAAAATTATTGTATTTTCTTTACAATAATATTTGCTGCAGATTTCTCTATGTTTTGGTGACCCTGAAATACCCAAATCAGCACAAAATAGTCCTAAACCAGGATATAAGCCTGGACATTCCAGACCCGCTAAGGCAGAGGGAAGCCCAGCTTCAATGAAACGGGACACAAATACTAAACATCATGGAAAGCTCCAGGTGTTTCATGAGAATGGATTGCTCTGGTAGCAAAGATCCATCTATGGGAAGACTGGCACCATGCCAGATGTGTGTCCAATCTCAGGGATCTGCCCTCAATTACAGTTTTCCATGCACCCAAAACAGGAATTTCACACCCACAGTCCCAGCTCGACCTTCCCACCTTTCCCAGCTCAGAGAAGTCACAGTCACAGCACAGGGTTCTGCTCCTCCACCTGATCTACTACTGAACTAGAGCTCCAACAATCTGTGCAGCTGGACTTGCTCCCTACACCTTTTCTTTCATGCTAGCATTCTGCACACAGAAACAGGTCTCTGCTCACTACAGTGGGGTAGTGCCTTCCCTGGCCTGTTCCAAGTCCTACCTGCCTGCCTGTAGGTTATTATTATTATTGTTATGCTGCTCCATACAATAAAGGTTTAATAGCCTGATGTGGGTGATCCAGGGCAGGGTGGGCACAGAAAAGTGCTGGGCAGGCACGTTGTTGATGAATAAGCAGCTGTGCAATCGGGGTGCAATTCTTGTTAAAATCCAGTGCTGGAACGGCTCCCGAATTGTACTGCTACCACCTCCACCAATCTCTTTTGCATCTCATTGGCATTTGAGAAAGTTAATTGACTCATTATTTTAATTCATATTCAGGGAAGGAAGTTGATTAAGGCAGGCAGATGCAGAATCTCCAGACACATTTGTAGTTGCATTGTTGTCCCGGCAGTTTACCCGAGTTATTAGAATACTTAGGAGGTAATAGCTAGGATAACATGGAATGAGCCCTGGGAAAGGGGGACCCTTGCTGAATGAGTCTTTTAAGCCACAGCAACACAGCCTTGGCCTTCATTGGACCTTTGACGGAGCTACAACCAAGGATTCTGCTTGAGCACTCAAACTGCTCCAACACCATCCATCAGAACTTTCCATTGAGTCTGCCTGCTGTGGAGAATCTTCCACAGAGGCTCCCTGACAGACTTGCATTAATGATCTCTCATTCCCCACCCTTTTTCGAAAGCACAAGCCACTACCACTTTCAAGACAAGGGCTCTGTGTCAGCGTGATACAGGGCACAGATCTGCTTCCTATGTTTCTGCACATGTTGCTGGCAGAACTGTAGTAAACACTCAGTGAGGAATAAACAACAAAGATCTCTGGGCACTGTCACATATCTCTAGGTGTTGCACAGTGCAGATTCCTTCAGGCTGTTGTTAAAAACTGCCTCTAATAAACAATCACCCACTACCTAAACCCAAAAACCTTTATCTGAAAACAGCTGAAATGATTTTGTTTTCTTACAGAAAGAAGCACTAACTCAGAAAGCAGTTTAGAAAAGTATGTAGCAGACAGTTTTCACCTGACCTTCATCTATCTATTTCAGTAGGGTCTGGTGGTGACCACATCAGAATTTGCAGTGTGCCACCACCAAAATCCAACAGTCTCCCAGTAAATCACATGGGAGGATCTGTTTAAGAAAACTTCTGATGTGCAACACACCCAAGTAAGGACAGGAGGACAAGCAACCTCCCTCCTATGCTTTTACCAGAGAGCCTCACTCGAAATTACTGGTCTCTCTACCTTTAGATGCACAAATGACAACATGAAAGAGGAAAACATCCCATCTGTAAGAAGGAACACATCAGACAATAATGTCTCCTTTGGAGCTGTTATGATCTGCCATGTAAATGCATAATTAAGGACTTGTAAAAAATGCAGATTATGTAAATATATATTAAGGGTCTTCTGAAAATGCAGATTATTGACCCACTGGAGCTGAAAGACTCTTTTGGAGCTGTCCATAAATACGTACTTGCATTTCAAAGCACAGATTACCAACCGGTAGCCTCTTCTTTGGTGACTTTTAAAGCCACCTGTGAAAGTATCTATGTGGAGAAGGGAGACTTGTAAAAGATTTCCTGGATAATTGCCACTCATGTAAAGCAGAGGCTCTGTAGCACAGAGGGGCTTTTAAAAACAATCTTAAAGCAGTTGCTGAGTATCTCTATCCAGCTGATGCTTCTCCACAGTCAAAAGTCTGGACATGCAAACACACACTTTTCCTTCAGCATAATTAAAAGCAGCAGATCACAGCATGGACTCAGGTCAACCTACTGTGGTCTGAAAGGTAGTTACCCAATAAAGTAATAAGATGCTAATAATGATAAAAGAAATCCAAGTGAAGTAAAGAACAATCTTTGCACAAACACTGCATGTGTATCTAAATGATCTGTGATTGTCCCTTCCAGCCGAAAGCATTTAATCCTTCTATCTCCATGTACATTAACACACCCTAGCCAGTGTGTCAGATCTCTACCTCACTAAATCAAGTGTTAATGCAACTAAAAAGCAAGTGCTGGCCTCAGAGCTTTTCCAAGCAGTCCTCAGCTGAGGAGTGACAGATGCCCAGGGTCACACAGCAGACCTGACTGCTGGCAAAAGGAGATATCAGAGCATTCCATTGTCTGGACACACTGGCCAGTCCTGGAAATGAGATGCAAACACTAGACAGGGCACTGCCTTCTCCAGGGAACCCCACTCAAATCTCACTCCTGCCTCTAAACAGCTCTGTCTCATTCTTTGTTCAAAGGACAACTCCCAGCTTCCTCCACAACAATCAAACCAACCCCTCACAATATACTGGTCCTCTCCAGGGCTGGATGGACTGTTCACTCTCCATGAAACTGGAATAATATGGTATTTACTGGACAGAAGTTTGAAGTGAGACACCAGGAACAATCTGGTTGGCTTTTGTTTGGTTTTCTCTCCTTAAGCTCTTGTGATGGTTATGGTTCTACCAACTGAACAGAGCCACCTCACCCTGTACCAGCCAAGACTGTGGCTCACTAAACACTCCAGCAGAAGCATCCTTATCAGTGCATTATCCAACACTCCAAGCAGATTAGACAACTGATTGCTTAAGGAATGACTTGTAAAGAGAACAGCCTCGTTCCACATAAAGGTAGTACAAACTAACAATTATTCTAAAATCCAGACTATACACAGAGCCCTTTCAGAAGCTGATAGATGCACAGGATCTCCATGGAAACTTAGCCATTCAAAATGTAAGACACTTGTTAAACCAGAAGTAGTCAGAATCTGCCCAGGTATATTTTGCCCACCACAAGGGAGTCAGGCTTTGAAAAAATTACTTCTTTTTTTTAATGGTCCAGGCAATGCATGAGTCCATAGGGTTGTTTAATCTTTATCAACAGAAGCATCTCAGTTTCTCTCCTAAAGACCACTCACATCTCTTCAGCGTTCACCAGTAACATAAAGAATACCACCAGCTGGATGTGTTCTGGTTGAAAACAGGAGTGGTACCTGCATTCCTCCAGATGAAGACACACCCAGAGCTCTGCTTTCAAATAACCACTTCTTGACCACATAAAGAAAGGGGCAAAGCAGACTGGTAAAGGTAACAAAAGCCACAATTTGAGTTGAGTAGCTAAACTGACTTTCCTTGCTGACCTGACAGATGTGACAGCTCTTCTGACATCCAGTACGTGAGACTGCTTCAAAAGTATGGTGAATATCTGAGAAAAGGAGACAGGCATCTGTCCTAAAATAAAGCATCTACCTAATTGTGCTCAACATTTTGGAGGTGCTCCACTTGTGCTTTCCCTGCTTATAGCCTGAGATCTGTGTCACATCCCGTGGTGCCAACAACTGCCAACAGACAGTGCAGTTGAACTTTGTATTTACACTCACTTCTCATACACCCTCTCATCTCTTCCCTTCAAACCTGTCTGACCTTATAGATTAATAGAACTCCCAACACTGAGAGTAAATGTCCACAGTGTCCACATGTTTCTGTTCAGCCTGTCTCAGTCACATTGTTTGCTGTTCACATCATTGAGTTTTGGATGCAAAGAGCAGAGGGAAGTTATTACCACACACTTAAATAATGTTTTAGGTGACTCTGGAAGCACTAATGTAGGTTGTCTGTGCCAAACGAAGCCTGGGAAACATCCCTAGGATGTTCCACCTCTTACAAGATACTTGAATCTACTTCGCAGCTACGCAGGTACAGTTTAAATGGGTATTTTTCTGAAGTAATTGGACACTAGGAGATAGAACTACTGGAGTCACCTGTCACTCAGGTCATTTAAATTACCTCTGTGAAGGAGTTCCTGTACTGAATGCACTGCACATTTCACAGTTTGCTTTACCTTCTGTGTTGCAGCACCTGTTCCAAGCATAATATCACAGTGTGAAATTGAAATGCTCCTGGATATCCCTGCTCCTACCAGCCCTCAATTCACAACCCAGGGAAGTTCACTGCCACGTGGCCCTTTTTGATCAGCTGCTGTTAGCAGAGACCCTGGGGAATGCTGGAAGGATGCAGCCATACTGGGAGCCCACCTGAACCCATGCCAAACTGGGATGAAGGAAACATCACTGCAGTAAAGGCAAGATGAACCTCTGTGAGAGATGGTGCACCATGGTATAGTGTGGTGGGTGGACCAGATGGTATCGGGCAACCTTGGACTCTAGGAGCCTCAGTGATAAAGTAGCAGAGTCCTTCACCTTTCCTGTAAGCCTTTGAGGGACGAAGAAAGGTGGTTAAGGGAAGAAGCACTGCAAAATCCACTTGTATAATTTTACTCTTGAGAAAAGCCTACAAACAGAAGAGGCACAGGCTGTTATGATCTATGTATATAAGAGGCAGCAGAGGAAAGAATAAATTTGAGATGATGCTTGAAAGGTTCAGATATTTTTCATCTGGCAGCTAAACACTTTTTTCCCCGAAAGCTGATAACTGCATGCTGAACAAACAAGATAGCTAAGAGAGACGGTGCTCTGTGCTGAGCTTTTGGAAACCTAATCTCAGCTCCTGGGAAAATGTGGTTTGCAGAAATCATTTGGACCTCCTCAGATCTGCCCAGTGCTGTTTCAGGATGTCAGTCTGGCTGGTCACAAACACTCCGACAGAAGAGCCTCCTGTCACACAGCAACAACTCATCAGGACTGAGACGTTTAGCATGTTTTGACAAGATATCACTTTTGAAAATGACAAAAGGACTTCTGATACAGTGAATTCACTCCATTGCAACTTTCATTTTGATTTTCCCTACTAAAATGAGATTCTCATTGGACCGTTCTGTATGTCCATATGCAAACACAGCACAAAGAACAAAGAATTCTGAATGACTGGGGTGGGTTTTTTTTCCCAGGGAACAATAGAAGTTGTAGTAACTGTTTTGCTATGATACGCAAGGTCATGATTTTCGCTATGACATTCAGAATAGAACCTAGACTTGGTTCCAGGTGTTACAGCAGTACCAATGACTTTGGAAACCCCACACTGCTGATGACAGTGTTCTTTAGAAGTGAGGTGCTTTTTCCAGCTGGTGTCTTCCACAACCAAACATAATGGCAGAACCTGCTGCTCTGAGGAACTCAGAGGCATGATCCAGGCAGCTGGGGTAACACACAGGAGGCTCTTGCTGTAGGAAGACATGGAAAACAGGCATGTCCCATAGAACAGCCATGGGAGAGGCAGGAACAGCAGGAGTTAAACAGAAGTCGCTGCCATACCAAGTGCTGTAGGGAGAATAAAAGAGATGCTGGCTGACTGACAAACACGTTCCAGCAAATATGATTATCCTTAAGGTCTGCTGCTTTACCAGTAGTAACTAATAATAACAGACCACCCTGCTTGTGATACCGAGTGTCTGAAGATTGAATATGCACTGTAAAAATTCTTATTTACTTGCTCCCTCTAATTACCAGTTTAACGCATAATTTGTCAAGTGCTGCCATGTGTCTGGTGTTGCATCAATCGGAGGATGGATGGTTCCTTACAGTCAAATGATGTCCTTTGTCATCTCTTTGGTGGGGCAAAGGGCAAAATATTGGCTCTTCCCACTCTGTATTTTTACACCCTGTTTGCAACTGAGCACAAAGGACCATGTGCTGCCTACTCCCTGTTCTGAGAGTTGATGCTAGGCAATCTCAGACCAGGCTCCAGACCCATGCAAAATGGTCCATTATCCAGCCCAGAGCCACCAGCCAGGGGCAGAGCAGGGAGGGCACCATGCTGTGGCACAGCTAGAAGAAACATTTTACCACAATCTATGCCAAAGATGGATTGTACAATGAAAATACAGGGAGACATCCCCCAAGATTTTTTCCCATTTGTTGTACCACTGGAGCTTCTTCTAAGCAAGGGGACTTCACCAAAAACCCACCAAGCCACAGTCCTCCCTAGCTACTTTGATCAAAATGACTTGGAACCAAAAGGAAACAAAGCAAGCCCAGGTCTTGCAGGCACCTCAGTCTTCAGAAAAACACACTGGTTTCCAGACTGGGGGGACACAGTGCCTTGGTGTTACACATTATTGCTCCTTCCAAAGCCAGCCTGTGCTATCTGTAAGGGTTTTCACACAGGGGATTTACCCTTACAAAGCATAGTTTCTGGTGCAGGGTGACAGGAAACAAATACCTGTGAACCAGTGCTGGTGTGAATCTCAGTCTTGTGCTTCAAGGTTCTGTCACGGGGTCTTTCAGAGCAGATGAGATCCAAAGCCCAGTCACATCAGTGGAAGAAAGTGTGCTTTGGGTATTTGCTGCTTACACTGCAGAGCATAGTGGGTTTGTTTATGGGAAACAAGCAGCTGACAGCATTATTTGGACCTATTTCTCTCTGCTCATGCTGTGAAAAGACATTTCTCTCAAGTGCTCCTTTTAATAATCAAGTCACAAGTTGGCCGTAATTACTGTTTTTGATTGCCAGTGTCCAGAGCCTAAGATTTCTTCCTTCTTTTCCATGGAGCTGGTGATATAAGTGTAGGTTTTCCTTCTGTTTTCAATTCTTTGTCCATGACAGATTTCACAGCAGGAAACAGTTCTGTGGCATATGGCCACTAAATTACAGAAACTTCAGAAACTTCTGTCCATGAGTTAATTTTAAAACTGAAGAAACAGAAAATTGTTTCAAAAAATTCAACTAGACCACACAAATAACTCCCATGCACTATCCTGGTTTGCAAGAACAACTTGACAATAGCTGCTGGGTCACCTTGTCCTGATGAGGAAATAACCTATCACTTTCCCACACAGTGTTAGTGAAAGTGAGCAGCTCTCACCAATGGCAGTGACAAGTCAGTCATGTGAGAGAATGTCACCGCTCAATATTTTGTGTGTCATGGAACCACAAAAAGTATTTCCCACTACATCAGCTACACTGCTCAAGCTGGATGTGCTATCATCCACAGGGGGCCTGCAGAAGACATTGCTGTCCCACCGCTAATCCACCTGATCACTGGGATCAGCTCTACTCCAGCAGGATCACAGGCAGGTCTGCTGTCCCTACTTCTGAGCAAGGCAGGGAGGTTTTGCATGCCTGTGGTACTGCATTCCCTCAAGGCCCTGTGTGACCAGCCCCACGTAGCCACTCAAGCAGTACAACAGCATGGGCAGTGCCAAATCCACCTTCCCTTGCTGAGGCTGGAGCTGTGCATTGACCGCTTGGTCTGCTCTGTATCTTGGCAAGTAGCAGTCACGGGGCCGCTAGCAGCTGCTGCCTACCCCTGCAGGGATCTCTGAGGACAAAGCCCAGTCTGGAAGTGATGAGAGCACAACACACTTTCGTCCTTCCCAACAGCAACATTTGCTAGAGCACCCTTAGGCACTGGTGCACCCCTACTGTAGCAGAACATGGCCTCTCTTTTAGCAATGGCACCCCCAAAATCTGGGTGAGTTTTTATTCCATAAACCAAGAAGATTAATGGTGCTCTACAAACAGGCTGATTTGATCTGGCATAATCAAGGTTTCTTAGTGAGAAACTGCACAGTGTTTTAATGCAGCTGACAGAAAGCCACACTCAGACCTTTTCAAAGGCTTTCAGGAGTTATTATCACAGATCAACTATGGCATGAGCAAAAAGGTTTAAAGTCTTGTTTATAGTTAGCCCGTGGCTCTGAATTAGCAACTTATCTCTGAAATGATCAATTGAGTCATAGGCGTTAATGAGTCAAGTTTAGCCAGAAGGGGTGAGGAAGGAGGGAGAAGATCCCAAGCCCTGGCTTTGCAAAAAGGCAGTATAAAAATCTCAGTAATTCCTAAAGTAAAACTGTATTTTAATCAGTGCCTCCCAAATAAGATGAGGGAGGCGCACTGTGACTTTCCCAGCTGTAAAAAAAATGCAAGTCTGGTTTCACATTTGCATGATTTTGAAGGTCAAACGCCTGCTATCCAAGTCTTGCTGATCCATATGGACTAGAAATGCCACAATATGCAATCATCACGCAGGCAGATTGTCTCCTGTAAATCTGTCCTTTTTGTAACACATTCAAAGGGAACCGTATTGGATGGATTATAAATCCAGGCAGGAAATACAGGCAATACTGTACCGAGTGACTCTGGCTTGTGAGAGCCTGTGCACGTACGTGTGTCTGTGTCTGTGTGCAGATCCATGAGAGAGAAGCAGAGACAGATGGCCCAGTCCTGCCCTCTCTGAAGTCAATGGGAGTTTTGCCATCCACTTCACAAGATGGAAGCTTGGATTTGGGCAGAAAGGGACTTTATTAGCACAATGCTTATTCTAGCTGCGTTTAGAGGCGACAAACAATCACTCACGCTGGAGAAGGCGTGAGTGGGCAGGGCTGTTGGGAATTGCTCCCTGAAGGGAGCAGGCTGCTTTTTGTCTAGTACCTACTTATTGGGGAGATGGTCTGAGAGATGTGAGCCGCTGCCAGGCAGACAACTGCTGAACTTTGCCTCCTGCAATCTTTGGGCCAGGAGAAGACACCAAACCATTACTTGTTATTCTCATGGTGGGGACTTTGGGATGACATGGGGTTTTAAATACATCAGTATTTCCCATGAGGGAAGAGCTTGGGGGTCACTGCCCTCTGCTGCAGCCAGCGAGCGTGCAGCATTCGTGTTCCTCCGTTCTAACAAATCACTTTACACGTTGCCATTTTTTTCTTCCAGCACATGTAATTGAAAAGAGACATATGGAGACCAGCATGCAAACCCTGCAAACATTTCAGCATTGCCTCAAAACTAATGCTAATCAATTTTTTGGAACTTCTCTTCCCCCGCCCCGCTCCCCCCAGCCCCTTCTGTTAACTCAAGAGAAAGTTCTCAAGATCTCAAGGGGTTGGGTGTTTTTAAAGACAGTCAGCACAGCAATCCCCAGTGAGTGACAGGGTGTCTCCCCACCACATCATTGTCTTTGCACTGGTTTTTAATCACACGCACACACGAGGTCACCCACAATGATCATACAAAAGCCCCTGAACCACTGGCCGGCAGAGCCAGGATCAGCACAGCTGGGAAAGCACGCTGGCCACTACACAACAGGAACTGCATTGGACACCAGCTCCCCTCTTTGCTTCCCATGTCCTTGTCAAGAAACACTCCCTGTAACAGAAGCGATTGAAAACCCCCTCCTGCAGGATTGTGCTCAGCATTACCTGAGAACAAGGAAGGCACAAGATGAACAGACCTTTACAACAGAATGTGCATCTGCCAAGACAAAAATACCCAGCGAGCTTCTGGTGCTGGCATGGTGACAGTGTAAGCAAGCTGTCTGCATAAGGCTTTTGCGGAGATCCATCACCGGACCCCAGAACGAGCTCCACAGAGGCTGCAGGGCCCCAAGGGCAGCAGCACACTGCTCTACACACCAGCACCTGGGTATACACCAGGGGAACAGACCTACAGAACACGAGGAAATCTTCCCAGGGCTGTGTGTGCCACTGCTCTGCAACACCCTCAGGAGTTGTTTTTTCCCTCCTCCCTCTCTCTCCCCCTACTCTCTCTTTTTGTTCAGTTGCCTGGCATTTGCTAACCCACAAGCTGCTGTTTCCTTTTCCAAAGAAGCTCTGATGGGTGGAGGGCCAGGAAAAATTAGCCCAACTGATGAATGCAATCTCGACAGAAAATATGTTTTTTATCAGAGACCACATGTTGCCAACAGCAATTAAAGTAAAACTGGGAGAATTTATCAGATATAAGCCTGCATGAAAAGCCCCACAGATGCACTGATCAGGTGTCTCAGCTCAGGAGAATTCCCTGTGTGCTCTGGGAACTGGCAGCAGCCAAGGAAGGGGCAGGCCTGGAGCCTTGAGAGGATGCCAGAGCCCCTCTGTACATTCAGTGGCCACAGAGGGCAAAGAAGATGTCTCTGACTCACAGCTATGATGTAGCAGAACCTGACTTTCAAATGAATGAGCTCCAATTTGTATTTTTATTTATAGAGTAGAAGTGGCTGGAGAGAGCACCAGAACTCCAGCTGACAGTAGGTCTGCCTGTGCTACATGAGTCCCATTCATGAACTGGTGGGAATGGAACTTTCACCATTGAAGGAGCAGCATAACCCATGACAACTGGCATTTCAGAACCAAAGAACAATGGGAATTTCCATCAGCACTGTGCAACATTTCTCCAGATACCCACATTAGGTAAAGAATTTATCTAGGTTCCATGTGAAACAGCAGGAGCCTGGAGCTGACCAGACCCTCCGTGCAGCCCCTGTGAGGAACTCACTACTCCAGGCCCTAAACATAAGCAATTGGAGGCCAAGAACCATTTTCAATAGATGACACATGACTCCAACAGGGAGTGTCTGCATTAAGAAAAACAAGAGGTACTTCGCAAACAAAATAACCCCAACATGCTCACCAAGTTTAGCTATCTCCAAAGGTTGAGTAGCTGATGCAGGAGCTCCGAAAGGCGTGACAGAAGGTAAATGCAATTCTACTGTTAAAAAAAGAACCTCACAGATTTGAATAAATGAACCTTAAACAGCAAGACAGAATGCAAACACAAACTTGTTCTTTTATAAGGAAAAATAGCTTGAGATCTAAGGCACTACTGGGCAACTTCTCGTGCACCCAAAGCAACCAGTGAATGAGCGCAAGCAGCCCAGCCAAGTGCTCTCCTGTCATATAGCCTCTTATTTATAGCCTGGTTCTGGATGAAGCAGAGAAGGGCAGTTCCTGTCATCTACCTACACATAATTTTCAAAGCATTGTTAAACATTATCATTATTATCTACCAAATATAGCATCACAGAATAAACATGGTTGGAAAGGATCATCAAGCCCAACGACACCTAAGCCCACAAATACCTAAATATCTGATCCATAAAAGCATGTTTTTGGAAGAGAAGGGTCTGTTTAGTACTTGGGGTTTTTGTTCTGTTCTGACCAGTGAATTAAGTACAGCCTCACCATCTTGACACAGCTATCTCCTTCCTTTCTTTTCTTCCAAAGCAGAAAGTACAGAAAAGGGAAAAAAGCACTGACAAGGCAGCCCAGAAACACTGTTTCTTTTTGTTCTCACTTGGGGAATACTAAAGACAATTTAAAAGCTGCTACAAATCAGCAAAACATCCCTACTGATTCCACGCTGGTAATTTGAGAGCCAAGCTGGTACTGATGAGGAACTTGCAGTGCTCCTACAAATGCATAGCCACCAGTGCTGGGAGCCCTCTGACCTTTGAGGGCACAGCTGGCTCCTCATATATGACCAACCCTCCCACCTGCCCCTGCCCCCACCCATTTCTGCCTCTGATCCATGGCTGCTTCTGTCACAGCAATGACTTCAGCCACCACCAGCAGGACGTGCTGTCTGAGGCACGAGGCCGTACACAAGTCCTGTTTGCACAGCCACGTCTGCACCCTCCTAACACTCTCTTCAAGTGACACTTGCATTTGGCCCATAAGCAGAGGAGTTCACCTGACGCAGGGTGGCCCTATTCAGGTCTTGTCTCTCGGATCCAGAGATGATGTTGGATTCCAATGCAGCTCCCATTTAGCATTATTAGGAAGGAATCCATCACTTATCCAGAAGAAGCAGCACATGGAGCCTGCCTGTCAGGAGAGGCTGCTCCTCGCTAGTGGCACATCAAGCTCTGCTTGAGAGACTTGAAGTGACAGAGAGCCAGTCTCTGCTGGCCATCAACTACTCCTAGCAAGAGTGGCAGAGGGAGTGCCATGGTGGGTAGCCAGCAGAGCTAGCGAAGCAGGACAAGCCAATGTGCAGCTCACTGAGGAACAAGCCAGCTAATGGCATCGGACACCGGCATAAGAGTGTGAGGAACAGTGTGTAGTATGGAAACAAAGGAGGCTCCTCTGGCTCATTCTTTGCTAACATCACACCATCTTAGCTAGTCCTGAGTGCAGGTTACACAAGAAGGGGGCTCAAAATACCGTCACGTTTCAGAGGTTCGCATCTGCTCAGGAAAAGGAGGAAGAAAAAAGAGAAACATCTTTGTCTTTCAAGTATCATCATGTTCGGTGTGCACCATGAGAATTATTTTTCTTTAACACAAAGGCAGTGGGAAGAGTTGTAACAGTGGCACTAGTGTGTGTAAGATGCTGCCTTGTAAAGCTGCCACAACCCAGGTGAATGCAAAGCAATAAGGACACCGATTTGTACTTGTGGAGACAGAAAGGATAGAGAAGATCCCTGTGTGCTCACATCTAATTGAGCATCCTAACTGGGAAAGAGACACATACGCCCTGTCACCTCTTCACAGCCCAGGAGACATAAAACTGCCTGGCTGGCCACCAAGTGTAGTGCAAATTCCCATTGCTGGAGACAGGAATCCTTTGGGAAAAGAGTGCAGAATATGACAAAGACCTGAGGATCAGGCTTTCCTGTATCCCTCCATGAGAATACAATGCAGAACAGGCTGTGTTTCCACCAAGATCATAGAAACATAAGGGATTGGAAGGGACCTTGAAAGATCATCTAGTCCAATCCCCCTGCCACAGCAGGATCATCTAGACCAAGCTGCACAGGAACAGATTCACGCGGGTTTTGAATGTTTCCAGAGAAGGAGACTCCACAAGCCTCCTGGGAAGCTTGTCCAAATGCTCCAGTACCCTCACTGTGAAGAAGTTTCTTCTGATATTTATATGGAACCTCCTATGTTCCAGCTTGCACCCATTGCCCCTTGTCCTATCACTAGATGACCTTGAGAAGAGCCTGGCTCCAGCCTCCTGACTCCCACCCCTCACAAATTTATAGACATGAATGAGGTTACCCCTCAGCCTCCTCTTCTCCAAGCTAAAGAGACCCAGCTCCCTCAGCCTTTCCTCACAAGGGAGGTGTTCTACTTCCTTCATCATCTTCACTGCTCTACACTGGACACCCTCCAGCAGCTCTGTGTCCTTCTTGAACTGAAGGGCTCACAACTGGACACAACACTCCAGATGTGGTCTCACCAGTGCAGACTAGAGGGGGAGAAGAACCTCCCTTGGTCTGCTAACCACTCCCCTTCTGATCCCCCTCCAGGATGCTGTTGGCCTTCTTGGCCACAAGAGCACACTGCTGGCTCATAGTCACCTTGCTATCCACTAGGACCCCCAGGTCCCTTTCTCCTACACTGCTCTCCAACAGGTCAGTTCCCAACCTGTACTGGTACCTGGGGTTGTTCTTGCCCAGATGCAAGACTCTACACTTACCCTTGTACCTTATTCAGTTTCTCTCTGCCCAACTCTCTGGCCTGTCCAGGTCTCACTGAATGGCAGCACAGTCTGCTGGGGTGTTGGCAACACCACCCAGCTTGGTGTCATCAGCAAACTTGCTGATGTACCCTAATCCCTCATCCAAGTCATTCATGAATAGATTGAAGAGGACTGGTCCCAGTACTGATCCTTGGGGGACTCCACTAGATACAGGCCTCCAACTAGACTCTGCCCCATTGACCACTACTCTGGCTTCTATCCTGCAGCCAGTTCACGATCCACCTCACTACCCAATCATCCAGTCCACACTGCCTCAGTTTGGCTGCAAGGATGCTATGTGAGACTGTGTCAAATGCCTTACTGAAGTCAAGATAGACCACATCCACCGCTCTGCCATCATCTATCCAGCCTGGCTGATTTATACGTAAAGATAATTTCTGGGACACCCTCAGTCATAGCCATGAACACACTTCTAGACCACAATCCCTGAACCTTTCACTAACTAGTACAACTGCTAGGAAATGGGTTTTCAGGCACTTCTTATTTACCTAAAAATTTTCCTATTTTCCTTTTCCTCCAGCAAAGCCAGTTCCTATTTTACACACTGGACTGCTGGTTTCTGCTGTAATCTGAAATATCCCATCGCATTGGATTTTTTTTTCATTATGTTACTGGTGTTCTTTTCAGTACGGCTTTGAGGTGAGTCCAATATTAAGCATATGAAATAAAACTAAACATCTTTAAGATGAACTGGAGGTTGCTATGTTACCATGACAGTGGTTTTGTGTTGTAGCTGGTGATGGGCTGTGCTTGCTTGGATGATAATTACTGTCAAAACGCAAAGGGTTAGTGAGCAAGGCCCATGGGAAAGGGCAGGATGACAGTCTATGCAAGACATTCTGCTAACAGGTCTGAGAGCAATTACTGTATGGTTTATGATCATGGTGCTTAACCCTCTACCTCTCAGGTGGCCAAAAGCCTCTGCTGCCTGGGTCTGTGCCTCTGGAAGTCAGCTTTGCTGCAGCCCTAAAGGATGAGCTCTTCCATGAGATTTTCAAGATTTTACCAGCACAGGTGGTCCCTCCTCAGTGCAAAGCTGGGCACTGAATCTGCTGACAGTACAAAACAAGTACAGGGAAATGTGCATCAAATCTCTTTAACTACCTCTGAAAACTACAGTTAACATGTCATTTATTTTTTAGCTATGTTAGTACTGTCCAAACACAACAGGCACCACCATCTAATGGTCTTGATCCATAACATTCAGCCCTAGGAAATCAGGAAGGAACTGCAGACCCAGCTTATTCTAGCATACAAGAAGCCTGTCCTGGTTATACAATGCCAAGCAGACCAGATCTTTTATCAAAATCCAGGGTGCTGCTTGAGACATCCACATGTTCCCTAGTCAAGAACAAGGCCAAACATCCTGGTGCATTCCTCAGCAGTTCACAACACTTCACACACGCACACTTCCCTGGGAATTGTTATCTGTGCATCACACAATACAGACAGGATCTGCCTGCACATACAATCACTCTGCTCTTCCCTCCCCAGGGTGTGACGTGGTAAGGGTGCTATGAACACTTGCCAGCTCCCTCTCAAGGGGTTATGGATACCTTCTGCTTCATTTACCCAGCTCTACTCAAAGGACACAGGTGGGGAACATAAGGAAGCTCAGAGTGATGCTGTTTCTCAGTAATTTACTGTGGAGCTATTTCTGGTTAAGCTAAAGGGATGTTACAGGACTTCATGATGTAAGGACACCTGATCCCTGCTCTAGCCCTGCCAATCCAGCATCTTCCCCCCAACAGGAAATAAAAGCTGAAATCCAACCCAGCATGGTTATGGACCAGAATCTCTGCTCTGAAAGACCCATCTTCAAGCCCTGTAATCTGCCTCCTCATTTACAATTCATATGCAATTTGAAAAACTTAAATCACTGACAGTTTGGATTCCTCCCTGGCTCTGTGTGACTCCATGGAAGATCAAGTATTTTCAAGACTGATGGAAACACTCTGTGGGCTGAGACCAAAGTGCAGGTCCAAGACCACCCATCACCCCTAGGATGCAGCCAGGGCTAACTTCAGGAACCTCTATGGTGCAGAAACCTCCCCTGCATGGCGCAACACCAATTATAATCTCATTCCAATTAACAGTGTCTTGATGGCAATTTCATTACTCAAAAAGTAACATTTATTAGTCTATTGTAATGTGTTGTGATTGTAACTGTGGTACTAATAGGAAGAAGTTTAACTTCGTTTCATTTCCAGAACAGTTAAAATTTTTTGTAAGAACATTCATAAATCAGGGATTCAGATGTCATAAAAGCAAAATTGCAGCTCTACACTATGCATGTCACTTTTTAATGTTTGTATTTGGTATTAATCTCAGACAGGGTCTTTCAGAACTAACCATACAATCCACATTTTATTTAGATGATCGCTGTAATCACAGAAAAAAAATCCTCACCCTGCATATAATTTACATGATTCTGGTAGATTGTGTTTTCAATTACATTAATAACTGACAATGAGGAATACTGATTAGAGCCCTTTCTCTCACTTAGAATGAACATTTTCATTAGTGATGTCTTTGGGGATGCCCCTCCCTCCTCCAGTATCGCACACACCTGCTGTGATAGACAGCATCCAGTAAAAAAACTGCAGCTTGGGTCTCCAGGTATCCTCTTCTCACTGGGAGACATTAAATAAATAAATAAATACATACATACATAAATTGAGACCCTACAGAACATAGCACAACTAGGCTGGAATTCCTTAACCACATCTCTGCATTTCATGGGCAGATCGTTTAATTTTTTATCTCGTACATTTTCCAAGATATTTCCTGGAAAATAATGGAGTTTGTACCTAAGTTATTTTAATAAAAACCCAAGAGATGTCGAACCAGAGTTCTTTCCTTGTGCCTTGGGTTTTCTCCTCTTCAGGTAACCCACACATTTTAACAATTTCTTCCTTTGAAGATGAAGAACAGATATTAATTATGCCTAGGGGGTTAGGTTTGATCTGAGACAAGAGAAACCTCAGTCCAGACAGGACTCAAAGCCCAGTAGCCTGCACCTCATTGACAGTTCCTCATGCTCCCTCCCTGCCAGCCAGACTGACTTCTGAAGGCACACAGCAAAGCTTCCATCTCTGTCACTACCCAGGCCACAAGATGGAGGTTTAAACTTACCTAACATTCACTAGGGATGAGCCAGTGCTGCATGTAGGAACTGAGGGGAAGAAAATTCTCCTCTTTGAAGCCACAGAAAATGGGCTGTTTCTCCTTGGAGAATTCAGGTTAGAGGCAGAAGGCCTCTTATCCCTTGCAAGCCTCTCATTCCCTTTCACATCTGGAGAATGAGTGACAGACCGGCCCATGAAAGCCAGCAACACAAAGACCTGCTCTAGTCTTGGCCACTCCAGCTGCCATGTGGCAGTGGCTGGCCTCAGATGCCCTGAACCAAGCAACTGGGACACAAGTTTGGAGAGCCACATTTGGCTCCTGGCACCACCACTGCCTACAAACCCTTAATTTTCTTTTTATCCTGTTCAGTGAGGGTAACGCTGATCTTTAAATGTTTTAAATCTGGAGAGGCTCAGCAAAGAAGGGAGAGTGTCTGAGTTCCACAGCCCTGTCAGACATGGATACTGGCTCACTCTCTCACAGTATGCCCGACGGGTCCAAGGCCTGAGGCTAGAGTCTATGTCCGCCCCCCTGGCAGCTGTTTATCTGCTCCATCCATGTTGGGGGATTTCTTTTCCTTCCTACACAATCCTCTGTGCCATCACCAAAGGGAGCCCTGGCCAGGAATTGGACTCAAATGCATGCACCAGAAAACCAGCAGCATCTGTCTGTGCTCTGGAAAGAGAAATTTAAGAGAGCAGGGACCTCCCAATCCTCCTGTCCAATTCAAACAACATGTCTCATTTCTGCATCCCTCCTGTTCCACCAGCACCATCCCTGAGACTTTATCTTGCCTCTACGGCACTCAAGCAGAGACGCTGCAACAAAACTATGAGGAACAGAGATGATTTACGAAGACAATTGTGCTTCCCTTTTCATAAGTTTTCAACTGAGACAACACAGAAGGCACTTGATTTCAAGATAGTTTGCTCATCTCTTCACTACCCCTTCACCATACTGAGAACTTTGCATGGACAAATTAAAAAAAAAAAAAAACCAGAAAGGGAAACCTCTCTCCTGTGGCCACACTCCAACTCCAGCTTCATTTGCTTTCACTCATTGCCCTTGACTGCTCTTTTAATCTCAAATCTTCATCCCATTCCACAACAAAAAACTGGTCCCTCAGCCCCTCCCACCTACTGTGTTACCGTCCAGAGTTCAAGTCTCTCTCAGTTCATAAAACCAGTTAAGAACACAGGAAGATGAGTCATGGTATTGTGTGTTCTTCTTCAGTACACACCTCCAGTACAGGTTCGCTTGTTTGGAATCTCCAGAACAAAAGTTCTGATGAACTGCCTGATGCAGAAGTTGATCTGGCTGACCATGTAGGAAATACAGAGCATTCAAAAGTGATTTACCTCTGCCCTCACAGGGAAGGGCAACTGAAGTACCAAAACCTCTGAGTTGGAGCACTGCAGAGTGGCAGCACTAAGAGGCAAACACACACTTCATGCTGCAGCGTTGGGAAAATTCTGTGCAGAGATGGATGGCATGTTTGAGCTCAGAGGCAGGTGGCAAATCCCCCTTTGTCAGAAATATTCACCCTTCAAAGCACACAAAACCAAAATGGGGGAAATACCACCAGTCTGGCTCACTGGCTACAATAAAAGCTACTTCTCCAGTGCATACTAGTGGCCTTCATGTGTTCTGGTACGTTGTTGATGACAGGAGATGGGTTGTACAGTAGAAAGGGAGGGATGGCAGAGAACAAAGACCAAGGATTTCACCAGACTCACTGGTTATTTGTCACACAAGCAGCTTCCCCTATCTTCCAATACTCAATGAAGAGCTTGCAACAGCCACCACTGACTAAGCTAGCACTTTGCAGAAAAGAATCAACAATAGAAGAGGCTTTGGCTCCTGAAGCTGCACTAGAAGAGGTCACAGTTCTTTTGGAACAAGTATTTTCTATATGCACAGACCCACAGCTGAGCTGAAGTTCCAGTTTAACCACGCCTCAAGGGCCACCAAGTGCAGGAGGAAGCTGAGTCTATTGAAGGAACTGCCTTTTGTGACAGGAACAACTGTCATGGGGGTTGTTCTTCATCAGAGGAAAAGGGTAGGTCTCCAAACATGGGGCAAAAGATCTGCAAATGCTTTGGGAAGATTCTTTCCTCGGAATCAATACAGTACAAGATGTTTTCCAAACCTGTTTCTCTCTTTTCTATTCCTTTGCAACACAACACAAAGCACCCGCTGAACTGCCAACTCGTACAGACACAGTTTTGGAGTATCTTTCTGACAGTAGTTGGTCACTCAGCTAGTTTTATCACAATAAAGTAAATAAATACTGGGTAGAGGGGAAAAAAAATAAATCCCAAGAATGGTATTGTGTTTATGCTGACTAAGCATCTTCTCCCATATCAGATAGAGCAGACATTGGAAACATGCTGAGACACCAGCTGATGCCTATTGTTGAGATGTCAGAGAGCTGCTGATCTGTGCCCACAGTAAACACAACTTCAAGGACACCATGCAACCACGACACTGGCTTACAGAGCTGCCCTTGCACTACCATAGTCTCCTTCCTTCCTACAGGTGGAGGGGAATCATCTCCAAATTCTATTTCACCTTCAGAAATACAAGTTTTCCATCTTCAGAGCTAAAGCTACTCTTCCCTCATGAAAATCATACCATATGTAATGTACCATATTCTCATCACAGTAATTCACAGAATCATGGACTGTTATGGGTTGGAAGGAACCTTGAAAGATCATCTCAGAGTCCAACCCCAAATAAATTCTATTTATTCTTCCCTAAAAGCATCTTTGAAACAGGCACAGCACAATGTTGGGATGCCTTTTAACATCCATCAATGGTTTGGCTTAACATCAGCTTACTGTATCCACCTCTGTCATTCATCAGTCTTAAAAACCTCTCTCATGTAACCCTGAGGGGAAGAGAAACACTGACGGTGCTCTCTGGGTTGTGCCCAAGCTCTGGAGAGGGAGCCCTTAGCTTGGCTCTAGTGCGTGTTCACATCAGTAGAGGGCCCCCGTGCTTGTGCCAGCCACCCAGAGCATCTTCCAGCTTTTCCCTTCCTCCTCCGCACACTGACGCCAAGAGAAGATCCAGACTCATGATGCTGTTGTCATTCATTGTGATCAAACCAACTCCAATATTGGATGAGACAAAACCATAAGAGTTTGGAGGATTTGAACCTACTAAGTAGAAAAACTGGCATCCAAACACAATATGTTTGGGGGTTATTTCACACCTAGGATTGTTACAGCTGCTGTCAGTGTTTCTCCTCCTTCTACAACTATTTTGCAGATCTTGGACTCTGTGTTCATGCAACTCCACTCTCCAGTCACACTTACATAGAGGCTACTCCAAACTAACCCCAGATGTGGAAAGAAGGAGGTGTCAAAGTTCAGTAGACCTTTGAATCCAAACAGTGACCATTCAGATAAAGCAAGCAGTAAGCAATACATGTTCAAAAATGAAGCCCCTGATGCAGCCTTCAAACATCTAGACCTCCCAAGCAAGTGAAAACAGCATTTAACTAGCAAACTCTTTGGTTTTGCACTAAGGTTTCTTTAGCCATCCTCTACATCGAATGCTTCTAACACAAGTGGATGTCAGTGAACATCAGAACCCACTACTGGTTGCACGCAACAAACACCTCTCAGCCCTGCACTGTCCGACCTTGTCTGCTCACAGAATGACTGCTGACAAAGTGGGTTCTTCATCCACCAAGAAGGAAAGGCAATCCAAGAAGGAAAGACTGCTACAGTCCCACCAAGTCTCACAGACTCAAATGCTAATGTGAGGGGTAACACGCACGCTGGAAACTCCCCTCTGAAAGCCTGCAGGGTTTAATATGCCCATCAGAAAATAACTCCGTTCTTTGGCAAGACCAGCCAAACATGTTCCCATTTCTGACTGTGGCTTTGTGTTCATAGAGGAACAAGTAAAATCCCCCTCTGAAGGATAACACAAAGTCTTGGGGCATGGAGTGGGTCCAGAGGAGAGCAATGAGGCCAGTAAAGACCAGAGGAAAAGTCTTATGAGGAAGGGGTGAGGCAACTGGGGTTGTTTAGCCTGGAGAAGACTCAGGATGGACCTTCTCCCTCTCTACAACTACCTGAAGGGAGTTTCTAGACAGGTGGGGATTGGGCTCTTCTCCCAGGCAACTAGCATCAGGACGAGAGGGTCAAGGTGAGAGGGCAGGACCTGAAGCTGTGTCAGGGGAGGTTTAAGTTGGATGTTAGGAAGCCCTTCCTCATGAAAAGGGTGATCAGACACTGGAATGGACTGCACAGGGAGGTGGCAGAGCCCCCATCCCTGGGGACGTTAAAAAAAAGATTGGACACGGCACTTAGTGCCATGGTCTGGCTGATGTGGTCATGTTAGGTCAGGTCATAGGCTGGGCTTGATGAGCTCAGAGATCTTTTCCAGCCTCAATTATTCTGTGATTCTGTGAGATGTTTAGCAAAAACTCTGAGCAGGTCCCCACCTGCTGAACAAAGTTCTCCCCCTCACTGCTCCTTCACAAGCACAGTCCTCTGTTCTTTTGGTCAGGAACCTGGTACTGCCAACATGTCAGGCAGACTTTTGAACCAGCAAGGGGAGATGGCTGGACAGTGAGCAGCCATGAGTTCTACAGGAACTCAAGGGTAAAGCCACTGAATTGCTGATAAAGAAGATTAAAACCATCAATGTTGCATAATTTGGTACAGCTCCCAGTACTGCAATCTCAGCAGTGGTAAGGCTACCTTACTCTGGTGACTGTTAAATCAGAGGGAATTATTAAATGGTTTAAACCTTTTCCCCATTTGCTTTTAAACCAGATGCAATGACAGACTAAAGATATCAACCCATCTTGGCATAATGTGAGGGCAGAAAACACATCCATTGCAGCAGTAGGGAAGTAGGGGATGTAATCAATCCCATAAGGATGCTGAAGAAAACTTAATTATGGTCTCACTGAAATATGGAGTTGTTCAAAATCCTATTAACAATTTATCAGTTTTGGCTTCTGAGAAGCATATCCCTCTCCAAGGCTTTATGATGACCAGGTACGAGGCTGCTTATCACAAAGCAGCTGACAAAACAACCTACCCCAAAGAATGCAATTAATAGGCAAAAAGAATGGTCTTCTTCCCATTCAGGCTACAGTGTTCTCAGAGCTGGAATAAAGGCCAGAGTGCTGCTTACTGTTTTAGGACAGCTTCTCTAGAGACACTGGCTGGTTCCAGCTCTTCTGATCCCAAGTGAATATAGCAGTGTGCACCAGCTGAGCTTCTGGCTCCACTACATTGTCTCAGTTCTGGTTCTTTTATTTGCTATTCTACTGCTGAGCACTCAGTGGAGGCAGCCATATCCCTCATCTCCTCCATCAGGCTGCCCCCAGATCTCACCACTTCTCCCACAAAGCTCCAGTCAGACCTCCAAGGGCACAACACCTGCATGCTCAGTAATAAAGCATCAGAAATCTGGCACTGTAAAGGAGGAGGCAAAAACATCATCAACTATAATGGGAAGCAGATGTGTAGCATGAAGAAGCTGCTCAAAATGTAACTGCTTGGCCATTGTTCTAGATTTAATCTTTAAAATCACTCAACTGCTCTGTACTTGAAGGAGAACACACAAGCGAAGAAATCCTCAAAGAAGTTCACCCCCAAGTTCACAGTTAATATTTCTCATTTGTAAGAGCCTTTGGGGATGGGGCTGTTCCAAAGGAACCAAGGCAGGACAAGATCAAGGTCTGGCCTTCTGTCCCCCATTACCATGGTGTAGTCAGGACCATGGGAACCAATATGCTTTGTCCTAATAAGTCAGTAAATTAATCGCCTCCAACACAGACAAGAAAACATGAACCAGGCAAGATATAAAAGGTCTTCACCATCTTGTCACTCACTAAATGAGAGAAGTGTAGTTAACAGCACTAGAGAAATGTTTCCTATTTGATTTTATTAACTGATTGACATGAATTAATGCATTGGGATATTTGATTGTGTCATAAAATGTGTATATGAACATCATGATTCAATTTAATGTACCCATTACTGCTTGATGTGCCATTATATTAGACTAAATTAAAAGAATTTTATGGAAAAAAAATTACAATTAAAAGACTCAAAATTGATTACATTCATAACTTAGAGGATATTCGCTCCTATTCATGTTTTGAATAATGACAATAAAAGAATGAGAAAACAACACAGACTATGTAAAGATGGACAAAGCCAAACATGGTGGAGATGAACAAACAAACAAAATGAGGGGCCTCTGACCCCCCACCTTCCCACAGACTGGGAACCAGCTGAGAACAAGCCATCAGCACAGAAACAGTGGCTTCCACTACTGCATTAATTTTTGTGGAGAGCCCCACTGCAGTGCAGTTAAACACTCGAGATGACATTTTTCTTGGGATGCACATATACTCACCTGCTGGGCTACCTTTACTGGGGCTGGGTGGTGGGTTCGGATCATAGCCAACACTTATAACCATGTGTCAATACCGAGGTTCTAGGTGTCTGTTCTGGCACTGCTTTTGTGAGGGTGGAGTTTTTCTTACTCGGTTAAGCATTTTCCTCAGGTTTCTGGGCAACAGAATCTCACCCTAGTGGCTTCTTGAGCAAACAAGATCTGTCACTCTCCATCTACTCCACTGTAACTCTCCATCTAAAAAAGTAGATATATCTCAATCTCGAGAGTGGTCCCACCCTATACAGAACTGGTTCCAAACTCAACAAGAGTTTTCACAAACACACTCCCCAGAAATCAAGACCTTGCACCAGCACTGCAGAAATAAGACCTGTGAAGGAATTACAGGTCAGTGAGTTCCTACACACAGTGATTCTTCCAAATGCAGTCAGAGGTCCCAGACTGGGTCAGACAAGGTGAGAGAAGGTGTCACACTACTCTCTCACTTCTCCAGTTAAGCTGCAGGCTTACCATCAGTTGACTACAGGCCCAAAGGAACACATTTGCGCCCAGTGAAGTCAGAAAATCCTTTTCAGAGACAGAAGAGGCAGAGACCTGGCTGGTGTAAGTGGGTCACTGAGTGCTATAAGCTTTTGCTGGTAGATGCCAAGAATCTCCTGGGCCAGGAAGATGCACCTTGACAGCCCATGGCTCACATGCTCTCTCTTCTCCATCAGCAGATCTGGTACTGACAGTGAGAGGGGCAGAACAGAGCCTTGATCCTGCACACAAGTGTTCTACCTGCTGCCAAGCAAAATGTACCCGCATCACACAATCCTAGTCCAGTTCACTCACAGCACAAAGCCAGGGTAAAATCCTTCAGTTCAGTCACTGAACCTTTTAAAAGCACCTGATTTTCCAGTAAATCAATACCCAGAAGTATCCCATGAGCCCTGTTTTGAGAACCATAGATATTTTCCTTCTAGGAAACAAGGAAACGACCACGAAGACTTCAGTCTAGGCACTGAAAACTGGCTGATTTTTGAGTGACTCACTGGACTTGGTGAGGTATTTGAAGGAGGCAGTGAGGGCCTTGTGGAATACCCTCTTGAAGAGTTGCCAACAAGTAAATTGTTGAAGCAAAAGAGTACAACGCATGTCAGATTTTTAATTACATGTCTATTTTCCCAACAAAGAAGTGCAATTAAAGTTAATCATTCCTATTATATTAGACAATGCCTCAATTACTAATGGAATCAAGAGTGCATGAAGGAAACACACATTAATACACAAACACCCTCTTCATACCGATGAATATTTGCTACTACAGACACACTTGGATCCAGCGGTGTTCAATTATGCATCGCCTGCTTCCGCACATAACTACATCAGATGCCTTTGGGGGGACAAGCAAGCAAGACTGACTTACAGACATGGATGTCCCTGAAGATGTTTATGTGCCCACACATGCTGGAAGCATCCAGAAAGGTGTCCCCGGATGCCGTTGACAGCTGTCACCCCGCTGGATTTATGCATAACCCAGTGCCCCTTTCCACCTTGCTCTGAGCCCAGGAGTTGTGGTATGTCACACAAATAATAAACAGCTTGAGAAACACCAGAAAAGAACAGGGCATTGTATAATTCATACAGTGGAATCTGAGGGGCACCTGGTTATTAGGATCAATTTTGCTCTCTGGTGTCAGTCCAGAGTAGTGCATGCAACTGGCTGGGACAGACAGTGGTGAACAAACTTTATGCTCTGGCTGCGTTTTGCTGTAAGGCTGATAGTGCTGAGTATGTTCTAGTGGAGCACTGACAGCTTTAACTGCTTCTCCTGTGGTGATGAACTTTCCTGGAAAAAACCATGAAGAGGCAAATAATTTGCAAGAGAAAATATATTGTTTTCATTTCAGCAAAGTCAAGGCAAGCCAATAACCAATGCAAGACATTGTTATTGGAATTGCCTGAACGTAATTTACTTTTTTAGAAACTGCTGTTTCAAAAAGAAGTGTGTAGTACCACAGCGGGGAGAAGGTGAAGCAGGAGTGAACCCCATATCTGCCTCTTCTGGGGGAACATCTCCATCAGTAACTATCCTCTCTCCTGTTCAACTCAAAACATCCTACCAGACTTGCGTATTTAGTTTTCTAAAATGCATACTATGATTCATTACTTTCCTAAAGGAAAGAGGGTCAGTATTTGGCAGCAATAGACCTGCAAGTGATGGGCAGTATCCACCTGAAAAAGGATTTGCCAGTAAGGGAGAGAAATTTTAGCAGACAAGCTGAACGTAAGCACTCGACTCAAACTATCACCTGCTTCCTCCCAGCACAGCACACATCTCTGACTGAAACATCACTCTGAATTCAAGATGCAGGATGCCAACTGTTAGCAAAGAGCAAACAGTTTAGAACACACAAAAAAAATAATCAAAAGAGTATTTGAAGAAAGACTAAAAACTTTGAAAGCCGTTGAATGGTAACAGTTCGGTCTGTTGCAGACATTTGGGATTACCAAAATTAATTGTATTTAGCTACACAACCTGATCTACAGATCAAATCCCTCCACACTGTGCACCATGTGAAGTCAAATTGCCAGCATTAAGCAGATGAGGGTTCTTCTGCATAAATCAACAGGAACACCATTTAGCCTGGATTTTGGGATAGGCAGATCATAACTAATGGGCAAATTAGGTCCCAACCATTTTAGATTAATTCAGAAAAATAAACATACTAATCTAAACTCCTCTAGGCTCTAGAAGTTTTCTGATGATCGCCTTCAACTTGCAACCTGGCTGTTAAAACTAAACAGACATGAATGCTCATATAATTTTGTTTTGGGTCTGTGTTCAGACAAAAATATGTGAGAGAAATCCAAAGATTCTGTAGATAATAAAAGGGTAAGAGTCAAAAAAAAAAATCTCACCTGAGCCATCAAGTGGAGCCATCCTGAAGGAACATCACGTGGGACATCACCTCTGTGTCCCAGCCCTCATCAGTACTCCCTGTATGATGCATTAGGTCAGACTGGGATGAGCCAGTTTGAAAACAGCTCAGCTGCAGCCTGGCCAAACCCAGAAGAGCTTGGGACTCACCTAAGTGTTCACTTGGCTTCTTGGAAGGGTTTGTCAGCCCATGTTGTCACTTCCTTACTTTCAGTATTCTGTCTTCAATGGGCAAAGTTATGTGTATCAGAAATGCCACCATCACAGCATAACGCCATCATGCCTCAGAACCTGCTGATAATCCATCGGCAGGGAGCTTGCTGAAATCAGACACTGTTCCACCCTCCCCTGCCCTGCTCAGCCCAAGTTCATTGTTGTTTAATTTCACTTGTTTTCTAACTTGCCTCTGGGCTCTTGGTCACGGTTACTGCAAACACCACAGACATGGTACATAGGTCTGAGTAGTGATTCACAAGCATTAATTGTTTGTAGATGCATCTCCCGCTGCTTTCTCACCATCAGCCAAGGAAGAGACAGAACTTTGAGGACCTACTGACCGCTCACCACCACCCTGATGCAGCAGAACTTTGTGATGTCACTACCAAACCCACCACCATGACCTTCCCAGCTCAAGTCTGTGGTACTAGCTCAAGACCACCAATGCCTAGAGACATTTCAGACTTGAGCACAACAGGCTGAAGTTTCTCCAGAGCACAGTACAGGTGCTTTTCCTGGCTGCCACACTCTCAACCCAGGCCTTGAGGTCCAATTCTTCTTCTGAGGTGGTCAATGTGCATTGCCCAGACAGGAACAGGCAATTAGACTTCAAATCCAGCAGAGCTCTGGCCTCCTGCTTTCCATGTTCCTCTCTTCTTGCTGTGACACAGAGAGCCACATAGATTTTGCCAGCAGCTGCAAAAACACGGACCTCTGAGTTTGAAACTACTAATATATTAGGGCAGAGCACATGTAAAACTTCAGCAAGCATCCAAGCACAAGCTGAAAGAGTACAAGGTACTCAGTACTTCAGAAATCATGGACCATGTTCTAACTTATTAATTCAGCCATGGTATGGTCTAAAGAGAGATGTTTCTGAAAACTAACAGGAACAATGATGGGAAAGGAGCTGGGAAGAAAAGGGAGTACTGCACACATGTAAACTGGGGATAAGGCCATGCAGAAACCCACACACAACCTGCCTGCCTTCTGACAGATTCTCTACCATTCACCTAATCAACTGCCAAACTGCTCATCCTAACTTTTACTAAGTTCATGGCCATAATCACTGTTAACTGGCAGTAGCTGGGTACTTCACAGCTTTCTTACCCAAAATAATTTGTGGCTTTTTTCTCCAAGACCTTAAGTCCAACAGATGTACGTAGGTGGGACCTTGAAGGTCTGAACCTGCCTCATACCATGATTGCACCTAGGGCACCAGCACTTCTGAACCCCATGGCACTGCAACCCACAGTGACTACCAAACCCAGCTGGTGTAAATGTTTACCCAAGCAGATTACAACACCATGGCTTCATCAGTTCAGCTATTGTGTCTTGTTAGCTTAACTAAATTTCAAACTCCGTAAGGAACAGCATTTCCCCCTGAAGTTATTAAAGGGTAGATTTCTTTTAATTAAACTCATTTACATGACTAAATTAGATTTAATTACTCCCATTCATTGCACTAATACCTCTCTTTGATTGGAGAAAGGCAACTTTTCTAATTGCTTAAAAGAGGGCTCTCCTAGTATGAGGCAGCAGGAAGAAACAACAGCTCAATGAGTGAAGGAACTAGTGCAGGGGTTTGAGTGCTAAAACATGCTGGACAACTTATTACCTCCAGACGTGTGCTGTGCATGGTGTAGCCCAGCACACAGGCTGAATTATTTTCTTTATACCCCTAACACTTACAACGTGATTTAAAGCTAGTGAAAATTCACTACAGTCTCTCTTCAGGCACGGCACACCTGATTAAGAGATGCACTAGGAGATAACCAGCGATGAAAATTGCTTCCCTTCTTTTAGCTGTCAAAGTTTGGAGAAACAGAAGAAAAAGCTGAAGTTTTCAAACTGAAGGCTCAGTTTTCAAACTCTCTTCCTATCTGACTTCCAACATTTGTTCAACACCAACAAAAAGAATAAATGTAATTAAAAAAACAAGTAGCATACATGTTCCTGTGCTGGGAGTAGAAGCTATTGAAGGTGGAAAAGGGATGACTGCAATCATTGCTCTCAAACTACGCAAGAGGCCAAAGAGTCAAAGTCAAGCCAGCATTCATCATACTAAACTCAGGGACCATCTGGCACAAGGAACCCACTGTTTATTTCTGCTGGCCATTGTCCTGGGGTGTTCTATGGTGGTCACATGGAAGAAGACGACATCACATGCAGAATTCCAAATACACCAGGTTTCTACACAACTTCACAGATGGCATCAGTTGTGCTAACTGGAACTTAGCCATCAGTACAAGAGAACCAGGCTGGATATAACACAAACACACACACACAAAACTCCACAACCCAAACCCTCCCAGGTTATGGCAGAGACCCCCAGGTTGTGCCTCATACACTCCTGTTTACTCCTACATTTCCTGTTTACTCACAGCACAAAGTGATACTTATGGCTGATTTGTGCTTCCTGTCCTTGGGTGTTCCACAGACATAAACCCACTATTTATGGCCAATAAAGTAAAAGAGATCTTGCTGGAGTAGCACAGCTTACAGAACACACCAGCAGGAAATCTATCCAAAAACCATTAGGCTTGAAATTGAACCAGTACTCCAGTCCTAGGCAAAACCAACACTGTGGCACATTAGCTCATTAGGTCAGATGCAAACCCCTGGCTTCCTTTTTTTTTTTTTCCATTTTAAAATTAGCCACAATCTCAATCCCTGGCAGAAGCATCCTGCCCAAGAACAGAGCCTCCAGGAGAGCCTCTTCAGATTCCCTAGTTCAGCTGAGGTGAAGGAATTTGATTTCTCTGAGACAAACACAAATCTCTGCTATTTGGCACCAGTTCCTTTCATTAGATACAATTCTTCTGCCCCCTTTCTCAACATGTAAGTAGTATTTATCCAACCACACATGATGTGTGGCCTAATTATCACTCTAATATTTTTCAGGAGAAAAAATTAGTGTAATTAACAAGGAAATAAGAAACAAGCCCCCCTGCCCTGCATTTTTTTTTTTAAATCAGGTTCAGTAGCAATCACAGTGGTTGGAACAAGACGTGGTGGTTTGAGTCTTTGCCAGCACTTAATAGATTTTTCAAATTTATGAAATCTTGCAAAGTAAAATCCTTACTGGTTCTGTGGTTCCTTTTATTCCTCATACATCAAGTCATCTTAATATCGTCACAGTTTCTTCATCAAAAAGCGTTTTGAGTCAACATTCAAATCAAGCTAAACCATGTACTTTGCACGGGAGGGTTTGTCTGAAATAAGCACATGGCAAATCTCATCCAGGCCCACAGGAAAGGGAATTTGTGATAAATGTAGGAAGAGAAGCAGCCCTCCAGGTGAGAAAGACAGAAGTCATCAAAATGACTGAAGCTTTAGGAGATTACGGACCACCCCTAGAGGATGCAGTAGTGCTCTACTCAGGTCCTCAGCTGTGGGTATCACATACTGTTCTGCACAACAAAGCAACTCTGACACATCTTGGAACCTCTCATCCTGACCACCACTGCTCCTACCCCATGCAGCATTCATTTGCTGTTCATTTGCTGTTGTTTAATAGTCAATGTTAAATACGATTTAAAGGCTATTCACATGTAGGGAAGGAAAATTGGTAACTCCTGCCAGTAACCACCGTTAACCTGTCAACAGCAACCAACCATTCCCTCTCTTTGGGGCCAAAACAGTTCTGAGGCCATTTCCTCCCTTCTCATCAAACAGATACCACCACCAAGCTCCGATTTCACAGATTTCTGGCAACCATAATTACATCCTTATGCAGAGTCTTACTGCCACAGTCAGGAGCTCCCTTGAGCAGAGTTCATTTCTGGAACACTGTTAGTA
Source organism: Upupa epops (assembly GCA_013397515.1). Lineage (NCBI taxonomy): Eukaryota > Metazoa > Chordata > Aves > Bucerotiformes > Upupidae > Upupa > Upupa epops. The sequence continues at coordinate 81,361 of VZRI01006006.1, forward strand.
ACCAAATCCTACAACAAACAGTTTCCTTGGGGCTACTTCCACATGAAACATTCCTCCATGCCCATCCCACAGCCAGGTTTTCCCTGTTTTTATCAGAATGAAGGTTTGTTTTGGAGGGTTTTCTCTGTGTGTGGTTTGGGTTTTCTTCCTTTGTGGTTTCAGTTGGTTTGGTTTTTTTTAAGGGGGAAATTGTTAGCATCAAGCAAATGTCTCAGCATTCTCTGTCAAAAAGTACCTGAACGCCTTTGGGTCATTCATGTCACATACTATGTGGGTAAGCTCTGCCTTTTGGAACAGGGAGGAGGTCTGGAAAATGCAAATGTCTATATGAGCTGGGACTATGTCTTAAAAACTTCAATCTAATCGTGCGCCCTAACAAATGCTTTTGCTGTTGAGTAAGGAAAAAAGAAAAAAGTGCTGTTTAAAATGTTTGATAATCTGACAAGGCCATAAGGCTTAATGGAATCAATGATTACACACAGATGGATGATTAACTCTCGAGGTTTAATGTTAAAAAAAAGAGTGCTGGATTGCTACTTAATGGAATTACGCCGCCCATATGGAAAAGAACTATACCCTGACTATACCCAGAATTATGGAACAGGTGGTAGATCTGGGCAGGACTGCTTGGAATGCACAAAAGCATTCTGAACTTGTAAGTGCCAGAAAAAAAGAAAAAAAAGTCTTCCAAACTGTTAACTTTTCCTGTCTGAGAATTGTAAATGGCAAAAACTGACAAAATGATCCTCAGAGCCCCCTCATTTCAAGAAAGAATCCTAGCAGCAGTGTCTGCCTGCATGTGGCAGCCTCGCAACTGCTCAAACACTCCTGTGGGATTAAGGGTCAGTGCTGAGGCAGCACCACAGTAGCTCTGTATTTACCAATGCTGTGTCCCACAGTGCTGAGCCCATACGTACACCAGCCCCACTCCAGCTGTCAAGGTGGATCCCACACGGACAGCCTTTCCCATCTCAGTGCATCCTGTCCTCAGCAACCACCAGGCCACTGCTACAGGACATCACAGTTGGTTTGACTGAGGAGTCATGAAGACTTGCCTTTTGTGCTGCTCAGATTTCTACCTGATTCAAACCCTCATCCCCCATCCTAGGTGTGAAATAAACTGTCTCCCAGCCTCTGCTTCTGCTGTTTCTCCCATGGCTTTTGGGCTCGCCACACACCTTCCTGCAACAGCTCTTCCCTGCAAGAACCCACCCGCTCATTTCTCTTCTATTGTTTTCTCTGAACAGTCCACCCATATCAACTGCTGGCAGGTTTGTGCTCAGACCCCCACAGTCCTGCTGGACTGAATAAGCATCACTGGTACGTTTACATAATAAAGACACATCATCGAAGTGTCATAGCTATCCAGAAGAAGCTACCAATTCTACACTAAGAATAACCTGTTTAGTCAAACAATCCCCAAAGTGACATCAACTACATGGGAAGTATTTTAAGTGAAAATAGAGTAGTCCACAAAATAATGTTCCTAGAGAGGAGGAACTTTAAATTCACACTTCATATTGGTAAAACAGCTCCAGATGGAAATACCCAAAGTCACACTCAGGCTTTGCAAGCCCAGTTAGTAGAAAATTAGGATCTGCAGATTTCTAAAACAGGCTTCAGACCTAAACTCATTTAAATTCCATGACTGTCATAAGCAAAGGGTTTGCTTAAACTACAGCGGAAGTGGGGTGGTGTACCCCAGAAACACTCTGCCCTCCCATGAGCCCTATGCCAGCAGCAACCAGGCTCTGATCACTCACCATTCAGCCCAGCCCCTCAACCTGGCATCAGCCTGGCTGCCTGGGCTGGTGGACTTCCCAGCCATCTGCATAGGTGATAGAGGGTTTCCCTCCTCAGAGGAGATGAGTTCCTCCTCCCACCTCAAATACTTCAAGAACCAGTTGTCACAAATGACCACTCAGAATATACCGAGAGATTTTTTTCCCAATATAATTTATTCATGTTCTTCTGTAACCAAGGAAACAGAAGTGATTTTTCTCTCTCATCCAACATTTGCTTTTAAAGTTTGATTTTTTTTAATCCTTAGGTTTAATAGTTGTTGACATCTGATGAATACCAGATTACACCCAAAGGTGGTCAGTGTTTCAGACACTGAATCAGGACACAAGTCCCATTCCTCTCAATACCTCTATTCCTAGAGCTCCTAGCTCCTATAGATGCCCTCTCCGACCTTGAGTATTTGATGTAGAAGCTTTTCTTACAAGTACTGTCCTGCATTATCTGCTGGTCCCAAGCACAGCAGGGCATCTGTATCAAATGGGATGATAACCTGAATATGGAAGAGCTCATGCACCTCTTTTCACTAGCTATCTGGTTATCACTGGCTTGGTTACTGCCCTCCATGCCATGAGGACTGCATGAACCTTTAAGAAGGTGTTTATCCATTTAAGGTCATTTTTATAAAAGGGAATAACAAAGCTCTTACAGTGAATCTTGAGGGAAATGGCAGAGGAGTCCTACCATGTTGTCTCAGCCTGGCTCTCAACGTCATGCCAAACAATTGAAATCTTCTGGCCTAAAACAGCAGCTATGGCACTCAGCCCACCTCTTTTTTAGCATTCACTTTCCCTTGCTCTGGTCTCTGGAACCTCTGGTAACTTGACCTTGTTCTCCATACACTAGCACCACCTCTGCTGCAGAAGGCAGCCCACTGGCAGTTCCTGACACACATCATACTTCCCAGCTCTACCTCACACAGCACCTGTCTCACTGAAGTCTATTTTACATTATCATACTGTCACATCCACCTCCCTCCCTTGAATCTTCCTCCCTTTATTCCAGACAGAGTAATTCAAAGCCTGCACCATTTCACTTCACCACTAGTGTTTCGCACAAAACACTGATGACCTCAAGAGGCCCCATGGGCAGGACATCATACACAGACAGAACTTTCTTGCTGAGAGAAACAAGAGGGAGGAATGAAGAGGAAGGAGTGAGGGTAAAAACAGAGCTGTGAAAACTGAGCACGTCTCTTGGCAGTCCACAAGTGACTAGCATGAGAGCTAGAGCAGCCTTTCTTGGATGCTATGCTTTAGTGCAGCAAAGAGAAAACCTTCACTCTCTGATATTAACTAATTCTCTAATACTGAGGCTAACAGTATCTAGTGCAATCTAAGCCCAGGAGTCACTGCTGAGTCTGATGGCAAGTTTTTCCTACTGTTGAGAATCAAAATCAAGAAACCAATAGCTTCACAGACAGGCCAGGGAACAGGTGAAAAGTCATAGGCAGCATTTGAACCTAAAATACCAGGGAGCTTTAAATGTGCAAAATACAGATCATTGGAGGCAATAACTCATTTAGTTCTTCCTCTTCAGCAACTCTGATGGCAGTAACTGGCAGCAAAATTACTGTACAATGTCAACCTTACGGAACATAGGGTACTCTCAAATTAAATTGGTACCACTTCTGTGCTGCCACTAACATGACTTATTTATTTCTGATTAATTAGGTTTCAGCTTCTTTCTTTTTGGCATTACATTTTCCTCCTGTTCAGTCTATCTGGACAGTTAGGTCTGTGCTGGCACAAACCATTCGCTGCAATTCTGGATCAGAAATCTGTGCCTTTGATGAACCTGGCTTCTGGTTCCTGTCAATCTCAGTTGCGGAGCACCACACCACACACAGGCTCACAGGCACACAAACTCTGANTGCCAACTACAGGTCCTAGCAGCTTGTCTGCCGAAGCTTCAAGAGCTACAGCAAACAGTTCTCTCCTTGCTCATTTGAAGGTCTTGTCATTGCTGGAGTGCTGGATCACTGCATGGAAAGGCTGGGAGGGAGGACAGACCTTTATCCATCTAAACTGTCGCTATGTGGATGAAGCTGGCAGAGCAACAGTGGCCAAGGCCCTGGCCACTGGTGGGTTTGGCATACAAACCCTGCTGAGCCTGCACTACTGCTGAACTGTCAGAGTCTGACTCTGCTCTTACAGCAAAGGGAAACGAGCAACAAGGAATTAAAGCAAACAGAACTGTAACCATCTAAGGGAGAGAAGAAGCCGAGGTATTTTGCATCGTTCTATGTGAAATTATGTAAAGCTTGGAAATTGTGCTTTTTTTTGGCAAACAATATATGGGGTCTCCAATGCGCAGATGGAAGAGCAGCTTATATTTAATAAAATAAAATTTGACATTCATGGCACATTATCATATACAGTATACGGATGATATAGACTCAGTATCATTTACACACAGCCTAACCGTTCATCCTGCAGATGGACAGAAAATTAGAGGGATAATCACCTACATTATGAAAACATTCCAAGAATGTACTTCTCCAAACACAACGTACTGGAAAATCAGTAACAGGTCGAGGGTGAGCAACTGACTTCTCACCTCAAAGTATGTGGTCAGAGCAACCCTGTGGAATTCGCAGAATCTTAGAATCATTAGGGATCAGAACGGACCTTGAAAGATCATCTAATCCAATCTGCTCAAGATTTTCTGTCACATACTACTCACCATTTCCAGAGTAGCTGAAAAGCCCCATGGTTACACCTTGATTTCAAGGGCAACAGGCACATTTTGTGGGGTCTTACCAAAGGCAGCTCCATGCCTAAAAAGTTACCAAGACACTTTGAAACACTTTTCAGGAAGAAAAACCACTGGCACAGCAGCAACATCCTCCAACTGAATTTCTGAAAGAAGATTATCTTCCAACTTCTGCTCAGTAATTGTGAGTTACCAGAGGAACAACTCATGAATCTGAGCCTGCTGCATGCACTTTTCACTAAACACCACTTGTGAATCACGCTTCACAGCTTTTCCCTTGTGTTGAACATTCTCTTCTGTCACACAACAGCCCTGTAGAGCTTCTTCACTGGAGCTACAGCCCCAAATTGAGCCACTCCCCTCTGCCTCCATGGACTGAAATGGACAAAGCTGAGTTCAGAGACTCTCCAACTCCAGCTCCTCCATCCACTCTGTGAATGTCCCCTGAATTTCCTGCAGCTAGGAACAGGGACAAAACCCTCCTCACACTCACTGCCTCACAAACACACCAGCAAAGTGTTTAGGTGAACACAAGTGTTAAGTCCACCAGTCCTAGTGCAGCAATGTCAAAGCACCCCATGTTTCGTCTGTCAATATTGTCCCTAGATCACAGTCCCAAGATGCTAAAATAAACTTAGTGATGAAAGACAGAGTTCTAGTTTCTTGAAAGTCTTCATCAGCAAGATCCAAGGTAATACCTCTCTCCATAATCATCTGTCACACAATTTCAGACTCAAAGCTCAAAATTAATTACAACCATGAGACAAATTATGCTGTTGAAACATATTATAAACAAATTAAATGACTTACAGCCTGAAAAAGTAATTGATGAATCTGAAGTACTCACAAATTATAATAACGACAGGTCAAGTGATGTCTAAGTGACCACATATAAAACTAACCAGCAACAGGGCATAAAACGTATCAACAGCTACTTTGAGAACCCAGGACACAGCCTCCTGTATCTTCCATGCCAAGTTATGCACACCCATTGCAGAATTTCACCTGCTTTCCCTCTTTAACACCACCAGAATTGCACTGCTACATGGTCAGCCCTTTAAAGACAACAGCTGACACTGAGAGCCTGACTTAGCATAGCTTATTGTACACCACAGTAACTCCACAGCACCTAAAAAAAACCCAGAGAAACAATGTGAGTGAAACCATACAGAGTAAGACATTAATAATGTGTATTTTAATCAGACTGAAAGATGCAATTATTATCTCTATGTAACTACAATAGCTGAAACGTTCTAATGGGAAAGAATAAAACCATCTGTTTAATCTACATCATTAAAAGGAGTGCTTTAGGACAGTGCCATTCCTCCAAAGTCTATTGCAATTTGAGCCTTAAACAGAGATGCAAGCTGATTAAATCCAAGTGTATTTCACCACAAATGGCTGAATGAAAATATCATGAATACACAGTCACTTCTGCCATCATCAGAGATGCAAACAGAAGACATTTTCCTCATGTATTTTCAGAATGCTATTAGTGACTTTCTTCTAATCCAGGTTTTTAAAAGCCACTATTATTTATTTTAGGAGCTCAAACCCCAGCTTATGTATCAACCTCACCAGCGGCTTGGACATGGCTGCCCTGGCTTTCCCTCACCTTCAAGATGGTATTTGAGTTGGGTATGCGCAGCCTCAGAGAGGTACATGGAGTCCTACTGCTAACAGACATTTCCAGTTTCAGTAACACATCAAGAAGACAAAGATCAAGATACAGTCTTATTCCAGATCTATCCCCTGTGATGAAATTCTCACAAGGGTGTCTCACTGCCTCCCTTTGGAGAAAAATTTAAGCCTTACCTCCTTACGTGCTACACACACCTTGTCCACGTAAATAGGGGTGTGTTTGGGGACTTATACAGTTTGAGCAGAGGAAAGTGCTATTAATGATTCGTCTTCACAGTTCAAGTGTGTAAACAGACATCCCTACTGAAAACCCTTTTGAACTTCAGAGTCAGCTGGAAAGGAATCTGAGCAAAACCAGAGACAAGAGACTCACCACGAAGCAGATGAGGAACATGGTGCAGATCCCATGGTGCTGGGTCAAGTGTTCTGTCTAAGCTCCACAACTGCCTTTTTGAGGAACTTCTTGGACTCTTGGTGTTTTCCTGAAATGAGTAACAATAAAATCATGGGTTTTTTAATTCCCAAGTGTTCCCATTCCTCCAATTCCTCATGAGCACATGAGTTGTGCTAATCAGAACAGACAAACCTGGTGCTGCTGAATTTTCTTCTCCATCTCAAATCCTCTTTACTGACATTTAACACACACGTAGTACAGCATTAATTATGAACTAAATGCTTAAACGGGTTTGTCTTTGCTCTGAAGGACTTACAACTGAAAAAGAGCAGGAGCTGTGAGGAAACGTGTTATGTCTGGACCAAGTTTCTACCACCGTAACACATTAGGAATTAAGTCAAATCTAACACAAAACACAGCTCCGTTATTCACATACCAGGACTACTGACCACCCACATAAAGTACAAACATCTCCAGCTGCCCCCAACCTATCTGAGATCAGACCTCTCTCAGTCTTTCCCCACCTCATTCACCTGACAAGCTCCTCCACAACAGACATCTTATCAGACGTGACTGATTGCTGTAATCTGTACTCTGGGCAGCCATTAAGCAAATTACCTGAATCATTGCAAGGATTAGTCTCATTAACACATGATTAGCATCAAATTAAAATAATGAGTGTTTAACTTCTGATGTCTTCCAGTTGTTTGAACAGCTTGATCAGCCACGCCAGGCTGGTAGGGAGGTGGTGGGTGTCAAAGAGTCGGTGAGGAAAAAATAAAAAAAAATAAAAGTAAATAAATAGGTAGAGTACATCGGCCTCTGTAGGCTGCCGCCCACCCGTATGACAGAGTGCTAGGGCTGACAGCACAAAGGTCAGCAGTAAGCAGAGGCAATCGGCTAACCCCAAAGCAAGATTTAACAGTAAGACTCTCCTCGGTTGCTGCACATTTCTGGAGACAGCTAGTGACAGACAGATACTCTTCCTCCTCCTCAAGCCTGCTTTGCAGGCCAAGGAAAAAGGGAAGCACTTTCATTCAGTCACTAATTTTAACAGCAGTTCTCCAAACTTTCAGGTTTTCACCACTGCCAGTGCACCTGTATGAGTGACCCATGGGTATACTAGCAGGGAAGGTGTTTACTCATGCAAATTATTCTGTTTTTGTCATCTGGCAAGGGATTTTGCTTGAGAGGTGAAATGACTGGGTCTGAGTGAAGCTCATTGATTTGATATCTTTTTTAACCTTGATGCTTTTGCTGTTACCAAAAAGGCTGTTGGCTGTCTTCAAGAGACTGATACTCCATTTTATTTGCATCTTGTGCATGAAGTATCACACACACACAGTATCACACAGTAGTGATGAGGCTGGAAAAGACCTTAAAGAACATCCAGTCCAACCTAAAACCAACCAAGTAAACCTAAACATCTGACATCTAGATCATGCCACTCAGCACTTCATCCAGCCTAACCTTAAACACCTCCAAAGATGGCAACTCGACCATTCCAAAATCTGATCACTCTTTCAGTGAAAAACTTTCTCCTAATGTGAAGTCTAAACCTCTCCCAATGGAGCTTAAGACTGTGACCCCTTGTCCTGTCTCCAGTGTCTAGGGAGAAAAGACTGACTCCTGCCTGACTATAACCACCTTTTAGGTAGTTATAGACAGCAATAAGGTCAACCCTGAGCCTCCTCTTTTCCAGGCTAAACAGACCCAGCTCCATCAGCCTCTCCTCGTAGGGCTTACCTTCCAGGCCCTTTACCATTCTAGTTGCTCTTCTCTGGACTCACTCCAGCACCTCAACAACTTCCTAAACTGAGGGGCCCAGAATTGAACACAATACTCCATTTGCAGTCTAACCAGTGCTGAATACAGGGGGAGGATAACCTCCCTCTCCATGCTGGCCACACCATTCCTGATACAGGCCAGGATGCCATTAGCCCTCTTGGCTGCCTGGGCACGTTGCTGACTCATGCTAAGTTTACTGTCCACTAGTACCCCCAAGTCGAAGAGGTGAGCGTTTTATGAAAAACCCAACATCAAACTGAGGTTTGCTCTGAACACTTTAAAAAATAACACTTGCTGTTGTAAGGCTTTGTTTCCATTTCAGTTTTTGAACCCTCTCCAATGCTAAAGACAGCAAAGCCAAAATCCCATCACTGAATAATGCTGGAAAGGCTTTACCCTCAAACCCTCTTCTTTTTGAGCTGTAACTTGTCAGGAGATCACATCTTTTTCTGATATTTACCCACAGTTAGTTCCTTTCCCTTCCCTTCTCCCTGCAGGTGGTGTGTGGTTGGGACTGAAGCAAAGTTTCTCCAAAGCCTCAATTCTGTCTAACCTTCTGCAGCTTCTCTGGGTTTACGCATAAGAATGCAGAGGAGTTTAACAAGTTCCTTGCTGTCTCAGAGTCTCCTGTTTGCCTGTAGAGCTGAAATCAAAGCCCTGCAGAACACTGCAGTTGACTTCTGCAGAGACATCCTGGGCTGCTTCCAGTGCATTCACCATGTCAGCAACAGGCATCTTCTTCTACCTGTGAGCATGTTGTGAATTCTGAATATGCAGAATCTGCATCTCTGGACTTAAACCACACTCAAAGAGACAGTTCTCTCTCAACGAAGGAATTGACAGAACATGTGCAGCAGCCAATGTTTAAGCCTCAACATCTTGGTTATTTATTCTTTGAAATGCCACAAACCATAAGTACGTATTATAGACAAATCACTTGTCAAAGCTCTTTCTTAATTTAATTAAAGCCATTTTTTATTCATAGAAGTGCAAAGAAGCAACTTAAACAGATAACATTTTTCACACTTGCACAAAATGAAAATAGCCAAACTACATTTTGGCAAAGTCTGTAACAACAAAAGATCCAAGCAAAGACTCTAGATGTGCCAACTTCCATCTCTGCTCAGGCGCTAGCAGTGACTTGCACATACAGAATCTCCTAGTCGGATTTCCTATGGACTCCTCACCCTTCATGCACTATTGACACCCCAGCAACCTGGTGTTTGGCTCTGCTACTGTAATATTAAACAGTAAGGTCACTTTTCATACACACAGTTTCTAGCCAGTCTCTGCAGTCTTGTTTCAAATGATAAGGACAACAGGACCATCCAAACACAGGTGACATCACAGGCCAAACTTGAAACAAAACACCTTCAACCTAAGCAAAGCTGATTTAGGACCAGTAATATCAAGACAAAGAGGTTTGCCCTAACTGGAGATCACCAACTGGGAGTCAAAGGGACAGTGGAATTACCTTTCTTCCAAACACAGCTGCAAACACCATTTCTGTCAGTTAAAAACCCACAACAACTCAGGTTCAGAGACAGAGGAATTCTGCAGACTGGGTCATGCATGACACCCAACCAACTGGTTTTTGGTATCAGCGATCCTCAATGTGAACAATTTCATGCACATTAGTAGCCATCACTACTGCCCAGAGTAAAAAAACCTTCAAATTCCATGGGTTTTGCTCACACCTGCTGTAGTAAATAGAAAATCATCTATCAATTTCCCTATCAAGTTAAAGTTTGTTGTTGTGCAATCCCTTACAGCATTCAGAAATCTCATGATTTAAACGATACATTCAGACTCCATCTGCTGCATATTATTGACCATATTATGTAAACTACGTCTTAGCAATTCACACTCGCTTGATTCTGCAGTACCTGTGGGTGCCAAACATATGTTTCCTATTCTACTTGCCTCTCCTGGGCCATATGCAATCCACTCAAACCATCAGCTCTCCGCTATATGCAATGTGCTGCTCAGTCGACTTTTTCAATGTATAAATCACAGCAGCCATGGGAATCAAATGCTGCGACTGTAAACCAATTTGTGCAAAAGACCTTTTCTGAGATCACAAACATGTGATCACAAGAGCCACAGGTGCCAAGCAGCAAGGTGGGTTCCCCCTCACCAGACTGTGAGGCACAGGAGGGTGATCTGTGCTACATGCCCAAGGAAGCCAGGCAGTTCCAAGAGCTCAAACACCATGCCAGGCTGCCCTGGTCAGCAAGCCAGGATCCAAGAGGACATCAGGGGCTTTTTGCATCTTTTGGAGAAGCCTCTGCTCTCTTCTTGATGCGTATATGTCGCTAGTATGGAATTAGAATGATAGAATAGACCTGCTGCTTATTCCATGTCTCCAGTTTGTTCCCATTTGAGATAACACCATGTACTCACCATGACTTTTCACAAGGGAAAAAAAACAAAACAAGAAAACCCAACAGACACACACACACACACACACACCCCATCCCACTGCTGTAGAAGGAGGATGTCAGGGGCTCTGCACTCACTTCATAGTTTGCACTTGGAGGAAGGAACAAAAAGATGGAAACTTTGGCAGATTCCATGTGCAAAAACATCTTTAAGCAAACAAGAAAATGGTCCCAGTCCATTCACAGAAGAAGGGAAGGGCTGTCTCAAAGTCCATCAATTTGCTGGTCTTCCACTCATGTACCTGTCACTGCTAAGAACACTGAACGCACACTGGGATACACTGCTCTTTTGTTCACAACTCTCGACTGATAGATTCTACAGCAGAGAGGGAGGCAGTTCAAGTGCTTGAGCACATCACCAGGAGTGTCCCAGCAGCACTAATGCTGGATGGAGGCAATGTATCTGTCTGTCCCTGGTATGCGAGAGAAAGCACAGCACTGCCATTCCTACGCTGCTGTCCTCTACCCTTCTAAAGCTGCAGCACTGCTACTGCTGGCTTGTACTAAGGCAATTCTGACACCTCCTGAGTCCAGTACCTCTGTGTGAGCACCTGCATTGCCACAGAGAGTACTGCCTTCCTAGTTGGAATAAATCATTCCTCCCTTGCTTCTGCTCACCTGCTTCAGGTGTGGGGAAGTGGAGGGGAAGAAAGGGAGGGTCTGCTGTGCAGTTCCATCCACCAGCTCAGTAATTAAACAGATAACTCAGACTAAGTATCTGCAATCTCCTAAAGCAGCATTTGTTAGCAACGCATCTGGATCTCAATAGCCATTACCTTCTGCTACCTACAGGTAGAGATAATTATCCACGAGTAAACGATTACCTAGGCTATAAATTACCTACAAAAATTTGGGCTGGGTTTTTGCCAATCACCATTCCAATTAATTAACCAAAATTGACTGGCTGGCTTTAGACCAAATATTTCCTCATCAGTATTCAATACCAGCATCTATGAGATAAAGGAAATAAACCAGAAAGAAGAGACAGAGGGAAATCTTGTAAAGGTTAGGAGGAGAAGAAAGCAGCAGAGAGGAGACAAAATGGTTTCCAAGTATCTGTGGTGAACAACCTCGTTTCTGTGTGTGTGTGATACCACCCGGGGGGCAGGGCTGTGCATGGATCAGCACCAGCAGCACATCATAGCAAGTCACATCACACAAGTCACAGTCACCACCAGGAATTGGGAAGTTCAGAGTCCTCCCATTCCACTCCATATCAGGGCTTTGGGCACATATTCAAGGGCTGGTACAGCAAGTGGTTTCTGAGAAACTCCTGATTTCAGGGTCTCCACACAGCCCCTCACAAAACCTGCCCTTTTCAAGAGACAAAAGAACATCATGTGGATGTGCAAGAGTTTTTACACACCCAGCGCTACACATATGCACAGGGGTAGTGTGGACTCTTTACATGTCTGTGTTCCATGGATGCTTTTGGTGGCAGAAAGTGCCATTTCAGCCTTACAGCCAGATGTGTTTTCAGAGCACCTCAATCCTTGTGCACCATGTCAGCGTTTAATAAAGTGTTAAAAGCTGTGGTACAGTCTGTAGGAGTCCTGTAGTAGCAAAGGCTGCATGCACTGGAGTGCCAGACCCCAGCCCTGCTGTCCAGGAGAAGAGCCCTTGGGAGCACAGAACTTAAGGCAGAAATCTGAGCTCTGCTCAGCTCTTCTTCTCAATCATAAATAGAAATGTGCAGTCAGTTGAAATAGAACTGGAATATTTATTTGGTAGTGATTGTTGTAGTACTGGTTCTTGAAAAAGAAAAGCACCTCATGCGCTATAGGAAAGATCTAAAGCTGTAAATGCTGCCAAACCCAGCAATCGGTAGTCATTCTGGACTGTTCTGGAGTGCTCCTGAGGGAACTGAATTCAAACCAAACAAGCTGCAAAGAAAATCGCTAATAACAATAATCCAGTGCCTTCCACAACACCTCAATAATTGTTTTCAAGACACTTTTCTCATGTCACCTGCAGTTATTAATTTATTAAAAAGCAATAGGATATTTCATTGCATAAAGTAAGATTTTTATTTCTTTACACAGGTACATCAGGGTCGATAAATACTATCAGAATAGGGTGTTTTGACGTGAGACCTTAGTGCAAGGGCTCACCAGGAATGTGATCCTCATCAGGCAGAGGAGAGGCAGGAGAGGTAGAGAGGAGCTCCCGGGGGCAGCAGAACCCTCTTCCTGTTGCTAACCTGGCATGGCCTCCACAACTCCCCAAGCTCTATGGTTATTTCAGGTGAGGGTTGGTCTCCAGTGATGCTCTCCAGTGATGCTCTCCAGTGATGCAAAGTGACTATTCTGCCATTAAACACCAGCTTGCCAAGGTCAAAAGGAAAAGACACAAATCCAAACAACAAGAAACCAAACAAGAGAAGCAGAGAAAAGCCTAGTGTTTCCACTAAACTGAACAAGGTGCTAATCAGGTTTCAAAGAACCAAAAGCATGTGACAGACCTTTCCCAAGTGGCTGCACACATTGTAGAGCTCCACATCAAGTGTCTGGAGATGACTCTTCTCCATCTTGATCTATATTTATGGCCTTGTTATCTTCAAGGCATCATTCCTTCTTTTCCTGTGTCACCCTCATTTAAGGTTCATTCAAATGTTTGTTAATCAGCAGTAAATCTTTAGCCTGCTTAGGACTGCTCTGGTTAATAAACTGTGTGCATTCCATTAATATTATTCAAAACTCAAACTCGTTTATGGAAAAATCCACATCACTCCTAGAAAAAAAATGTGTTCAAATCCTACAAAGGTCTTGGCAGCAGGTTCAGACAGACTGAAACATTTAGGGTCACAAGCAGGGTCACATTTTTCAAGAGCTTCAGTTTAGAATGTTAAAATGAAACACACGGATTCTTAAAGCACTCTAGACTCAGATTTTAATGGGGGCAGTTAAGGGGCCACAAGTGTTGGAGGAATTCTAAATACCAAGCACTGCTGGGGCTCATCTAAGGGGTATGAGGTGTTCAGAGTTAGAAGACTGAAGACAACTTAAGCTCTTGCAGATTTTTCTCAGGATGAGCCCAGACAAAACGATTCTTCCCAGGATGAGAGCACTTGTACACCTCAAGTCCTTCCTTACCACTTAAAGACATGTCTCTGCCTGTGTTTCATGTGGTCTCCTGCTCATGTAAGGGTCTGTGGGCCTGCAGATCTAGGACACATTTCAGACTCACTTGGCTGCTCAAGTGCTTCTGGCTAGCTGCAGTGCTGAGCCAAACCAGGGACTCTGAAGGTAACAGCAGATTATAAAAAAACCCATCACAAACTCCAAACCACCCGCAAAACATGCAGAGCAAGCTGTAGAGGAGGGTCTTCACAGATCCTTGACCCTCCCAACCCTGCTGGGTAGTCCCCAACTGGTCCTACAGAGCTATGCCCAGATACAGCTTCATCACCGACATCCTGCCACCTCACTGAGACCTCAGCTTTTTGCTAACTTTATTCTTTCCTCCTTCTCAAGGTCATTTGTTGTTTGTTTAATCATCCATTGTGCTGATGGGTCTCTTAATCCCCGGGCTGGTTTCTTCACTTTAAATGAGTTCCGAGCCAGGCAAGGCTGGTCCCTCCCAGGACAAGCCAGTGTTGTTTGTAACACACTTTAACTAACACTGCTGCTCCTTGGGGAGGTTCCAAGGACCTCAAAGGCAATAGTTCTCTGCCCAGGAGCAAAGAAGCCATTACAGCTTGTACTAGAAGATTTAATAGGTGTCATAATTTATCATGTAAACCGAAAAGTGTTTCTTAATTAAGTGCGTACGTTAATGAATTTTTTAATTTGATCCCTGTAAGTACCTTGCTATACTAATTGCAATATTCTACACATTAGTCATCCACTGTTGCCCTTGGCTATTTTCTACCCTGAGAGGGAGAGATGGAGCTTTTCAGTTAAAGTTCATTTAACTCTTTCCACCCAACAAATTAAATTCCTGTTGTTCTCACTGCAGAGTGACAGCCACACCTGTCCTGCAGCACTTGGCACATGCATGAGTTTTCCCTCCCACCAATTGCTCCAGATTTCAGCGTGTGCTAGAAACAAGGTGCCAACTTCTCCAATATTGTTCTCTTGTACTAGAATTCAAGAGTATTTACAGTGACGTCTTCATCGTGCATGAAGTGATGCTCTTCAGAACAGAGAGAGAAGACCAGGTTTGGTCTGTAAATGAGGCAGCCCAGCTCTTACAGCTTCCTTTTTGGTGTGACTTTTCTGCCACTACACCAGCACCACCCCAGTTACATACAGATCCAATTACTGGATAATTGTAATAAGGTACAGGAAGGACATTCTGGGAACTAAACCTGCCTCTGAATCCAGAAGGCAGTGACACACCACAGCAATTCACATTCATGTGGCTTCCCCCAACACCTGTGAGCACATCATAGGTTTACATCTGTGGAGAGTTCTCCTGATAGGCTTGCACAGGCTATTAGGTGGATTCCATGGAATATGTCAGCATAGCCTCAGAAGCTCTGGGACCTCACAAGCAGGCTTTGGGAATTAATAGCACCAGCACAACACACTGCAAGGAAATGAGACTCTACATGGGTGGCTGTCACCTGCTTTTCAACAAATTTCAAACAGTCTTGCCTACAGCATCCTGCTGTATGAGATAAAATGCATCCTGACACCTTTCTCACTGTATTACACTTGACTGCTAAAATACTTAGATGCAAACCTCCCTCTTTAATTTTTTAAGAAGAAAACTGTCCACTATTTGCCGGAGGTTAGATCTTATCTGGCAGCAGATCCTGCATACACATTCCCACCTTTGCCAAAGGTTGCTGTTTGCAACCCTTCTCAGGTGCTCTGCCTGCCAGTACAGTTATTTCTGATGGGCTAGGGAGGTGCCTCTGCCATCAGCTACTTCAAAGCAGATCTCTGGCCACCAAACACCAGCCCAGCTCCATATGATCAATGCTTGTGTCAGCCAATCTGAGCCTTATTGACAAATGGTGTCTTCCAAATTTCCAGCCCAACACACTGAGGTTTAATGATCAAAGTAAATCCAAAGTGCTTTTACCCATGGATCCTACCCTCAGCCAACCAACATCCATTAGTTCCAACAACCTCAAACTTTCATCAGGGAGGACCAAGCCTGCCACAGGTAGAGGTGAGGTCTTGCAAACAGCTAAAAAACCTTATTCCTCAAGTTCCACAGTCTGAATGAGATTAGTTAGATAATAATATTTCTCTTCTGGAGAATTCTGAAGAGAACACAAGCAATTGTCAATGACTTTCAACAAAGCATCACTGACATACACTGCAGGTAGGTCTGTCACAACTGACGTCCACCATTACACCTACCATATGTTTCTGAAGACAGCAGTCACATACATTTTATCTTAGCGTGGGTTCCAACACAACAGTTTCAAACAGAGCTCACACAAAGCAGTCACATTCTCTTCACATTTGTACTTAAACACTCCTGCTATTTCCATTACAAATTGTCTCCCCCCTTCGTACACAAAGTGCTATTGCTGTAATTACCCAAAGACAAACAGATAAAGGATGCACAAAACTAGGAACTCATGCTTCAACTTAGCCACCCCAGCTCTCTGGGAAAAGAGTGGGGCTGGGCTGCCTCTTCAAGTGTCTTCCCCTGTTTGTCTGTACCTGAAGCTCTAAGAGTTGCCACCTGGATCCTGGACCTATTGTCAGAGGCGTGAAAACAGGACATAGAATGCAATGAAACAGAAAGCATCAGGGTCACCATAGCTCCCTCTTACCCAGACCACCTGGACCATATTTTCAGCTTGTGTAAATCAGCACAGCACCACCAACACCAGTGGAATATTGCCAGTTACATCAATTCAGAACCTGGACCTTTTTTCCCTTGTACCATCCACTGCATGGATGTCATACGATGCAAGATATGATGAGAGTGAAGGTGTTATACAAACATCTTGCCCTTTAGAAAGGGAAACCAAATATTCCTTTCGTAGATTTTCTGAGAAAGCCTGTGGCTACTCGAATACATCACCAGTACCAGAACAGGTGCTCCGATTCTGACCAGTTTCTAGGGAGACACTCTTGCCTTTGTCTGGATGTGGCTGATAAACACTTTTTTCATATGTTGGCTTATTTTTGCCTACTTTTGTAACACTTCTCATTAGTAACGGTGGAATAAATACTGAAAGGAGAAGCAGTTACAAAGGATAAATAGAACCACATGTGTTTCTGTAGTGTCAGCATCAGTCAAATGTCAACACATATCAATCTGACAAACAGCCTGATTTCTCTACAAGTCACTGGTATTCACTAAATTTATGAGTTGTTCAGAGCTAACCCTCCTCATTTATCAGTTCCTTTAATACTCACTACAATACAGGAACAACAAATTTAGGAACTTAAAGCCAACAGTGAATGGTGTGGCCTCATTGGCACCCACTGACACAGTTGGTTGCCTCCTGGGGATGTGTAAAACAAAGGCAGAGGCCCCTCAGCACAGGTAATTCTTTACCCAAGGCTCTTCAGTAGGTTTTGTCTCTCCACAAAAGCTGTTCCCTGGGAATCCCTAGTAACCCAGCAGAGGACAAAAACTTGAAACTCACTGACATCTGGTCAACCCCCTAGAAGTGCCCTCTGACTGAACAAACATCCAATGCCAGTGTCTGAAATAAATGCAGTGAAGTTGTCCTGTGCAGTGGCTAATTGTGTACTCAGCATCCCTGTGGAGCAGAGGACAGGTGCCCTAGACACTCCTGGGTCTTGCTGAATGACATTTAATGCAGAAGAGATCTATCTGCCACTGAAAGCAACACTAAGTGGTTTGATCAGAAATGACATCTGAGGCAAACGAGCTAATTAGTTTACAGGATTTTCCCTTTCTCACCCAAAAACACCAAAAGCCCATTTCTGTTTCTCCCATATAGGATGCCATCCTATTGTTGGAATGACAGCCTGGCACTTAATAACATATTAAATGTTTGCATTGGCAATTCCGTCAAGGCAGATGTATCTGATGCTACTAAACACTGTCAGCTCTTTGTCAGCAGATACACACTGTCCCTGCATTCAAAAAATAGCAGTAACTACTGAAAAGAACAAACAGCTTCCACCCCAGTAGGAAACCAATGCTACTTGCACATCTCACAGGCAAACAGAGGCCCAGCCAGCAGCTCAAGTGTGCCCTTGTCTGTATTAGGTGAAGCTTTTACAGCTGCAAGCTCTCTGCTCCTGCTCAAGTGCAGCATGAAGTGACAAGGAGGACCATGGACAAAAAGGGTATCTGAACTCCCTCACCTACTCAAAGCCACTTCTCAGGCAGCAATGTGCATCAGTCCAAGGCTTCAGGCAACCCTTGGATGCTCAACACCTCTTACTGCTGGTTGTTGAATCCTACCGGAAAGCAAAGATCTTGTGGTGCAGCAGTGACACCATTGGCAAAGTAAAAGAAGTGCAGTGGTGCCAAATTCAGAGACTGATATTCCTGCTCACAAAACCAGAGTTGGATAGCTTCAGTGCGAGATGGAGGATGTGAAGGATGTCAGACCAACTCTGTGGTGTGACGACTGCACAGGTGTGACAAGTATTTCCATATCACAGTTAACAGCCATTTCCAGCCCCTGCAGCAATTTGTGCTGGGCTACATCAGAACCTGCAGCATAGACACACCACCAATTTTAACCAAAACTGGGAGAGTGGGCTCCAACTAGTTCAGCTGAACTCAGTGTCTAAGCTGCAGCTGGTCTAAAACTGAGGTAGGAGAGGTTTATGCTGCAGTTGGACAGAAATACTCCTCAAAGGGTTGGGGCACTATACTGGATTTGAGGGACAAATCTTCCTTATGGCAACAGTTTCCACCAATTAAAACTGGTTTATGCAATTTTAATACCCAATATCAACCATTTAACATGCCATTTATAAAAGTATGGGTTTTAAGAGCCATTAACCTGGATAACAGCAGATCTGGGTCTGCCTTGCTGACACCACATTGTAACTTCTTTGTAAAGCAAGGGGAAAATGTGTATGAATATCAGAACAAGTAATAGTATATTGCAAACAGCTACTGCAGCTTATCAACTGCTTGGACCCTTTGAGAAGGGTGATGTCTCATGGGGAAATTTAACTTGCCACAGCATAGAAAAAGCAGGAACACAAGAACCACAAAACGCCAGTGTTTCCCTCTACACTGCTCTCCAGCTCCAACAGCACAGTCCTTTTCCACAATCCCCGCTGTCACTGCCACTCCTGCCTGTGACAGCAGAGAGGACCTGGTAGCTCCAGGAATCTCCTCCAGTGTCCTGCTCCTAACTGGAGAATTGTTTCTGGACTGCAATCGTCACACTGGGCTGCTCAGCCTTAACAGGATGATGCAAGGTGAGGTCTGCTTCATTACCAGTCTTCCCCACCACCCTCACAAGTTCTGTACCTAAGAACGGGCAGAGCACTCATTGTGCAGCAGTAAACTGCTTTTGGTGGCAGCACACAAGATGAAATACATCCTCCTTTGCCAAAGGGAGGGTGAATCTATACATGCAAAGTAATCACTGTGGGAGGAGCAGTCCAATGAAAAGGTCACCTTCTTGCCTGCAGCAAGACAAACCTTTATGAAGTTTAGTGGTCAGGAGCTGCTCTGCCTGACACTAATCTGCTTTCAAGTCCGTCTCCCTTCCAACCTCACTTTCTGCCAGCAGCCAGACTGCCATGACCATATTTTTTCTGGCTACAATGTTTTCTGGAGGAAGAAAGAGACAGCCCAGAAAGATGGATGATGACAAGGCACAGTTCACAATGGCCTCATATCCACCCAATCCATTAGTGCAGGAGCAAGGGTTGGGAGATGGAAGTCTTCCATCTTGAGTGAAGGCTGAGGAGATTTTGTGTCTTGCTGTCCTCCAGAGGAGGCAGGGGAATCAGACATACAAAAGACAGAAGAGATCCCAATGTATCCTTAATCTATAAATATTTCAGTAGTCCCTCCTCCCCCTCTCCTCAACAACATATGCCAGTGTCTCCTTCAGCTCATAAAAGCCAATTCCCTCCTGCTGTTCCTGAGCACCACAAGTCTCACAGTGGTGATTAGTGGATTACGTGCATCTAAGGGGCTGACTCCAATCACTTTCCCAGAGCAAATTGCCCAACTTCAATGCAGCGGCACAGAGCAAAGAGGCCTCTGCCACCCTGGCCTAGGTCTCATTATGGCCCAGAGACTTGAGGATTTTGTTTACATGGCTGGAACATCCTCCTCCTGGGTGGCTAATCAGCCTTTCCCCAGGGTTTCTGCTCTTTGAATGCTCAAAAGTAATCACCACCAGATATCTACACCCAGAGTAGCATCTAAGCAATTTCACCAAGTCAACTGACAACAGCTTGAGGTAATATAAGCCCCCCTTATATGAAGACAAGTGCTCTCTACACAAGGATGCTGGAGCTTAGCACCACTCAATAAATCAGAGCAACATCCTGGAAAGCCTGCCATTAGTTCCAAGCCATTAATTTTTGCTGGGTCTTTGACACAACTGTTTGAGAGCACTATAACCTGCTCTCTGAAAGTTAAATTATAAAGAGCAACTTCCCTGAAGGTGTCAGTCTACTAACCCATTTAAGTCCTTGGCTAAATACCTAAAATAAATCACTGGGGAGCTGCAAGGCAGAAGGTTTCCTACTGCGCAATATGTGAGTATAAGCCATTCCCTTTCCAAACAAACCCCAGCCAGGAAACCTTTGGCCCTAAGCAATACCTTTACAAGATATTCCATATAGTATGGCACCAGCCAAGCAGAACAAGACCTTTTAGCATATGGAGTTCTACAAAACATCTTCCTCTCAATTCCTGCCCAGTAAGTTTCCTTCCAAAGTCAAAATGCCAAAGAGGTTAAATAGCACTGGGAAGCAGGGAAGCATTACACTCGTGCCTATAGTTCCTCTACAGATACTGCTACTCAAAAAACTGCTACTCAGAAAACCCAACCCATGGCCATATTCTCATGGCCACATTGTTCCCTGCTGGCTCAAGACAAGAAGCTCCACGTGGAAGGTGATGCCCTGGGAAGATCAATTTGAGAAGGTCTGCACTGCACCAGCTCTCTGTGTGCAAGTCCTGACCCATCTCCCACCCCACAGCACCATAACACAGCTCAGAGTTTTCATCACTCTCTGCTTCTGTATGAGGCTGTAATGGGAAATCCTAATTAAAAGCACAGAAGGAAAAAGGCCTTCCAGACAATTAATAATCAACCTAGCATTAGGTTAAAACCGTGTTTTAATTGGACTGTAATGAGGCAACAATGTATCTCTGATTCCATTCAAAACTGAAAAGCCTGCTTCAGGTAAATGAAACAAGTGTGTTCATAAAGACACGTAGTTATCAACCTTGCTCCATATGGCACCATAAATTATAAAGAGCAGGTAATGAAGCAGTGCCAAAATGTAAATACTTCGCATGCATGATTCCTTGCATCTCTCAGTGAGGGTTTAGCCTCACTGCAGTGACCATGAAAGCACCTGAAATGAACAAACGGCTCAGACTGCCTACCCTTTACTGAAACAGAGAGAGGGATTTATGGGTCTAGGTTTCTCCTTCCCTTCAGAAATCTTTACCATTGCTGGTGAGAATCAAGTGAGTAACTTCACACCTGCAGCAAGGTTGTCCTGCACAGCCACATCTCGGCCAACTTGTTTTCTGCCCTGAATGCTCTATCAGCATGTTCACAATCACAGATCAGCAAGCACAGGCCAACCCTACAAAGAAAAGGGCTCCAGAACTCAGAAAGCTCCTTTGCTGTAAGACGTGAGTATTTGTGAGACTTTATTTGCAGGCTTAACTAAATTGTCATTTAAATAACATATTGAAAGGTAAACTGCCACCTGCTCCTGCCAGATGTACAAGTCTTTACTGCTCTTTAAGCATGCTGCAGTGTTGAAGGAATCACAAGACTGGACCTCAAAGGTATTTCACAGAATCACAGAATGTTAGGGTTTGGAAGGGACCTCCAAAGATCGAGTCCAACTCCTCTACCAGAGCAGGACCAAAACTAGGGCAGATTGTTCAGAAATGCATCCAGACAGGTGTTGAAAGACTCCAGAGAAGGAGACTCTGGGGAAGCCTCTCTGGGGAGCCTGTTCCAGTGCTCTGTAACCCTCTCGTTCTTCCTCATGTTGAGCTGGAATGTCCTGTGCTCAAGCTTGAATCCATTGCCCTTCATCCTATCACAGAGCACAAGTGAGGGCCCAGCCTTCAAGGATTTACAGACATTAATTAGATTCCCACTCAGTCATCTCTCTAGACTAAAAA
Source organism: Upupa epops (assembly GCA_013397515.1). Taxonomy (NCBI): domain Eukaryota; kingdom Metazoa; phylum Chordata; class Aves; order Bucerotiformes; family Upupidae; genus Upupa; species Upupa epops. The sequence goes on from VZRI01006006.1 coordinate 103,387, forward strand.
GCACCATGTGTCTCAACCTTTCCTCATAAGGCAAGTGTTCCAGTGTCCCAGTTGCCTATTGGGCTGTGAGATTTCTGTTACACAGACTCACCATCAAAACAGGAAGGACTGTGCTCCAATTAGTTATGCAAATAGAACCTGTCACAGGAGTGTGTCCTCAGCAACCTGGACACAGGTCTCCAGCAGCAGCCACACAATATGACCAGTACAGGGCCATCAAAAAAACCTGCCAAGATATACAGTTTTGCTAACCATTTTTTACAAGTAAAAGCAGTTTCTTAAAGTACATCAAAGCAATAAATAACCTGATCTCTGCAGCCTACATCCACTGAAGACCCATTACTGTAAGACACCATCAGCTGAGGGATCCAACAGATGAGATTCACTGCACCACCCCTGCAGGCAGAAGGGTGGCTGGGAATAAGAGAGAAAGACAAGTGCGTAAAGACAAGTAGCAAATGGGTAAAGACGAGAAGCAAGCCAGGGCAGAGAAGGTTGTAATCTGCATCATGCAGAATCTTTGCTGGTGGTCACACAGCCAATCTTCTCATATTCCTTTTGCCCATGTCAAAAAGCCACCAGTGCCTCCACAGAACTTCTCCTTTCTCTCCCATGAAGCAACAGCACTGCCCATTGGCTTAGGCTCCAGCCACCCACGAAGATCCTCCTGGAGCTCACCCAGCACTGTCAGGTTCTGTGGGTCCCTTAACTGCTGTGATGAAAGGCAAAAAATTCAGGGTACTTGAGAGTTCTGAAGTCGCCTTCTTCCTGTCCCCTCAGGCTGACTGCACAGCCCATCTGCTTCAGGTTTCCATAGTCACAGAGAGGTCCATCATGTACAAAATGAAGTAGCTAATACACTAGAAAGGTCTGTCAGAACACAAAAAGGATGTCAATATATACAGCTTTTTCCCCACAACTGACATTTTACTTGCAAATAAACTGTCAGCAGCCAAACATTCTGCTGTTTTGAAGATTTCACTTCACTCTATGTAACTCACCTTTACAACAGGCAAGTTTTCTGTTCAGGGGCTTGACAGGAGGAAAGGCCATACAGACAGAGTGACAACAGGGGGTGTTGATTACAACAAGGATGTGCAAGTCTACTTTCCAGTATTGTCTCCTTACTGCAAACATCCTTTGGTTGTTTCTTCTACCAACATCTCAAGCCATGAAAAACTGAGCCAGCCTTTTACTGTGAAAGCTTGCACCTGCAAGCGTAAAGCTGTTCCACCTTCAGCTCCCAGACAGGGTCTCGTATCACACAGCTGTTTACTGCAGGTCTATGTCTCTCTATGGAAGTTACCCAAGTCCTAATACTCCTGGCTGCTATCCCATCCTTTCCCTGGACATCTCCATTCTTCACTGTAACAGAGTGTGTGACTTGTCCAGGACTTCAGTCCCCAATTCCTTAGAGCCTGTCAAGAACTCTCACAGACATCTTTAGCTGAAGCACTGCTCACCTTCAGCTGATGTTTATTACGATCCAAACCTTTTATCCAAGTCACTGCTCTCCAGAAATCCTTCCCACACTCCAGGCAGGGCCCTCTTTGCCCTCAGGCACATGGCTTTGTGTTCTCCCAAGAGAAGAAGGAAATTGTGTCACTCCATCACAAAATACATGTGGCTCTGCATGTGCTGCTGAACATTCTAGACAGCTCCATGCCACCACCATGAGTTAGAGGGGTATTTTCTTCTGAGTCAGTAACAGAATAACGAGGTATATCCATGCCAGACCAAAAAAGCTATTCCTGCAGGGTATCATTACAATCACCGGCTCAACACTGAGAACCCAGTTACAGTCCTCACAGTTAGCGAGTTTGTAATCCACTTAATAATGTGTTGTGTGGTAATTTTGCAGCATTTCATTTTCTTAATCAAAATATCATTCAGTACCAAGAGAAGTCTATCAGCCAGACTCATAATCTCATCAAAAAAGATATCAAGTTCATTTGACTAGATCTATTTTCCATAAGGCCAAGTTGATTGACATTAATTATATTCAGTACTTGTTTCTGCCCCAGACTGCCTGAAAGTGGGTGTTGCTTGCTCTTTCCAGGCTTCAATCTTCATCTTTTTAAATGAGTGTATCACTATGTCCTACTTCTTGGGAGGTTGCGAGGACGTATCTATTAGTGCTCACAAATCCCTCAAAGATTCCAATGATCCTTGCAGCAAGGCAAGGAGCTGTCTGACATGCTGCCAGGGCACACAGCTCTAAGGTTGGCTGCAGCAAGCACTTCCCAGCCCAATGAAGGGCTCCAGAACCAGCTGGAGGAAGCTTGATGAAAGGCAATAAACAGGACATCACATTAGTTCTTCCTAGTTTGAGCACTGACATCTGCAGATCTATAGTCTTTCCAAAACATATGTTTTCATTAGATGTCTCTGGGTATTCCTGACCAAGTCTTTCTCATTTCCTTTAAACTTTAGAGCAATGGAAACACAGAGGAGTACACTGAGACCCCTTTTAAGAGCTGCTCATCATGTACCTAACAACAAAAAACACTTTGCAAGTGAGAAGCCAAGCTTGGAGACTGGAACTCAAATTACTGAATCACTTGGTGCTAGGCCTTGATCAGGTAGACAGGAAACTGCAGGCACCTTGCGCACATCCTGGAGTAAGCCAATTTTTAAGTCACAACAATATCTGGCTCCCACTAGTGAGTGAGAAATCTCCTCAAGATGTGTATAACCTTCTGCTTGGGGTGTACTTAAGGCATTCATGCAATCTCACAGCCTCATCTCTGAAAACCATTTTCTTTACAATTTCATGAAATACTGGTTTGACTGAAAGACTTGGCTGTAAAGCGGTCCCCTGTTGAGACATCTGCAGAATGAGCCAGCAACGCAGGTCATCGGCTACAACCTACCTACAACCTACCCATCTCCAGACAAAAACAAGACAGTGTTATTAACTGATCTGTGTCCCTGGTTGTTCACTAGTGACAATAAAGCTACATGAGGAGGTCTATCATTGAGGGGAAAAAGCTCTACAGCTTTCTGAAAAGAACCTTTGCCTTCTCTGAGACAATGCCAATTAAGCAAAAAAAAAGCTTCCCAAGGATGTTCAAGCATACCTTCAGCATTCTCTGCAAATCCACCTCATCCGAGACTCCGCCTTTTCTCTGGACTTTGATTGAATTTCCACTTACTCTTTTCCAACCATTTAGTGTGCTGGCCTGGAAGAGAGAAGAGAAGGAAGAGTGCAAGCACAGCAGATCAAAGGATAATGTCAGAAGAGGGACTCTGGAAAGCCGCTGGCGCTCCCGGCAGAGCTGGCACTCCCGGCTGTCACTTGTACAGGCTGTGACAAACATTGGGGTTCAGACTTCACACAAAAGAGGCTGTAACTCAACACAAGGAGGATGTGAGCAGCACATCTTCCACACAGGGCTTTTTCTAAGAAAGCACCCAATGCAGCTTGCCATGATAACTAAATTTATTATTAACTGTGTATTTCATGATGTTAGTGACAATATGTTAATGTGATTTTTCACGTCCTCCTGCAGTGAACAGATGGCTCCTTTTACTTTACTTTCCACATCAAGTGTGATTATTTCTTGGTGCCAAAAGCCACCTGCCGCTCTCTGGTCTCCAGTCTAATTTTTTATGTTGGTAAAACACAGCAGGACTTGTTATCAGTTGGATGGCATCTTAATAAAAGGAGACATGCCAACATATTGACATCATGTTCAAGGGGAAATTTTAGCCCCATCCTGGCCCCTCCCCCAGTTTATAAAAAATAATAAAATGAAGCTTATAAAAAAAAAAGCCAACAAGCCTCCCTCTACTCCCTCGACTTCATCAGTTTCAAGATGCTCAGTCACAATTTTTGGGCCCCAAGCCAAGACTCAGAGTTGGCCTCCTTTTGTTCCCATACCAAGCACCTCAGTCAGGGCTCTGATCTCTCATCCTGTGTAATGATAATTAGCCGTAACATATTCAGAAGTCAAATGTAAGCAGGAATACATTAACATTGAGATCAGTGCTGGGCTAATTTTCATTGGGAAAATGACAAAGAAGGACACAAAAATTAAAATAAGGGATGGGGAGATTCTCAGTATCACTTCCAAAGAGATGAAGGGTAAAGTCATTTGTTTGTCAGTCATGAGGCAGCACTCAACAGCCAGCTGTGGGTTACAATAAATAAACAATATGACACTGATAAACCACCGCAGCCCATCTCTGTTTCTCTATGCACAGCTGGAAACAAAGCACTGTGTGTCCGAGGAAGATACTCAAAACCAAAAGATGCAAATGTGCTAAGCCGGTGCTCAGACACCCATACAAAATCCCATGTTTCCAGTACATGTCTTGCTTTGCCTGCTTTAGGGACAGAGAAGTACTGGACACAGGGCCGTTTGGAACAATCATTCCAACAATTGGTGAGATAGAAGGCTGGTCCCTGTGCAAACACCGCTCCAAGCCACTCAGCATTTTGCACTAAGGCCATGCAGTGGAACCTTGAGACAGCCCTGTCACAAACCTGCCCAACATCACTGTACTTCCTTCAGTGTGCATGTGATCCTGTGTCATAAGGAGCAAAATTTAAAGAAATTCTCCAGAGCACATCATGATTTCCAGCTTGCGCAGAAACATCACAAGAAACCCACAAGTTTTTCCAGCTCTTAAGTAGTTTGAACAAGCTGTAAAGACAAAACTACTTGGAGAGCTTCACCATAACTACACTGAAGTAACTGTGATGGATGACTCCACTAAAAGACACCCTTGTCTTCCAGCAGCATCGTTGTGTGCACCGTTGCCCTTCTCCAGAGTGGGTGATACATTCAGCTGCTTCAGTCACAGAAAAGTTTTAGTTATGAAACCCCTAACAGTGGGTTCAGCTCACAGAACACACAGTGAATGACCACTGCTCCATGAAAACAGAAGCCTTGGATGGATCTGGTAAGGTAGCCCAGCATGTGCCTGAGGAAAAGAGTGGCTCACGGGCACCAAAGTGAGGGCTGCAGCTGGTTCTCTTGACATGGCCCACACCTGAATCCTGCCTCTGCCATCATGAGGGGTGGCGTCAGGCTCCTTAACAAGCTCAAGCATCAAGAAAATAGAGTATGGATCCAAAACCAGGCAGCTCCTCAGATGCACAGCCTAAGTGTGCTCTCCTCACCTGAGGCTGCCACACTGCACAGCCAGACCTTTGTGCGGTCTCATATTCAAAGTTAGAAGGGATGGTTGGACAGGAGTTGGGAGTTTGAAGGATTTTATTTTTCAACTTGTGTTTTGTCCTCACACACAGCAGCCAATTCTCAGAACCACACGGCCCTCTGCACATCTGTGTCTGATAGAAGGATTAAGATTGTCATTAGGAATCATTTTTGTGGCTGAAAGTGCAGCCTCTCTCCTGATAATGTGGTATCATTTAAAACAAATTAATTTCTCATTTCTTGCTGCTGGTCATAATTCTCAGCATGGGACACATCAAAAATGACCTTAAGGGTGGACATTCCATAATCATTAGCAATTTAGAAACAATAGCAACTAAAAAACAACCCAAAACCACTTCAGCCATATTTTTCCCTCTCCATTCCTGTGTCTTCTGAAGCTCATTTTCATAATGTAATTCATCTGATACCAGCAAATTACAGCCTTATCTCCCTCCTCAGGGTAGCTACATGGCCTCTGTATATTCTATTATAGAATTGGTTAATTAATAATTTCTCTGTACTGCCACTAAGCAGAACTCCAGTTAACTGATGGTGGTGGTGCCTCATTACACATCCCGATGACACACAGGGATTACATAGCAGCCCCGACAGCTGGTGGAACCACACTTCACTGTCACACTTTCTGGGACTGCTCTTTCTGCTTTCATCAGGTCAGATTCAGTGGCTGGAGGGAAATGGGGCACAAAGGGCACTAACTGAGGACAGGGTGGGGGTGTGAGGCCAGCCAGAACCCATAGAGTGGTGTTCTGCTGAAGGCTGTGGAGTACCAAGCAGAGCTGATTGGGGCTGCACAACTCTGGGGTTTCACCCATGGGCCTCAGGAACACATAGCTGTCACAGCCCCTCAAGTAAAAGTTGTACTGAGATCAACCAAACAAATCAGCTCCTCTGAGGACCAGGCTGGTTTGAATCCTCCAGCTCTCTGCTGGAGCATGGCTCTGATGCTTCTGTTATCATTTTGATATTAATGCCCATAATCCCCTGGGAGAAAGCAATTATTTGTCTGCATAAGCCCATGCATAAGACTAAACATTAAATTGAACTATCATCCATCTCAGTGTAACATTATGTGGCCACTATATGTGTTAGGTATTGAAAATTTTTTGCTGCTGCTTTTTTTTTTTTTAATCATGCAGCCTAATAAGATCCCTATGAGTAATCTCTGCTGCAGTCTAAAGTAAATATGATCACTGCTCGGTCAGTCACCTACTTTAACCTCCTGTTGAAATTACAGCTGCACAATCTTTTCTGATTGTTTCAATCAAAACAAAATGAATAAACTCAACCTGAGGAGCATTCAAATATCCCTCTTGGTTTGCAGTAGAACCTTTACTATGTGATTTGTAAGAGCCCTGGAGAAAATGCCCATGGTGCTTGGCCCCAGTGTTCATCATATATTAGAGCCCATTACCATCCCAGCAGCTCTGGATCTGATGTTTATTTTTCACTCAAACACCTACTTTTTTTCTCTCTCTAAAGAAGCAATTTGCACTCTTGCATTGGGAAACACATCATACTGTTGGGTTGGTAAAGGCTACAACTCCTCAGAAAACATGTCCAAACACCCAAACAACTTCCTGTGTCTCTGTAGGCAAAGGCAGAGGGTGACCCTTGGAGTCCTCAAACCAACTTCATGAGTAATGCATGCAGTTAACCAGCATACAGGGAATACCTGTACTTTCCTACAACCCAGGGATCACCTTCTCATAATGTGATAACCATGTTAATTAGGTGATCCATTATCCCTCCATAGGTGATTGTTATCTCTCCAGCAGCAGCAGCAGCCGCCATTTCCTCTAGCTCAAATTAATCTTCTCAATCACTGCCACAAGTTCTATCAGTACTTTTCCTTTGGTACTAGTTGACAACCACTGCCAACTTAGAGCACAACTGGAAAGATACGAAAAGCCAAAAGGAAATGATCATGTTTCCCAAAGCTGTTCTGACATATCCAACAACCATTGATCCCTAGTCCGTTAGTATCTGTGCTAAAATCAGTTAAAGAACAAATAGTTACATATTAAGGTTAAGCACTTAAAACAATCTCTATCACTTTCCTGTTCTGTGGCAGCATTCTGCCAACACCCCACTGGTTGCTTTGACTGACAGACTTACAGAAAAACAAGCTGTCTCACCTGAGGGCTAGGCAATGGTTACAGAATTAGGATGGCTTTAATTCATAACCAGAGTTCCTGGATTCTTCTGAAAACCCAAGTGTAAAGAACCCTGGTCATCTGAACCCTGAAGTGAAACACAAACCTGATTTATAAGCTCAATAAAACCAACATGTGTCATGATAAACCCAAGTGCAAATACTGCTAGTTCATGCAGACAGTAAGACATCATTTTTTTGGCAAAATTCTGAAAGTTTTTTGAAGCACCAGTGCAGACTGCATCTTTCAAGCAGAAACAGTTTTCACTGTGCATTTAGAAATGATGAAGTCTGGATCTCCAGTAGATTTTTAGGCCAGATGATTACCATAATCCAGCCAAAGAACAAGCCATACCTCACTACAGAGCAGCATCTACACAGGAAAGAGAATGAGCAGACCACTGACATCCTTTCAGTGAGTATTTAACTTGGAGGAGAGAAGAGCAGCTACTGTTTTGCACAGTGGCTCATGTTCACAAGTCCATGCTGTGCTGCAATTTGTTTCCTGCACACTGACCTGTCAGTTCAATACAGAGTGTGAAATCTTCAAAAGAATGCATTGAGTAGAAGAGTGAGATCCATCAGTAGTGGTCAGTCATGTCACATCAGGTAACCAGGGCAAGTCACCAGGATGCCGTGTAGGTGCGTAGCCTCAGCTTTCGGCTCAGATAAGTGTAACCTGATAACTCAGCAGTAGCTCAATGCTCCAGTCACCTCGAGAAATTCCAAAAGAATTAATAGCCCACCCTAGGGCTATTCAGGGTTCACTCTGCCTTTAGATGCAACATCTAAACCTGAGGCACACTTACACATGAGAGCCTTTTAAAGAAAGACTGACTGCACAGGGAATGGAGCAAAATTTAAAGCCAGAGAGACAATTTCATGTCCCTCCCTGTGGGCTTGTCTACAGTTCAGGCCAGGGCACACAGTATGAACATCTGAATCACCTCAGGTGTCTGAAGCCATTGGCTGGAAAGACTACAACAAGAGAATCTGTGCTGCTAAGCACATCCAGTGCCCAATGCACAATGCACTTGAAACTGCCAAAGCACTACTTGCAGTTTGATTGCCTTTCACACCAGAATATTGCCCCACTGCAGACAAGACAGCACTGCTGTTAAACCAAACACAAACAGAATTCCAGTGCCAGAGAGAAACAATCAAAGGACAGTATAGAACCTCCCATTAGACCTGCGGCTTCTTGCAAGCTACCAAGCGGTTTGTGTACTTCCTCCCTACCTTCTCCCCTGGTTGCCTGCTGTGAACAACTCTTAGTGCACAGGTACTAAGCCCTGCTACTATTCTTCCTGCTCCATGCTATTACTCAGCAGTCCAGTTCAAAGTGTTACACTGGTATGAATAAGTAACATGTTCTTTCCTTTCTGTGCCTCTTTAAGGGGCCCATCAGGAATTCTTCTGCTGTGTGTTGTTCAGCTTCTAGATTGAGGGAAAATTACTCAATAATATCATAGAATCATTAGGGATTGGAAGGGACCTCAAAGGATCATCTAGTCCAATCCCTCCGCCACAACAGGATCACCTAGACCAAGTTGCATAGGAACACATCCAAGCGTGTCTTGAACGTCTTCAGAGAAGGAGACTCCACAACTCCCCTGGGCATCCTGTTCCAATGCTCTGTTACTCTCAATGTGAAGAAGTTCCTTCTGATATTTCTGTGGAACATCCTCTGTTCCAGTTTGCACCCATTAATGAGGTTACCCCTCAGCCTGCTCTTCTCCAAGATAAACAGACCCAGCTCCCTCAGCTTTTCCTCATCAGGGAGGTGTTCTACTTTCATCATCATCTTCATTGCTCTATGCTGGACACCCTCCAGCAGCTCTGTGTCCTTGAACTGAGTGGCCCACAACTGGACACAAGACTCCAGATGCGGTCTCACCAGTGCAGAGTAGAGGGAGAAAAGCCGCTCTCGATCTGCTAACCATCCCCCTTCTGATGCACCCCAGGATGCTGTTGGTCCTCTTGGCTACCAGAGCACACTGCTGGCTCA